>OZ038395.1:33520826-33720826 GCA_964036045.1 Eutreptiella sp. 'Long Island Sound 2002'
CTATATATATATATATATATATATATATATGTATATATATATACATATATATATATATATATATATATATATATATATATATATATATATATATATATATATATATATATATATATATATATATATATATATATATATATATATATATATATATATATATATGTATATATGTATATAGATATATACAGACACACACACACACACACACACACATATATATCTGTATACATACATACATACATATATATGTGTGTGTGTGTGTGTGTGTGTGTACATATTGAGAAGGAGGGTGTGGACTTCCGCTTGAAGGGAGTTGGTACAGGTTGACACGTTTTGCGTTCCGTGTGTGACAACCCAAGCCCTCAGTTGTGATGCACGCACCGGCTTTCAACCCCAATCGCCTGGATCATGACGTGCACTTCTAGAATGCCACCGAAGACACCAATCTCCGATGAAAAGAAGGCCAAGGCAACGGCATATGCTGCAGCCAGGGCAGCGGAAGGGCCATCGCTGATGGATTTAATGGGGAGCGTGCCTGGCCCACAAAAGCATAAGAAGCGGAGCGTTTCCTTTGCCTCGCAAGCCGAGGTACAAACACTCACGCCCGAGGGTGGGCACCAAGTACTAACCTCTGCGCCCATCTCCACACCCAAACCTGAGTCCCAAAGCGCGAAGCCTGACCCAAAGCCTGACCCGAAGCCTAACCCATCCCAGCCGTCAGACCAACCGGTTGCAGCCGAGGCCATACCTGACCCAGAAGCAGAGGTGATGGTGGACGACGCGGAAGACAAAGGGATTTCGCAAACACCCCCAAATCTGGACATGCCGGATCTAGGCGAGTTCACCTCCCAAACGTCCTCTTCACCAGAGCTCCCCACCCCTTCTACCCCTCTTACTTTGACGCCTACGTCAAGCCAACAAACCTCACAACCTTCTCAATCTTCGACGGCTTCATCGGGGCCGTCTAGTATTGGTGATATAGATCTGTCCCAAGATTGGGATGAGGTAAAGAGACAGATCCACAAGTGCACGGAGAAAATAGAACTCCGTGCCTGTATCCAAAAATTGGAAACGTGGGTCGCATCCTTAGGGGACTCTCCTTTTCGAAAAAAGGTGCAGGATTTTTTCCTCCAGGAGGCCGAAGAGCGGGGCGAGCTCACCCAGACAGCAATCTCTTTCCTCTCCTTGCGAAACAAGGACGATCTTTGGGCCCGAGTGCAGGCACAAGTAGGGTGGGAGGATACCCACGATGCCCGCCAGCCCGTTTTGGAGCAGCTTGACATGAGCCGTCCGTGGGCTCATGAACTGCTAGGTCTGCCGCGTGGGGCCGATGAGGCCGTCGTTAAAAAACGGTATCGGAAACTGGTGCTGTGGGCTCAGAGGTTTGACATCAGTGTCATTCAGAGAATCAATGGGGCGAAAGACATCCTTTGTGGGGATAGCCGACGGCTGTACGAGGCTCAATTGAACGGCCTCGTTGCACCACGGGGGGAAGATTTAGGGGATGACCCTGCTCTTTGGCCGCGTGAACACGTTTGGTGGCCATCAATGGCCGACGTGGAATCTCCGGAGCCCATGCAAGCTGCTAACCCCGGCACCACTGCGCTGCACGGACCCATTAGCCCTGAGCCAACTTCAACCTCCTCACCTCCTCACCCGGAATATATTGATGCCGACGACACCCCATCTCCTGCCGAGGGCCCTGCATCTGGGGTAGATGGCATCAGAGTCCTAGGCTCTTTGTTGACAAACCGTGAAATAACGGAACAATTGGCGGGTGATCGTTGGATCGGAGATAATTTGATTGAAATTCGAGTGCAACTCATGAGTTTGCTCCTCCATCGGAAACTCGGCCTCCAGCGAAGGGTCTGGCCTGTTACCCTTTGGCGCAAAAAGTGCTTGCCACAGAAGGAAAACCTCTTTGCCCTCGATTGGTTTATTTTGGTCTGTGGCGAGCAGGGGCACTGGTGGGTGGCAATTTTTCTTCATCTGCTCTCGTCCCCTGAAGTGTGGATTCTGGATTCTCTGTGTCCGGATTCTGCCCAACGGCAACAGCGTGGAACCGTTCTGTGGGACCTCCTTAAGCGGCATTGGCAGGTGCATAACCAGCACCAGCCATGGCCATTCTCTACCGACCCGAACCTCAAGAAATTTCACTGTGTACATCAGCCAGATGGTTGGTCGTGTGCAGTGTTTGCGTGCTGTGGTGCAGAGTGGGTCGTTTCCCTTGTTTTACGCGGTAGCGGGGTTGATTTGTCACCTCTATCGCTAGAACTAAACGACTTAGACCTTAGGAATATTTTACGTAATTGGCACAGAACAGTACGTCTGCTGCATACGGATGTAGTTCCCGATCATGCGCTCTTCCCGGATTCTAGAACCCCTTCTTCAGTATCCACAATGCCTGCCCGTCGTGAGGAACAAGTGAAGATGGCAGAAGAGGAAGGTATGATATATCACTGTTGGGCGAGCGTCTCGCCGATGCATGCCAGCAGCAGTCCTCCCATCGTCGCCTACAGTGCCAAAGACGGAGGAGCCAAGAGAGCCGGAAGCAGGCAACGTGGAAGGTGTGGAGGCAGCGGAAGGAGGAGCAGCGGAGGAAGTCGCCGCTGCGGAAGAAGCGGGAGGAGAAGCGGCAGAAGGAGCACCAGCACCAGCCGGAGAGGAAGCAAGAGGAGAAGAGACGGAGCAGGAATTGCCACAAGAACTCCCTGCAGGTTTGCCAGGAATTGCGCGACACTACATTGTGACACTACATTACTGCGCCTCACCATGGGAGCCTATCAAGTTCGTGCACCAGAGGCCCCCGGTAAATCAATAGTCAGGGGGTAGCCTATCAAGTTCGTGCATCAGAGGCCCTTGGTAAGTCAATAGTCAGGGGGTGGCCTATCAAGGTCGTGCATCAGAGGCCCTTGGTAAGTCAATAGTCAGGGGGTGGCCTATCAAGTTCGTGCATCAGAGGCCCCTGGCAAATCGATAGTCAAGGGGTAGCCTATCAAGTTTGTGCATCAGAGGCCGCTGGCAAATCAATAGCCAGGGGGTAGCCTATCAAGTTCGTGCATCAGAGGCCGCTGGCAAATCAATAGTCAGGGGGTAGCCTATGAAGTTCGTGCATCAGAGGCCCTGATTATTGGTTTACCCAGGGCCTCTGATGCACGAACTTGATAGGCTACCCCCTGACTATTGATTTACCGGGGGCCTCTGATGCACGAACTTGATAGGCTACCCCCTGACTATTGATTTGCCAGGGGCCTCTGATGCACGAACTTGATAGGCTACCCCCTGACTATTGGTTTACCCAGGGCCTCTGATGCACGAACTTGATAGGCCTGCCCGTAACTATTGATTTACCGGGGGCCTCTGATGCACGAACTTGATAGGCCAACCCCTGACTATTGGTTTACCCAGGGCCTCTGATGCACGAACTTGATAGGCCACCCCCTGACTATTGATTTACCGGGGGCCTCTGATGCACGAACTTGATAGGGTACCCCCTGACTATTGATTTACCAAGGGCCTCTGATGCACGAACTTGATAGGCTACCCCCTGACTATTGATTTGCCAGCGGCCTCTGATGCACGAACTTGATAGGCTACCCCCTGACTATTGGTTTACCCTCTGCGTCGTATACTCCCCGACCCCCGTCCGCCCTCCTCCTCCGCTTGCTGTGCCATCACCCATGCAACCCCCTGTCCCATCCATCTGTTCCTCGTGCTGCAGACAAGGCAGCCAAGCTGGAGGCGGAGAACAAAGCCGCTGCAGACAAGGCAGCCAAGCTGGAGGCCGAGAAGAAAGCCGCTGCAGACGAGGCAGCCAAGCTGGAGGCGGAGAACAAAGCCGCTGCAGACGAGGCAGCCAAGCTGGAGGCGGAGAAAAAAGATGCTGCAGACGAGGCAGCCAAGCTGGAGGCGGAGAAGAAAGCCGCTGCAGGTGCTTCACCCCTCGGGCGGCACAGGCCATTGCCCAATCAACACACCCCGACCCATCTTAGCCCCTCTCGCACCCGCCATCTGACGAGTCCCACAGTCACCACCCATTACCACCACCGCGATCCTGGTCAACACATCAACAGTTCCAAAGGCACTTCTGATGCACGAACTTGATAGGCTACCCCCTGACTATTGACTTACCGGGGGCCTCTGATGCACGAACTTGATAGGATACCCCCTGACTATTGATTTGCCAGCGGCCTCTGATGCACGAACTTGATAGGCTACCCCCTGATTATTGATTTACCGGGGGCCTCTGATGCACGAACTTGATAGGCTACCCCCTGACTATTGATTTACCGCCCCTGATGCACGACATTGCTAGGCTGGTCCTTGCAATAGAACGCACATCCTCTGATCCAGGTGCAGCTGAAGCCGAAGTGGGGGAAGCAGCGGAGGAGGGCGAAGAAGGAGCAGAAGCGGAGGGTGAAGGGGCAGAAGCAGGTCTGCCACTGATTGCACAACACCACTGATGATCAACCTTGATAGGCTACCCCCTAAT
Source organism: Eutreptiella sp. 'Long Island Sound 2002' (assembly GCA_964036045.1). Taxonomy (NCBI): domain Eukaryota; phylum Euglenozoa; class Euglenophyceae; order Eutreptiales; family Eutreptiaceae; genus Eutreptiella; species Eutreptiella sp. 'Long Island Sound 2002'. Next base: position 33,525,319 of record OZ038395.1, read on the forward strand.
TACTGATTCACAAAGACCCTCATAAACGAAACCATATGCCTGCACCTATAGGTCCTGTGAGTCCAGTGTCGGAGACGACGAAGGAAGCGGTGGCCGAGCTGCCGGCCGGGTTCGAGTCGGACGAGGGGGAGGATTGGTTGAGGACGGCGGTGCACAGGGAGAAGCCGCAGCGGGAGAAGAAGAGGAAGGCGTCCTGGGACCTGCACCGAGGGGATGTGAGAGCCCTTGGTATGTAATTGCATGCGTAAGTGTTTTCTTCTGCTGCTGTGCTTCTTGAGAATTTAACTCTGATCCTTGCTGTTTGTATTCAGTTCTCGGCAAGAGGGAAAGGGGAGAGGAGCCCGCGGAGAAGTGGGCTTATGAGAAGGAGCGAAGCCGAAGCCCAAGTCCTGAACGCCAGCTTCTTGGAGAAGGCTCGCCCAGCCCCGGGCTCCAGTCGCCGGTGCTCAGCCCAACCCCGACCGACGTGTTGATGGAGGACGAGGAGGAGGAGGAGGAGGCAAAGAAAACGGAGGAGGAGAAGGGGAAGGAGAAGGACACCGAGACTGCGGAGGCGGAGGGTGGGCGGAAGGGGACAGAAGCGGGGGGCGGGGGGGTTGCCAAGCAACCGGAGGGGGTCACAACGAGGAGCCGAAGCACAACGAAACGCCGACTGAGGGACACGGGGGCGGCGGAGGCCAAGCAACCGGAGGGGGTAACAACGAGGGGTCAAAAACGCCGAGCCACGGACACGGGGGTGTAAGTGCGGCTAGCCCCATCTGCTCAGATTTTCAGACATTCTGTCCAGATTGGCTACATTTTGGTCATTTTCTTTGCTTCGGCGGAATCGCCGCCTCGCAGCTCAGTCTCAGGATCAGACCTATATATTTCTGATATGCCGGATCTGATTCCGCGGTCCATTCCCCGTAAATCCGCCGCGTTCCGATCATTTAGCTGGAATCGCCATTTGCCGCTGACGCACGCTCGCGGGCCAGATCGGCCAAACATTTTTCATAATTGGATTTATATAAATCTTTTCAGACAGATATGGACACTCAGATGTATCTAGAATAATCCTCATCAATTTTCTTCATAGACTGGGATTTTCTGCCGGATAACACTCAACATGGATCTTGCTTCAGTTGTTGCTGCTCTTGCCTCCGTTGGTGTCCGAGTCTCCGGTTCTACCCCCAATAGCAGCGTTCAGGTCGACTCCTCGCGTGCCTGCCCCACTGGTCTTGCCGGCCCCGAGCCCTCCGGCACCATCAACGACCCAGGGCAGCACTTTCATGGTAGCAGAGGCTACCTGAATGTTGTTCCTTTGGTGTCCCAACCACAGTTAGCTCCCCAGTACGGCCCCGTAGACCCCGCCGCTCCTGGAGACGTAACAATTACGCTGCCGTGGTGCTGTGCGAACGAGGCCTTGAGAGGAATGCCTTGCGCAAGCCCAAGCTGCCCAAGAAGGGCACAAATCAGCAGCTGTGGGGACCCAAATTATCCTAATCCCAGTCGAAATTGGCCATCAAGCAGCTGGAATCTCCCAGCCTACGACGATGGCAACGCTCCGGTAGACCTTACGGAGCTGGCAGGTACCCACATTCCTTACCAATGTCCAACATTCGAGACCATCGAAGCCGACATTGACGACATTGAGATGGGTGGTCCAGGTGAGGTACCTACCTATAATCGACCAGCCTCTTGGGCACAATGGGACAACCATTTGTCTTCAGAAGTGACCCGTAACCTTGAGGCGCTTGAGGCCCTTTGTCTATTAGCCACGTCTAAGCTGATAGGACAAGAAAGAATCGCCTCTGATTTTTTAATGGAATATTTTTTCCTACTTCAGGAAGAAATTAATACCAGGATGTGGTGGCGTTCTCAAGAAGATGACTCTTTTGCCATTTTTTTGCAGATCTGGGAGGCAAGCCCCTTCCCGAAGGAGAAGACCAAGGCACCTGTTGCCGGGCCCTCCGCCCCTCATCCCCCTGTTTCCATCCGCGACGATCTAGCCGCCGCGGTTGAGGAAGGAATTTTAGAGGCAGCCAGGCAGGCAAGCCTGGAAATTAGGGCTGAAGGAGCTCCCCAAGTGGACTCCTGGCTGCGGACCACTGAGATTAGCGGTCCGACAGCCTGCTCAGGCCCTTCAGGACACGGTATGTACTGTCCTGCCGACTGCCCTTGCAGATTCCAGCGAGACTCTGAGCTCCAATTGCTCAAAGATCAAATGCAACTCATCATTCAAACGCTGGGAATTAAAGATCTTTTCAAGACCCACATGCGGTCTGAGGGCGCATCATCGGTGGAACAAACAACAGAACCGTCGGAGGAGGCGACAGAAATTTTTTCGATTGCTCCTTCGGTGGACTCTAAGACCACCGATGCAAGGATCAGCAGGACTAAGCTAAAGGAAAGGGTTACAATCTCTCGATCTCAGAGTAGGACGGCGAAGGCTAGGACTGAGGCTCAGAATGCCAAGCGAACTGCCTCCCGTACTGCCCTTCCTGCTGCCGATTCCAATGCATTAGCCCAGATGTTGCTCGCCCAGACCCTCGCCGGAGCTGGTGTGGCTAATGATGCCGCCAAGGTGTCTGCCATTACGGCCGGTGTTGGGCTGGATTCACTTCTAAATCCTACTTCATTGCGACTTTGTCAGGTTGCCAAGCAACCGAAGTATAATGGGAACCCCAGACGTTGGCCCCAGTTCCAACGGGAATTTAGACTGTGGGTTAAGACTCAAAAACTTCAAGATGATCAGTTCCTGATGGCCCTCTTGGACTGCCTTGAGGGAGCGCCGGCCAACACTTGGCTCAGGACCTGGAGTGATCGTGAGGATTCAAGTTCCCCCCTTACCTTTGATGAGGTGTGGGAACAGTTGGAGGTACGTGGATCCCGGCTGCCAGAGGACCATTACCACCAGATGTTGAAGAATTTTCCTTCATTCTCGCGATTAATCTTGCACGAAGTGCAAGACAAGAGACAGCGCTTCTGGAACTTAGTGGAAGAATCTGAACATTCAGGCGAAAAATTTTCTAGTGCCGAGCTGAAATATCTGATTTTTGACAAGATCCCCTCCGAAACTGCCGCCACCCTTCAGAATAAACAGTCCGAAGAAAAGGTCAAGACCTGGTGGGCGGAGGTCGAAGGCTTTGATGCCTCGGCCAACAGGTTTACGGTCAGGGACGCACTTCAAAAGTAATCCCCCACGTCGTTTTCCAAGGTGAAATTCACTGAAAACACGTGGAAAATCAAATTTAATGAACACGAGGATCGGGACTTGTTTGTCCAAGTCCTCAACAAGGGAGTAAGTTTCCACGGCCATCGCCTGAAGGCCAAGAACTGGGTGTTTTCGTTCACCCCGCAGGAACTGTGGGAAGAGGTTGAGCGGCTCGCTGATGCCGCCAATCAGAATTTCCATGAGGGTCTTGGGGGAAACAAGAATACCCAGCAAAACACCCAAAATGGGGCCCAAAAGGGCAACAAAAAGGTGAATGACACCCGGAATGTTCAGGATCACTGTAGCATCTGTCTTCTTTTAGGTTCTACGAACCGAGCTAAGTCGCATTCTATTGGTAATCACCGATGGTCTCCTTACGATCACAAGGTGATTGGTGAAAATATCAGTAATCCTCAGAATTCAGACAGGAATGACAGATAGGTGCATGGTGGAAAGGGGGGAAAAGGTAATCCGACCCCCTCCGGTGGAAACAAAAATACTGGAGGCCCTGGCAGGTCCCAAGGCACAGGAAATCGGACTCCATCCGGCTCCGGTGGGCAGCCGAACGGCCAGAAAAATCCCAATGGCAACGCCGGAGGCGGAAATCGAAATCCAGGCCAAACCCCTCAATCCGGTATAAACAAAGGAAATGCTCCAGGATCACAGGGTAAAGGTAAGGGAAATCCTTCAGGAACCCCTTTCTCTGGTAAAGGCAGAGGGCGTGGCGACGGTGGAGGTCCATCATCCGGCGGCCGTGGCCGTGGACGTGGAAAGGGCAACCATCGTGTGGATCAGGTCTCAGGTGCAGATCAGGTGTCCGATGCGGATCGAGATTATGTCGAAAATGCCCTGAATCCAGCAGATGATCCGTTCCAAGATGAGTGGATCGACGAATCAGGCTGTGTTCACAATGTTAACGCAGCCACTGGAGGTCAGAACGCCTAGGGGAGCCACGAAAATCGCCCCTCCCCAGGCGATTTCAGGCATGATCCCCAGATTCCTGATCGACCATTACTTGATGTAGGGTCGCTTGTCTCCTCTCCCCTGGATCCGGCAGCGGATCCTTCTGTTGTAGTGGACGAGGTTGGTGTACAGTCCAAGCACAGGGCCCGTCAGTTTGTCACAAAGCTGTGGGTCTCTGATTGCAAGGGAAATTTCCACCTCGCCACTTGTTTGTGTGACAATGGATCAGAGGTAAATCTCCAATCCAATTCTTTCTTACCCGACGACTGCGTGTTTGAATCGCCTCATCCTGTTACCCTCGAGGGAGTTTCTGGACATTCTCTCGCAGGTGGGCAACGCGGTTGTTATATATCAACTCATTTGGTCGCTCAAGACCTTTGGGAAGAAGGTAATGTGGAGGAAGTTGTCCTTAAGGATGACTACTTCTATCGTGCCGACATAAAGTATGACCTTTACTTGGGCCATCCTTGGCTTCGCAAGAACAGGGTGGCGCCCGTAGGTCATCGGCGTTGTTTTTTGCTGGAGTCAGGTCCCTTGGAGCGTCCTGAATTTCGTTTTTTGCACGCAGGGTTTAAAAGTGCAGAAGAATTTTTGAAGCAAAAGGTTACACCAAAATTTGGCGAAGATGTCACCATTGCAGAGGTGAATGGGAGTGCCGATTACTCCCGAGAGTTAGAATGTCTTCGTAGGGACTCCCAGCCACGACGCCCTTCGCGCTGGCACTCTTCATCCTACAGAGTTGTCGACAAATGGCGCGATGCAATTTGTGAATATTTTCATGAACACCATTCCTTTTGGCCACAGTATGATGCCTTTGCTAACTGTAAGAACAAGCGCTTTGACAAGCACTTTAGCGACGCTTGGACCCATAAATGGGACAAGAAGTTGTGGATTAATCCTCCGTTTCACTTAATCCAGCAGGTCATCCACAAAATCAAGCAAGATAAAACCCAGGCAATTTTAGTTGTGCCCTTGTGGGACGACAAGCCTTGGTTTCAGGAATTACAAGACATTTGTGTAGATTACATCGAACTTCCCAGGAAGATTAAGCTGTATGCCAGGGACGACACAGGTCCCCTGCCACAGCGGTCCTGGAGTTCGCTTGCATTCCTGGTGGATGGAAAGCTTTCTGACTCTAATTCTGCTGATTCTAGTACAGATTCCTGTGTTGGGTCTGAATCTGAGGTTGAGCGTGGTACTGATGATGAATCTATTTTTTCTGATTTTTGTCCGTCAGATACCCAAGGTGATCCAACGTCAAATGGATCCGCCTCGTCTCCCTCTTCCCCAATACGATCTACATCCAAAAGAATCTTCAGTGCACGGGCGAAGAAAAATTTTAAATCGCGCCGCAAATTCAGAGTTTTTTATGAAAAACCCCCTGTGGAAGCTTTCATAGATCCTTTCGAGGAGCTGGATCACGAAGAGAATCTCTGGAATGTCGACACTCGACCCACCTATCTTCAAGAGGCAGTTGATACGGACCTCTTTAGGGACATCCGTAAGAAGATTCTTCCTGCCAAGGCCGAAGAAGTCGCCAAAGTTTTTTCGACAGTAATTCCTGGCGATCAGGTGGACACCGAATTGTGTTCCAAGGCAAGAGAAAAAATTTTTGAGGAACGGAAGGACACAACCCTTTCGGGGAAGTTGATCAAAGACCCCCCTGTCCGTGGGCAGTTCGGTGAAGCCTTCATCGAGCTTCGTGAAGGTTACAAGGCGAAGAAACAGCGTCCTTATGAGAACCATGGACATAAACATGAGATCCTCAGAAAAATCATCGAGAGAAATCTCAGGGAATTTGGTTGGCTTGAGGGTTGTATGACCAGCGAATGGTGCTGTGCACCCTTCACAGTCCCGAAGCCGCCGCCTGCAGACCAGAACACTATTGATGGTTGGCGAATGGTTGTTGATTTTCGCAATTTCAACGCCGAAACCAAGGCGGATTCGCACCCCCTGCCCCTCATTGAGGAGGAAATCGCCAAGAGGGCAAGAGGTCGTTTGTTTTCTGTGCTGGATCTCCGTCACGGCTTTCACCAAATGCCGTTGAGGAAGGACAGCCGACCTCTCACTTGTATGTGCACGCCATGTGGCCCAGTCCAGTGGACAGTCATGCCCATGGGCCTGAAGAACGCCCCTTCGTTTTTTCAAAGAATGATGGAGGATGTGCTTTTTACAGCCCATCCTGAGCTTCGTGCCTTTGTGAGTGTGTACATAGATGACATAATCATCGCGACGGAGGGGGAGGGACTGACCGAAGCCGAGCTGGTGGCCCTACATGAGAAGCAGCTGAACCAAGGTATGGACATTCTTGACGCCAATCAGCTGATTTGTGGGCCAAAGAAGGGAAAATTATTTTTAAAATCAGTCGAATTTTGTGGTTCTCTCCTTGAGAATGGCACCCGACGACCCAGTCCAGGGAAGCTCGTCGCTATTCAGAAGTGGAAGCGCCCTGAGACGATCACGGAGTTGAGAGGATTCCTGGGTTGTTGCAATTTTTACCACACTTTTGTGCCGAATTATGCCAAATTTGCTGCCCCCCTCACTGAATTGTTGAAGGTAGGGAGACATGCGGGCAAGGCAGGTTCAAAGGTTCGTGTCAAGTGGACTGACGAGTGCGAGGAGGCCTTCCATCACTTGAAGGCGGCCCTCTGCGAAGTCGCCACGTTGCATGTGCCGCAATTCGACCGACCCTTCTACATAAGAACCGACGCTTCTAGGTACGCGATCGGAGCTGTCCTTGAACAGGTTGATGAAGCCACAGGTGATCATTACCCTCTTGCATTTTGGTCTCGGAAGCTAGCCCCACGCCAAATGCAATGGTCGCCGCGTGAGCAAGAGACTTACGCCATAATCTGCGCTCTAAAAAAGTACCAATCGTGGGTTGGCACCAATCGAGTCGAGGTCCTGACGGATCATCGATCTCTGGAGTATTGGGCCACCGAACACATTGATACTGTCGCGAGCCCAGCTGGTCGACGGACCAGATGGCACGAATTTCTTTCTCTGTTTGACCTCCATGTGTCGTATTTGCCTGGAAAACATAACACGGTAGCGGATGCTCTGAGCCGATGGGCTTACCCCGCTTCAGAGGGGCTGCAAAGTACCAACATCCATGGTACGGAGCAGGACCGCCATGTAATAATCGAATGGGATCAAGAAGAAAAGAAACTCATTCGACGTGCATGCATGCAATGCGCTGTTAAACAGCACGCATTACCGTGCCATGACATCACGGCCATCTCAGATCCGGCGCATGCTCATGAGATCTGCACCAAAACACTGAAAGTCGTGGAGAAAGTCACCGATCCCTCCTCAGGGAGTGTGAAACGGTTTGACTATACCCGACGAGTAAGTCGATTTCGGTTGATCCAGGGCATTAAGCGTCGAGATCCGGCCAAAACTCCACCCCTGCCGAAAGATTCCCTTATCATCCGGGACTGGACGTCCGATTATCTGCAGGATCCCATGTTTAAAGAGGTCTTTGGAAATCTCAAACCCAAAGATGCTCACAAGGATGGGATTTTTTCTGAGTATTCGTTGGATGGGGGGAAACTGTGGATGGAGGGTAAATTGTGCGTACCAGACGCCCTGGCCCCCCGAGTGTGAAACTGGTGGCATAAATGGGAGTCCCCCCACGCACATGGCCGTCGACTGTGGTCGATGATTAAACATAGGTTGTTTGGCTCACGGCTATATACTCACTGCATGAAAGTAGCCGCCGGATGTGCCCAATGTGCTGTCTCGACGCCCCCCAGCGCGAAGAAGCACGGCCATCTGAGGCCTCATCCTATTCCGGAGCGCCTCTTTAACAGAGTCACCAGTGATTTTTTCTATCTCGGTGAACTCGATGACGAAGAGTGCCATTGGACCAATAAAAAGGTCAATGGTGTGCTCCTTATTCAGTGCCGTCATTCCGGCTACATTCAAGTGTTGCCTTGCAACATTGAGTCGATGACTGGCAAGGCTGCCGCCAAATGGTGCGCGCAGACCTGGATGGGAGGTTGGGATGTCCCATCCGAGGTGGTTACGGACTCAGGCAAAGAGTACACCTCCGAATGGTGGAGAGAATTATGTGCTCGCCTTGGAATCCACCACCTGCGATGTGAAATCCACTCGCATCGAGCGCTGCCTGGGAAGGAGCCGGCCGCTCACTTATAAATATGCTTCGTAAGGAGCTCGCGAGTGAAAAGGATTTCCATTGGCTTGAGATTCTTTTCGCCATGCTTCGCCGTTACCACAACACGCCTTTGTATCATGGCCTTTCTCCAAATGAAATTGTCTTTGGACGAAAGAAGTGTTGGTGGAACATGCCGTTGAATAATCCTCGCCCCTGTAAAGATGCTTCGTTGTTTTTGGACGAAGTCCAACGAGCAGAAAAAACTGTCTCGAAATTAATCGAGAAGCATCAAGCTGACTGGCTGTGGGTCCAGAATCAAGGCCGAAAAAACCCCCACAATTTTGAAGTCGATGATCGAGTTTGGCTTCGAAAATCCGAAACCACCCTGGACGGAGATGACAAGCTTCTTCCCTTGTGGGAGGGGCCATTCGCTGTTACAGCGCGTCTTGGTGAGAACAGGTGGAGGATTCGTGTGGATGTCAGCAGGGAAATTGACGTTTCGGGCGATCGCCTCAAGAGAGAGATCCCCTCCCCCAAGGATCGGGTTAAACCCCTTTTTTGGACTGCGAAACATTTGTCTGATCGGGTCATCGAAGGGGGGAAGTACGAAATCAAGAAGATTGTTGAAGCAAGACGTGACGCCAAGGGCGAATGGGAATTTCTGTGTGAGTGGAGGGGCTTTGATTCCAGTCACAACAACTGGGAACCAGCCCAATCTTTTGTCCATGGATACACCAAGGGGTTCATCGACTTCCTGAAGAAGCACCCCGAAATTGGAGTACTCCTGACAGACTGTCTGTCGAAACCAGACAGACAAGTGGAGAGCGACGGAAAAAGACCTGTGGTGAATCGAGATCCAGCCTTTTACGGCCCTCAGCAGCCACATTCCAGGGCTGATCCGTCGATCCCCCCTCTTGCGGTCAGGCCAGCCCAGGAGCCAAATGAGGACCAAGCTTCGAGTTCGGCCGCTGATTTGCAGCGCCCAAGCCGTACGAGGGCCCGACCAGACAGGTTGGTGGTCACATGTATTCGTGCTTGGCCGAATTCGACTTGAAAGAACCACATTCTGCTCAATCCACTGTTCATTCTTTCTGTTTATGTCATGATGTGGAGAACTGCGAATGTTTGATAATTTGACGTCAATCAATCAATTTTTCTTTGGTCTCCGTTCGCCACGGAGTGTGCTGCCGTGTTCAGAAAAAACCAAACTCAGGCTCAATTCAGGCAGATTCGGGGTAATCTTGTCTCTGTTGGTCTGTGCATTTTTGGAATTTGGCTACTCGTGCAGATGGAAGCAAATGTACATAGTAAAAACACCGGCCGGTGACATTCACCCCTACAGGCACCCCCTGTAGTACTGGCTGCACCAGTTGCGACGCCAGGAACTCAGATCTTACCTTCATTTGCCGTGATGCTGAAGCCAAAGTCCAGATTCAGATCCAGATTCCTTGAATTTACCTTGAAATCCTCAGGTTTGTCCATCATTCTGCCACTGTTGCACGAAACCCAGACGTCAATTGTTCAGACAACCTGCAGATAGGAGCTCTAGGGACTTCTAACAGCAACCTCTGAAGTCCGTAAGCTTCGTTGTATTTTTGGCACACGCCAATGTGAGCTCAATCCGACCTGAAACTGTCGAAAATGGTGAATCCAAGTGTCTTGTGGGACTCCATCGAAAGATTGGCCTTGTCCAAGTCGATTGACACCACCGCCACTGTAAATAAAGGACTATTCGGTGTTCCTCAGTTATATACTGTCAGTAAAGCGCCTTCAGCGAACCTTCGGCGCGTTACATGCCAAGGATCCAGGGCCAGCATGTCCCATCATGATGCATCATCACATGACCCACATTTTGATGGAATCTGTGGGATGCTCGCGAACCAACGTGCCGGAAAGCACAATTGAGCTGAATAAACGACAATATATATTAACTTTAGTCTAAACGAAAGTGTTAGTAGTTTCAGTTCTAGACATTCCGCTTCATTTCACCTTCATCTTAGGGAATTTCCTCATTTTAGGACAATTTAGGTTGATTTCCTTGTTATCTTCTCTGATTCCTCGAAGATCTGTTTAGATCTAAGTGCACAGAAAAACATCCCTACCTTCCGTGGTTCACTTAGGGTCTGTAGACTACATTTGTATTTATTTTCCCTCTCTGTGATTGTTTGATCTCCTTCATCTCTGTTCAATTTAACTCTCAATCTTGCTGAATCTTGTGATCATCCACCAGATGCGCCAAATCGGAGCCACATGCTGCACTTTTCAGAACGACAAAAGCGGGATAACACGATGTAGAGTTCGGCGAGGACACCGTAGCGTGCCCGCGACAGCGAAACTGTGCCAGAGCGCTGAGATGTCACTCCAATTCTTGATCCCCCCACTCAATCCACCAATAATCTACCTCATTCTCAACCAATGCATGGTTTGGTATCGATTCTCGATACGTTTACATGCTTTTTAGCCCTTAACCTAATGTTTTAATGCACGGAGGACTGTTCGTCATTCCTCATTCTGTCTCATTTCAGGTTCATCCATCCTGATTCAGTGCCAATTCAGCCCAAATCAGGTCAGATCAAGCAGATTTTGCCCCATCGAGGCTACATTTCTATTTTTTTCTGGGACTTACCCGCACTACGTTCTTCGTTGACGTAGCGACACACCCCAGTGTGTTTTTGGAGGGGGAGTGTAAGTGCGGCTAGCCCCATCTGCTCAGATTTTCAGACATTCTGTCCAGATTGGCTACATTTTGGTCATTTTCTTTGCTTCGGCGGAATCGCCGCCTCGCAGCTCAGTCTCAGGATCAGACCTATATATTTCTGATATGCCGGATCTGATTCCGCGGTCCATTCCCCGTAAATCCGCCGCGTTCCGATCATTTAGCTGGAATCGCCATTTGCCGCTGACGCGCGCTCGCGGGCCAGATCGGCCAAACATTTTTCATAATTGGATTTATATAAATCTTTTCAGACAGATATGGACACTCAGATGTATCTAGAATAATCCGCATCAATTTTCTTCATAGACTGGGATTTTCTGCCGGATAACACTCAACATGGATCTTGCTTCAGTTGTTGCTGCTCTTGCCTCCGTTGGTGTCCGAGTCTCCGGTTCTACCCCCAATAGCAGCGTTCAGGTCGACTCCTCGCGTGCCTGCCCCACTGGTCTTGCCGGCCCCGAGCCCTCCGGCACCATCAACGACCCAGGGCAGCACTTTCAGGGGGCGGGGGAGGAGGAGGGGCAACGGGCGGTGGTGGAGCGGCCGCATTTTGTTATGGGGAAGCACCTCCAGATCGTGGAGTCCACGATTGGGGAAGGCCGGGGGCTGAAAACGAAGGTGGATATTGTGGCGGACACCTGCCTGGGGGAGTACAAGGGGGAAAGGATTGAAGGGACGGCACCAGATTGCCTGACGGGTAGGGGGGATAAGGTTTTGTGCATCAAGGGCGGGGGGGCAGATTCAAAGACTGGGAGGGGGGTTTGGGTGGACGGGGGTAAAAGGGGGAATATTTTTAGCCGTATCAACGCTCGCCCTCGCCAGGAGGATTGCGACGTGATCATCCACCTGGATGACGGTACCCCCAGGGTTTGGACCCGGCGGGAGGTGAAGGCGGGTGCCGAGCTGGCCATGTTCTATGGCGTAAATTACCCGTTGCCCCCTTCGCCTCCACCTGCTGATGCTGCTGACCCTGATGAACCTGCTGCAGAAGGTTCCAACCAGCCAGTTCTAACCACCCAGAACATTCTTCCCAGCGCCTCTGCCCTGCCTGCAGGGCAACTGTATGCTGATGACGGGTCCCTGGTGGGTCGCCAGTATTTTTCTTCGAAGGTGACCTACCCCAGCCAGGCCACCGTGACCCATGTTGATGGGGGGCAGTTTATTGTCAGGAAGGGGGACAGGGTGCGTCTGCTGTGGTCCGAGATCGGGGGGCACTTGACACAGGTTGACAGCCGGACCTGCTGTTTCAAGATGGACTGGCGGAAGGGGAGGTTCGTCAGGCCGTTGACCACGGTCTGGGGTGACCAGAATTCTTTGGGGGGCGACTTCATCACGGCTGGGTCGCGACTTGCAGGCGTTTACCCTCCCTGGTACTGTTACGAGTTCGAGGAGGCTGCTCCTGGGGGTGTCGTAGAAATGGTGTTTGTGGGTGGTAAGTGGGAGGTGATTTCGGTGCAGAATAGGAAGGACGTGTACGGCCAGACGGGTCAGTGGCTGCAGGTCGGAATCGACCTCAGGGGGTATGATGCGGAATACCAAGCTGCAGCGCATGGTATCCGCCAGAAGACATTTTTTGTCCGGGCAGAGAGGGCTATGGGTGTCGACAGCCGGTGGGGGGCGATGCTGGATTGGGCTGAGTGGCGGGCGGAGCACCTGGTAGCTCCGCCTGGCAAAAAAACGATCAAGACCCAGGACAAGTCCGTGTACGAGAGGGTGAAGGACAGGGTGTATGGGCATGTCCTTTGCAGGGTTAATGGTCATGCCATTAAGCTCGTCGACGGCGGTGGAGGGACTGGGGGAGGGATGGGCCACTGCATCTCGGTCATTGCCGAGTGCAGCAAGGATTCGAGGGGCAAGTCCAGCTGGTTTCTGCTGGTCTGGGAAGCTGGAGGCTTGGATTCGCCGAGGATCAGGCGGATCTGTCAGGTGGTGGTGGACAGGGCGCTGGCTAAGATGCCTGATCTGCAGTCGCGGATCGAGCATTGGGGAAAGAGCTCGACCGTCAGCCCCCCCTGCGGCGTTGAGCCTGACGAGCCCAAGGCAAAGAGGGCTCGTGTCGATGGGGGTCCGTACCGTTGCAAGTTTGCAACGGCAAATTTTTTTAAAGAGTTCATTCGTAGGGGGTCGTTGCCGGTGCAGGGAGCAGGTTTGAGGCAGCAGTTTGACGTTCGGGATCCAAGTTTTTGTTGGACAACTCTGTCCAAGTTTGTTGTTTGGGGGGGGAAATGGCAGATGAAGAGGTCTGTCCCCGTTCAGAAGGCGAAGGCTGAGGTGGAGGAGATGCTCAGCAAGGGCAATCCGACGCAGTGGCTCCTGCCACCAGAAAAGGCCGTCCCCTATCTCCCCCTCGCTCTGGTCGACTCCGACCAGTGCACCCCCCCTTTCACCTTCTGTCGGCCCAACTCCAAGGGCCGACTCAGCAGTTTTGAAGCCTTCTGGGTCCCGAACGTCAATCAGAAGCGGCTTGCAGGGGGTAGGAACTTTCGGCAGGTGGAGCGGGAAACCGAAAAGGGGGGAACCACCCAAGTTGCATGGGTGGTCTATCTCCCCGATGAGACCACCATTGGGTTGGAGGATCAGTGGGGGGGCTCGCGCGAGGGTTCCGGTAACCCTAATTGGAAGCGCTAGAAGTTTTTCTAGTGCTTGCATTGTGAAGTGGTTTGGGCAGTGAGATGATGGCGTGTGTAGTGGCAGAGCGCATCGCCGGACCAAGACTGAGATCTGAACCCACGCATTGCAGGCGCCGCGATTTTCTTCTACGGCGGGGGGGTCAGCAGACTGCTGTTTGCTTGGCAAATTTTACCCTTGATACCGGTTCCCGGACCCAGATATAATATTGAAAGGCCAGGCTCCATTGCATTCTGTTCCTTTCTCTGCGCGGTGAATTCTGTTTGACCTCCTACTGACCTCCTACCTGATACGCGCTTGTCTAGCCCTGTGACTTTCTCTTTGGCGCTATTGGGGTGTTTGTTCATTTTTTGGAGCCAAAGGGCACCCTATTTCGTCTCATTTGACCTGATCTTGACCGGATCCCATTGCTTACTTTCCATCTGGTTTCACCAGGTGAGACAGATTGCAGGTACAGGTACTGGTTTCTGTTACCGCAGGTGTTGTTACAACACGCTATTTTTTAGCCTCAAGAGTATCATTCAGATCTACCCCATTTCGTCTGATTTGACTGGTTTGACCGGACCAAACCCTTTTCCTTTGTCCAACCTTGAGAGTAATGGCTGATACAGGCTACAAAGACACCACAGCTACAGTGCGTTTGCGTCGTTTGCTTCTTAGTTGCGTGGGTGCGGTTAAGGGAACTCAAATTTTGAACCCAAATGGGTTCAAGAGAATTATACAGACCCAACCCACGTTGTAAGTGGGCGTGAACCTTGTTCCTGACCTTAAAAACAGGTCAGAAGGGACCTGGGAAACGGCGCTGGCCAATTAGTGCAGGTAAGGCAGCTACCGAGGCTAGGGGAAGGTACGTGAGGCCACAGATGTGCGGATCCTGTGTGGTCACACCCCGGGAACCTCGAGTGCCAGAGGGTCCCCCTACAGGGGGGCGATAACCAAGCTACGGCACCCTCTGGGCCGAATCCCAGCCAGCGAGTTTTGTTTCCAGGTTACCGGCCAGTTTTTATGGTTTACCCCCACGTGCTTATAAGTGTCAGTTAGCGTTGTCGTCATCAGCCTGATTCTGACTCCCCATATGTTTCTCCCGTTTAACCCAAGTGTGAACAAATGCTAGTGGATCCTTGAAAATGATGTACTGGATTCGCACATTTTACTTGCTGAATCCTTCTGCTATTGATTTGTTTCGTTCCCTTGCCTGTCGTGCGTGGGCCTGTGAATGATTCATGATTCAATCACCAATTGAGTTGATGCCCGTCGTACATCAGACGCCCCAGTGTTCCCCCCTTTTACCCCTTTACTCCCCCCTACGCTCCCCCCCCCCCCGGGCCCTCCCAAACCTCCCCTCCAACCCCCCCAAGCCCCCCCACCCCTCTCCCCCCTACGCCCCTCCAGCTTTTCCAACATCCTCCTCCCCCGCCCCCCCCCCCCCCCGCACCCTCCTCCCATCCCGGGGCCCCCCCAATTCCCCCTCCAACCCCCCAAGCCCCCCAACCCTCCCACCTCCCCTCCCTCCCCTCCCCCCCAGCTCAGCCCTCACCTCCCCCTCCACCCCCCCTCATCCCCCCGCATCCTTCAAGGCTGGGGAGGGCAATGTCTTGCCATACATGAGTCAGACGGTAACCTATCAAGTTCGTGCATCAGAGGCCCCGGGTGAATCAATAGTCAGGGGGTAGCCTATCAAGTTCGTGCATCAGAGGCCCTTGTTGACTCAATAATCAGGGGGTAGCCTATCAAGTTCGTGCATCAGAGGCCCCCGGTAAATCAATAATCAGGGGGTAGCCTATCAAGATCGTGCATCAGAGGCCCCCGGTAAATCAATAGTCAGGGGTTAGCCTATCAGGTTCGTGCATCAGAGGCCCTGGGCAAACCAATAGTCAGGGGGTGGCCTATCAAGTTCGTGCATCAGAGGCCCCCGATAAATGAACAGTCAGGGGGTAGCCTGTCAAGTTCTTGCATCAGAGGCCCTTGGTAAGTCAATAGTCAGGGGGTGGCCTATCAAGTTCGTGCATCAGAGACCCCTGGTAAATCAATAATCAGGGGGTAGCCTATCAAGTTCGTGCATCAGAGGCCCCAGGTAGATCAATAGTCAGGGGGTAGCCTATCAAGTTCGTGCATCAGAGGCCCTTGTTGACTCCATAATCAGGGGGTAGCCTATCAAGTTCGTGCATCAGAGGCCCTGGTAAATCAATAGTCAGGGGGTGGCCTATCAAGTTTGTGCATCAGAGGCCCCCAGTAAATGAACAGTCAGGGGGTAGCCTATCAAGTTCGTGCATCAGAGGCCCCTGGTAAGTGAATAGTCAGGGGGTGGCCTATCAAGTTCGTGCGTCAGAGGCCCCCAGTAAATGAACAGTCAGGGGGTAGCCTATCAAGTTCGTGCATCAGAGGCCTCTGGTAAGTGAATAGTCAGGGGGTAGCCTATCAAGTTCGTGCATCAGAGGCCCCCAGTAAATGAACAGTCAGGGGGTAGCCTATCAAGTTCGTGCACCAGAGGCCCCTGGTGAATCAATAGTCAGGGGGTGGCCTATCAAGTTCGTGCATCAGAGGCCCCTGGAAAATCAATAATCAGGGGGTGACCTATCAAGTTCGTGCATCAGAGGCCCCATGTAGATCAATAGTCAGGGGGTAGCCTATCAAGTTCGTGCATCAGAGGCCCTTGTTGACTCCATAATCAGGGGGTAGCCTATCAAGTTCGTGCATCAGAGGCCCCCGGTAAATCAATAATCAGGGGGTGGCCTATCAAGTTCGTGCATCAGAGGCCCGTGGTAAATCAATAGTCAGGGGGTAGCCTATCACGTTCGTGCATCAGAGGCCCTGGTAAATCAATAGTCAGGGGGTGGCCTATCAAGTTCGTGCATTAGAGGCCCCCAGTAAATGAACAGTCAGGGGGTAGCCTATCAAGTTCGTGCATCAGAGGCCCTTGTTGACTCCATAATCAGGGGGTAGCCTATCAAGTTCGTGCATCAGAGGCCCCCGGTAAATCAATAATCAGGGGGTGGCCTATCAAGTTCGTGCATCAGAGGCCCGTGGTAAATCAATAGTCAGAGGGTAGCCTATCAAGTTCGTGCATCAGAGGCCCCTGGTAAATCAATAGTCAGGGGGTGGCCTATCAAGTTCGTACATCAGAGGCCCCCAGTAAATGAACAGTCAGGGGGTAGCCCATCAAGTTCGTGCATCAGAGGCCCTTGGTAAACCAATAGTCAGGGGGTAGCCTATCAAGTTCGTGCATCAGAGGACCTTTGTGAATCAATAATGGGGGTTAGCCTCTCACGTTCATCTCTCGTTGTAGACATGTCCATCTTAATGCTTTTGCTCTGCGCAATCTGCGATGTCGGCTGGAGCCTTGTGGGGCTGACCATAGTCCTTTGTGGTCTCGTTTCGGCCGCTGTTGTTCTCTCCCTTCTCCATCGGAGGCATTGTAGACACCACCAACGGCGGCGAAGACGCTCACCGTGTCAACTACTCCACAAGGGACGATGTGCGAGGAAGGAGATCCCCATTTTCGTGGCACTCCCCGACAGAACCCTCGTTCTGTGTGTGCCTAAGGATATCAGTGAGGCTGCCATCTCAGATCTGGTGAGGATCATCACTGTTGTGCCCGTTCATGATCAGCGAATTTGTAGAGTTTCACGCAGAACCGGTGACTGGGTCCTTAACGAACAGGTTCTTGTCCTGTTTCGTCTCCGCGGTGGTGTTGCATGGAACTGCATCCCGCTGCAGGATCAAACCGCAGACTTCCTTCGAACCAACTTTTGGTCCCTCCACGCGTCCATGGGCCACCCTACCCCCGCCCAGATGACCTTGCTTTTTGAGGGTGTATATGACGATCCATTTTGTGCGACCTTGAGATCTGTTTCTTCATCAATGTTGGACAACGTCAAAACGGAACCCGCGGAAGTGGCAGTTTCATCCAGACCTGCCCCCGTAAGAAACCCCCCTGCCATCCTATCTCCAACCCCGGCATCTGACTCGGGACCCACGGAATCTACGGATTCGGCCCCCTTAATTAAGCATGAGTTTAGTGCCGCCCAGTCACCGCGTTCTGATCCTAAACCTCATCCCGACATCCCCCCCCGCAAACGCGTGAAACGCGAAGCCCATTGTCCCTCCGAGCACTCCCCCCGACGTGGAGACGAGGTTGGCTGCACCTTCCAGTCCCACACCGAAGCTGTTGCATACCTGAATAAGATTCGGGGGGAGTTGGCAATACATAACAGCGTTACCAGCAAGTCTGCAGGGGGGAGTAATTGGGCACGTATTGGTTGTCGCATTTGGGGACGCCTAAAACAACACGGGCCCCTAAAGGAGACCAGTAGAGCACGCCCAGAAAAGCATCCCCGGCCTCTCACGAAGTCTGATTTGTGTCCATATGGTGCAACGCTAACCCATGATGCTGGCACGGGCCTGTGGAAGCTAACCGAGTGTAATTGGGACCACTCTGACCATTGGTGGCCTGACGAGGAGGAGGCCCCCCCACTGAACAAATCAGCCCTCCCTGATGAGCTCTGGCACGACATTGAGCGGGCGTATGAGC
This sequence comes from Eutreptiella sp. 'Long Island Sound 2002', assembly GCA_964036045.1. Classification (NCBI taxonomy): domain Eukaryota; phylum Euglenozoa; class Euglenophyceae; order Eutreptiales; family Eutreptiaceae; genus Eutreptiella; species Eutreptiella sp. 'Long Island Sound 2002'. Next base: position 33,543,467 of record OZ038395.1, read on the forward strand.
ACCATGAAATGCCGGAGCAAATTCTTATAAATTTGAGGAAGAAATATAGCGAGGACGCGTACCCAATAATCAAAGGGTTTTCAACCCAGCACATCAGAAATTTTTTCAAGTCCATCGAACGCAAGATGGGCCCAAATGATCTTGCACGTTTGATTAACCGCCTGAAAATGCTCAAACAGGCAGATCCTGCCTGGTATTTCAATCATGAAGCCCCTGACCCAGTCACTGGTGTTGTACGAAGATGGTTTTTTATGACGCCAGAGCAAGTAAAAAACGCCAGAAAATATGCACAAGTCATTTTTGAAGACAACACGTACAAATTGAATCGGTACGGCGAGGCATTGGCCCTGTTTTGCGGTATCAACGAACATGGCCAAACCCTTCTCCTGGCTCAGGGCTGCATGCCAAGCAGTGAAAATGCAGAGGATCATGAGTGGCTCTGGCAGGAGTGGATAAAGGCAACCGGTTGTGCACCCCGCGTTTTGTTCAGTGATGCTGCATACGCCCTCTTGGGGTCCGTTCCCAGGGTTTTCCCCCCGGACCGAACTGCTCACTTCCTCTGCCTTTTTCACATTTACAAAAATCTTACCGAAAACTGCCGAAACTCCCTCGAGCAACACGATTTCACTGCTCTTGAGAGCGCCATCCGACAGGTTCAGGAGTGCCCAGATAAGGACGCTGCTGATATTCTCTGGCGCAAAATTCTGGAGGACCCCCGCTGGAAAACTGTCAAGGACTACCTTGGAGTCAGATCCCCCCTACATCGTCTTGATCGTTGGTGTGTTGCATGGCGGTCAGAAGTTTTTACCTTCGGCTGCAAGTCCACACAGAGGGCTGAGTCTTTGAATTGCCGCATAAAGCGCCACCTAACCACAAGAAAAGGTTACTACCACATTTTTTTATCTGTTTTGCACTTGCTCTCCAAGGAGGGCTATAAACTTGAATATACTGAAATGGTGAATCAGCGGCACGCCAATCACCAAATAGCTAACCAGACCTTCCCATTCTATGTCAAGTTCGTTTCAGGCAAGGTGACAAGCTGGGCGTTTGATAGAATGCTCCAGCAGATGAATGCTTCAACTGCGTACCTCGTGTATGAGTATGACATGTCCAGGGAGGCCCAATATATAGTTGCTAACAGGGCGGCACCCTTATGGAACTATGATCGACAGTGTCACGATTCACTTGAGACGGAGTTGGTAGACCTACCGAGATTCTGTGCGATCTCCAATCGTGTGCACCAAATCCAAGGCAAAAATATAGTTTATGAGGTAAAGCGAAGTGAATCCAGCTGCACTTCGCGTTACATGAACTGTCCACATTATGTTTGTCTGTTCGAGCCATTGGCTGAGGATGGTGCCTATACGAAGTTTTGGTGTAGTTGTGGACTTGCTGTCCGAGTCGGGCCTCCATGTCGTCACTATTTTGCTGTTTTGCATCATCGGTCATCTTCAGTCGGCTTCCATCTTGGGTTGTTCAATCCAATTTTTATTTTGAAACAATTTCAGACTGCAACTCAGGTCCTTGTCAGTGCCAAATGCAGCAGCCAACGCCTCCCCCTACCCACAGTGCAGGTACCCGTGGCAATCCATGCTACAGACGATGACATTATATTGACCGACATCTCCTCGTGGGCTGATTTGCCAGCCAGAACGAAACGCGAGCAGATTGTCCGCTCCCTTGGGAACCTGCAGTCCCGGATGCGTCAATATATAAATAATGTGGATCGAGTGGCAACTCATCTTTCCGACCAGGGACAGGATGCAGGGGCCTTTCTCGAAGACGAGGAGAGGCTACTGAACCAATTTGTGGACATGCGAGCCTCCTCCACACAGGTCCATGTGGCAGGTGCACAAGCACCACGACCTGTTCCCCCGCCGGTGGCCGCCAAGCGAACCGTGCAGCCAACTGTCAGGAAGGCCGCTAAGCGAGGGGATGGTCCAAAGGGTGCTACAAAGGGAAGAGGTAGGGGTCAGGGTAGGGGTAGCGGTCCGCCGCTGAAGGAAGAGCTGAATGCTGCCCTTGAGCTTTCAGATGCGCTAACCACCGTGAATCAGGCTCCTGGGGGCCTGAGTGCGCAGCAGGCCGCGTATAATGATCAATTGCATGCACACATTCACAATATGGTTGACTCGGCTGAGCAGGTTGATACTCGCTTGGCTCAGTTGTATGCTCGGGCTGCATGTGGGGAACAACTTTCGCCAGCTGAGTTGCATCAGTGTAAGCAGCTTTGGGAGTGGCGGGCTCAAGTGTCGAAGAACTAAGGACATTTCAAATTTTAAGTCTGAGTTTATGTTCCATGCCTTCACGGTTCGCCTGTGTAAGGTTGGGTTATGCCTCCATGGCCCCCAGTTTTGAGCTACGGCTCCACAATGTATACTACTTTTATCATCGGGAAGCACATCTGTTGCACATTGTTTTACACATTCTTTTGCACATTGCACAAAAAAAGATGGAACAATGCTTTCTTCGTGCCAAGTGTGCAAGGGCAGGTGAGGGACGGAATTTCCAGTGACAACAATAGTGTGCAAGTCGATGGTTGGATCGGTGGGGGGACACTTGTGTGTGAGTAGGAGGGAGTTGAAAATGAGTAGGAGGGAGTGGATTTTCACTTGGAGGGAGTTGAAAATGAGCAGGGGGGAGTTGAAAATGAGCAGCAGGGAGTTGAAAATGAGTAGGTGGGAGTGGATTTTGACTTGGAGGGAGTTGAAAATGAGCAGGGGCGAGTTGAAAATGAGTAGCAGGGAGTGGATTTTCACTTGGAGGGAGTTGAAAATGAGTAGGAGGGAGTTGAAAATGAGTAGGAGGGAGTGGCTTTTCACTTGGAGGGAGTTGAAAATGAGCAGGGGGGAGTTGAAAATGAGCAGCAGGGAGTTGAAAATGAGTAGGTGGGAGTGGATTTTGACTTGGAGGGAGTTGAAAATGAGCAGGGGGGAGTAGAAAATGAGTAGGAGGGAGTGGATTTTCACTTGGAGGGAGTTGAAAATGAGCCAGGGGGGAGTTGAAAATGAGTAGGAGGGAGTTGAAAATGAGTAGGAGGGAGTGGATTTTCACTTGGAGGGAGTTGAAAATGAGTAGGAGGGAGTTGAAAATGAGTAGGAGGGAGTGGATTTTGACTTGGAGGGAGTTGAAAATGAGCAGGGGGGAGTTGAAAATGAGCAGGAGGGAGTGGATTTTCACTTGGAGGGAGTTGAAAATGAGCAGGGGGGAGTTGAAAATGAGTAGGAGGGAGTGGATTTTGACTTGGAGGGAGTTGAAAATGAGCAGGGGGGAGTTGAAAATGAGTAGGAGGGAGTTGAAAATGAGTAGGAGGGAGTGGATTTACCAGTAAGGTATCGTTCCCTTATCTGGCGATAAAATAATGCAATTATTTTATAAATTTGGGCTGCAGAACGGTTCAAAACATCCTTGTCGCCTTTTAGCAGAATATCAGTTGCAGTAGATCAGTTGCAGTCGTTTTTTCGGTTGTCGTGAATGCGCCTGTCGCCTGTTCGTGCGCAGTCTTTCGCAGTCTGCTAGGGCCGCAGTCTGCATACCGTCACCGGTGCGCGGCCATTAAAACTTCAGTAATCGTAATTCAGTAACGGCGACAGAACAGCGACTGTGTCTGCCTTTGGTAGCCCAAGCGGAAGGCTACTTGGTTGCCTTGTTTGTTGGACGGATAGCTACATCGTTTCGCAATGGTTTGATGTTGCGTTTAGCTACACTATTCGTAATCTGTTGTCATTTGCATCATCGACAATGTCGAACAGATTCCACCGATGGTGAAGCCAATGAAAATGGAAAAATTGAATGACATACACAAGAATACTTTCTTCTTTGATCCTTGGTGTTTTTGAAGTTTTGGTTAGTTTCTTGAGCAATGTACATTGTAGTCAACGCACATGTTACATCCTTCCACACATGTTCGCAAGGAAAAATGTCGAGGGTGTCGTGAGGCGCACCATTCATCGGGTGAACTTTTCCGTCGCTACTTGTGAAAGTGGAAAGAAAGCATTTGCCGCAAACGGAATTAGCATTTCCGGTTGCGTATCGCTGCTTGCCCTCCTCTCGCAATGGCGGTTTTAAGAGTCGTGCATGCAAAGTTTGCAATTTTTTGTGTGCTATGTGGTGGATAAATGAAGAGTTTCCTACTCGTGGATCTCTTGTGGATCAAGAACTCCCATAATTCTCCTTCTCTTTTTATGTTGAAATTTGTTTCGTTGGTGGTGAACGACCCTTGCGAACCCCACCGAAATGGGTTGGACCCCAAAAATCCAATCACAAGCACACAAGCCCCAACCACAACGAGTTTGACGGACCTTGCAATGCAGAGCTACAACTGATGACTCCTCACCTTGAGAAATCCTTCAACTTGCACGGAGAAAAAATGGCCCCACCGTACATGTAACTTCCAACAATTGCGTGGATCTTGATTACGAAAATTACGCGGCCACTTTATCTACCTAGAAAAGGCACCCTTCCCTGAAAGGTGGTGTTCCTATGTATTGCACAATTTTATTTTTTTTTGCAATGGGATCTTGATGTGTTCTCTCGTGCCCTTGTCATCCTTGACATGGTAAGAAACGTGTGGCCATGTCCGGCCACCTTGCACAACCTTGATTGCAATTTCTTACTATTGCTCGTCGGAATTGAATAAGGTGTTCGCTACAGTCAAATGCTTATCAAGGTGATGGATATCATATTGTTGCAATGAAGTTGGTGGAGCATACTGCAGTCGTGTCAAACCAATCCCAAAGCGACGAGCGGGATCCTCAACCATGTAAAAAATACCCCTCCGGAGAATATTCGGCTCTTAGGATGGATTTCACACGATTTCATGCGTTTGCACTTTGTCACATTGTTCTCCTTTGTCAACTAAGCATTTGTGGGGCAGTCGTGTTATGGTGCGTGCTCGCTCTTAAGCACGCCCAACCCGGTCAACCATGTATAGCGTGATGGTCGTGACTTGCTCGTTCGTATCGGCGATTGGTGCGCAGCATCATTTGATGATGTAGGTGGCCGCCAACGGCATAATCAACTTCCCTCATGTAGTGATTTCCTCATGTCGGGCCACTCCAAGCTGTTCGTCGCCACGTCTACCGAGCACCGCTAACAGCCCCGGAGTATTCTTTTTTCGACGACGTGTGACAACATTGGTGTATCTCGGACAACAAACTGCCACGTTGGCTAGTTTTGAGTCAACTTTGCCTTTCCCTTGAAGCCTCGAGGTTTTGTTTTGGAGATTGTGGGACCGTGTTCGTTCCACTAACCATGGTTCTCATTGATGGTAACCACATAAGGAAGCGAGCTAAACATACACACTCAACTTTGTATTTTGTTGAGGGGTCTTCAAGGTTGCATGGTGTGTTTTCGAACTTATTGACACGCCCAGTGAGCTCACCTCTTATGTGGTTTGCATTCGCAAAATGGCACGCAAAGCTTGACCCAATATGCGACTATCCTTACCTCGACAAATGTTTCGAGCTACCGGTTTTCCGACGACGTACCCAAGCCAAAATGTAAGTTCATATGCATCCCGTTGAAGCGAGGGTCATTGACCACTACATCGATCATTGCATTTACTTTATTAGGAGTCTTGCAAGTATTCCTTTGGCGTGTTCGTCCCACAATATTTCTTGTGAGCCGATAGCGATTGCAATCTAGCTGACAGCTCGCATGCAGACGTTGCTCCATTTTTGTGATATTTGGCATTCGAAAAAAAGTTCACAACTAGGGTGCACGCAAAATTGCCGTCCTCCTTGACCGTGTTCAACTCATCCCTCGGAGACACATTCACGATGCACTAGCCATGCAAATGTGTTTAGTTGGGTTGTTGGTTAACACTTGACAATGAATTCGATGACTTTATTCGCTTGCCCAAAGGAGGAAAAAAAAAAATGTAGTTCCGGGAAAACGTGCGGAAACTTACAGATGGGCGACCACTTAATTGGCCTATGATGATTTCATCGCTGGTTCTGAATGTCGTCAAGAAGGCTTTCCACTGTAGATTTAGCCAAGCGACTCTGTAGCTCAACCTATAGTTTCAAATTTTTGGACATGCAAGTATGGGGGAACCCATTGACAGCCTGGACCCCCTGCGCTCCCACACCAGAAAATGGCGGTGTACGCCTGTGACCTCGATGGCCAGATGTGAATTTTGCTATGCAAATAGAGATGACTTGTCGATATCACACTCCATGACATGTGGAACAGGTTTGATCCTGGTGCGCCTGACCGGTGCCTTGTGTCTCTGTTCTGTGTGCATAATTTGTATTGTTCTCAGACATCGACCCATGGGCCTATAGCGGATTGTCTCCTCACGCTCTTTGCTTCTGTGTCATCATCGGTGGCCGTATTGCTGCAGTGCGACCTCTTGCTACGTGTTTGTACTGACGTCCCAACTACCCCGCCTGACGAAGAGAACAATTTGATTTGTACCACACAACAAGAAATCTTTGATACTTCACTAATTGATTGCATCCTTCTCTCGAAGAAAGAGTACTCACAACTTGGACTTCGGAATCCTAGGGTGCAGTGAATTCAGGCGTCTGAGCCCCGTGCACGGGCTGTCGCTATGGCTTTGTGGACAGCATCTGGGCTCCTTGCACGGGTCGTTGCTACTTGGTGCTCTGTGCGTTCGTCGAGCAAGGGATGTCAAGACACTGTGGGCAGATTGCTGCTCAAGGGTGTTCGGTCAGCGGTCTGTGGACATCAGGACTCCGTGCACGGGTCGTTGCCTCAATATCGGTGCTGTAACGGGTGAGGCAGCGGTGCCTATCTTGCATGGTGCCCTCTCCCCGATTCTGGCGTCCGGGCTCCTTGCACGGGCCGTCGCTACCTCCTCCATATGCACCGTGTACGTCGCCTACAGCAAGCATGGGCATCAGGACCCCGCGCACGGGTCGTTGCTCCTTTGTGCTGAGAGCGCTCATGGTAATAGGGGCTTCAGGATATTGTACTCCGGTCGCTGCTCATGGGTGGTCTAAATATTTGTTGGACCTGGGAGCACTGGGATTTCATGCGCGGGACATGCCTTGGTTGCTATGCGGTGTGGGGTCGGGCCTATTCTGTCAGTAGGGGCTATGTCAATCATGCTAGGTGCACCCACTCGCCTGGTGACGGGACGCAGTTCATGTTCAGGCATTCGCACCGCAGCACCCGGCGCCGGTGCACCATCCAACGCTGCCTTCGCAGCCCTCGCCGGCCGCGCCACTGGCACAGCACAGTCACTGGGGCCATCAACATTATCAACGAGCGCAAGGCTCGGCGGAGCACTACACGCCGGCGTCCACGGCGTCGTCCGCGTCTTATGGTGGGTCGGACCCACACTACGCAGGGTACATGTATACGTCTCCGAGCACATGGGTGGGAGACTGTCCCCCTACACGCCTGTCATCGCAGTTCGATCATGTGGCCACCAACTCTGCGGCGCAGCTGTCATCAGTGTCATCATCAGTGCCGGACGGCGGGCCCAACGTGGCGTATGGAGCACAGGCATACCTGGAGGGTGCGACATGCAACTGGGCGTGAAGCCCAATCCTGCCGCCAGGGTACACGCCCTGTTGGGGAGTCCAGCGGGTTGTGTTTCATGTCGCTTCTTTTATGCCGCGGTCCCAGTTCACAGGTTTTATTGACTTGTTGCGGCACACCGACGATCTGACGGACTTGGGCGTTGTGGCACCGTCAATCCCGCTAGCGGCGTGCTGGGACTGTGCTGCGGTCACAGCCAGTACGGAACCCCCTGAGCTGTGGCGCTGTGGCTCCTGCGGTGGCCGCTCTCGACTCCGGATTGAGGCTCCGGCGCCTCGGCCGACATCTCGTGTACAGGAGGCATACGTTGGCGACTTCCCGTCACGGTGTCCAGCAGTGGCGCGATGGGTGGCGAGTTTTTTACAGGGCCTCCCGCGTGATTGCGTGTCCCTGCTGGTAGTACAGCTGCGTCTGTGGGCGTCTGCCTGTCGCCGCAGGATCGCGTCCCCAGCGCGCTTGAAGGGCTTTGTGGTCTCGCCCTTACTCCAGCATGGTTTCCAGCTGCTGCTGCTATCTCGCAGTTCGCAGGGTGCGGTGCCTGGTGCGCATGTACCATTACCGGTGGACGCGCCGCCGATTTTTCTGTTCGCGCAGTCACTCTGTCACTCATGTGCGCGCCCCGGTGTGCTTGATGCTTCGGGTTTCTCGCCATTTCCCGGTTGAAAGTGCTGCCCTGGGTCGTTGATGGTGCCGGAGGGCTCAGGGCCGGCAAGACCAGTGGGGCAGGCACGCGAGGAGTCGACCTGAACGCTGCTGTTGGGGGCAGAACCGGATACACGGACACCAACGGAAGCGAGAGCAGCAACAACTGAAGCAAGATCCATGCTGATTGTTATCCGGCAGAAAATCCCAGTCTATGAAGAAAATTGATGCGGATTATCCTAAGTACATCTGAGTGTCCATATCTGTCTGAAAAGATTTATATAAATCCGATTGTGAAAAAATATTTGGCTGATTTGGCATCGGGCGCGGATCAGCGGCAATTGGCGATTCCAGGTAAATGATCGGAACGCGACGGATTTACGATGAATGGACCGCGGAATCAGATCCGGCATATCAGAAATATATAGGTCTGATCCTGAGACTGAGCTGCGAGGCGGCGATTCCGCCGAAGCAGAGAAAATGACCAAAATGTAGTCAATCTGGGGCAGATCTGTGAAAATCGGAGCAGATGGGGGTTAGCCGCACTTACACTCCCCCTCCAAAAACACACTGGGGTGTGTCGCTACGTCAACGAAGAACGTAGTGCGGGTAAGTCCCAGAAAAAAATAGAAATGTAGCCTCGATGGGGCAAAATCTGCTTGATCTGACCTGATTTGGGCTGAATTGGCACTGAATCAGGATGGATGAACCTGAAATGAGACAGAATGAGGAGTGACGAACAGTCCTCCGTGCATTAAAACATTAGGTTAAGGGCTAAAAAGCATGTAAACGTATCGAGAGTCGATACCAAACCATGCACTGGTTGAGAATGAGGTAGATTATTGGTGGATTGAGTGGGGGAATCAAGAAATGGAGTGACATCTCGGCGCTCTGGCACAGTTTAGCTGTCGCGGGCACGCTACGGTGTCCTCCACGTACTCTACATCGTGTCATTCCCGCTTTTCTCGTTCTGAAAAGTGCAGCATGTGCTTCAGATTTGGCGCATCTGGTGGATGATCACAAGATTCAGCAAGATTGAGAGTCAATTTCAGCAGAGATGAAGGGGAAATGAAGCGGAATGTCTGGAACTGAAACTACTAACACTTTCGTTTAGACTAGAGTTAATATATATTGTCGTTTATTCAGCTCAATTGTGCTTTCCGGCACGTTGGTTCGCGAGCATCCACCAGACTCCATGAAAATGTGGATCATGTGATGATGCATCATGATGGGACATGCTGGCCCTGGATCCTTGGCATGTAACGCGCCGAAGGTTCGCTGAAGGCGCTTTACTGACAGTATATAACTGAGAGACACCGGATAGTCCTTTATTTACAGTGGCGGCGGTGTCAATCGACTTGGACAAGGCCAATCTTTCGATGGAGTCCCACAAGACACTTGGATTCACCATTTTCGACAGTTTCAGGTCGGATTGAGCTCACATTGGCGTGTGCCAAAAACACAACGAAGCTTACGGACTTCAGAGGTTGCTGTTAGAAGTCCCTAGAGCTCCTATGTGAAGGTTGTCTGAACAATTGACGTCGGGGTTTTGCGAAACAGTGGCAGAATGATGGACAAACCTGAGGAATTCAAGGTAAATTCAAGAAATCTGGATCTTAATCTGGACTTTGGCTTCAGCATCACGGCAAATGAAGGTAAGATCTGTGTTCCTGGCGTCGCATCTAGTGCAGCCAGTACTACAGGGGGTGCCTGTAGGGGTGAATGTCGCTGCGCAGCGTTTTTACTATGTACATTTGCTTCCATCTGCAGGAGTAGCCAAATTCCAAAGATGCACAGACCAACAGAGACAAGATTACCCCGAATCTGCCTGAATTAAGCCTGAGTTTGGTTTTTTCTGGACACGGCAGCACACTCCGTGGCTTTCGGCAGCGTATCTACGCCTTGTCTGCCGAACGGAGACCAAAGAAAAGTTGATTGACGTCAAATTATCAAACATTCGCAGTTCTCCACATCATGATGTAATCAGGAAGAATGAACAGTGGATTGAGCAGAATGTGGTTCCTACAAGTCGTCAGAACACTCACATTGGAATAAGTGGTCGACGGGGCGAGGCTGGAGCTTTTGTAGGAGTTGGACATGCAAGGGTTTCGAACCTACACCCTTGAGCCCTAGCGACGAGTGCCATGACGCCCTGGACTAGACGACTGTTACCCAGATTATGGCGTCGGCGACTCAAGTCACGACGGGTCTCCCTGAATTCGGCCAAGCACGAATACATGTGACCACCAACCTGTCTGGTGGGGCCCTCGTACGGCTTGGGCGCTGCAAATCAGCGGCCGAACTCGAAGCTTGGTCCTCATTTGGCTCCTGGGCTGGCCTGACCGCAGGAGGGGGGATCGACGGATCAGCCCTGGAATGTGGCTGCTGAGGGCCGTAAAAGGCTGGATCTCGATTCACCACAGGTCTTTTTCCGTCGCTCTCCACCTGTCTGTCTGGTTTCGACAAACAGTCTGTCAGGAGTACGCCAGTTTCGGGGTGCTTCTTGAGGAAGTCGATGAACCCCTTGGTGTACCCATGGACAAAAGAATGGGCTGGTTCTCAGTTGTTGTGACTGGAATCAAAGCCCCTCCACTCACATAGAAATTCCCATTCGCCCTTGGCGTCACGTCTTGCTTCTAAAATCCTCTTGAGTTCGTACTTCCCCCCTTCGATGACCCAATCGGACAAAAATTTCGAAGTCCAAAAAAGGGTTTTAACCCGATCCTTGGGGGAGGGGATCTCTCTCCTGAGGCGATCACCCGAAACTTCAATTTCCCTGCTGACATCCACACGAATCCTCCACCTGTTCATACCCAGACGCGCTGTAACAGCGAATGGCCCCTCCCACAAGGGAAGAAGCTTATCATCTCCGTCCAGGGTGGTTTCGGATTTTCGAAGCCAAACTCGATCATCGACTTCAAAGTTGTGGGGGTTTTTTCGGCCTTGATTCTGGACCCAAAGCCAGTCAGCTTGATGCTTGTCGATTAATTTCGAGACAGTTTTTTCTGCTCGTTGGATTTCTTCCAAAAACAACGAAGCATCTTTACAAGGGCGAGGATTATTCAACGGCATGTTCCACCAACACTTCTTTCGTCCAAAGACAATTTCATTTGGAGAAAGGCCATGATACAAAGGCGTGTTGTGGTAACGGCGAAGCATGGCGAAAAGAATCTCAAGCCAATGGAAATCCTTTTCACTGGCGAGCTCCTTACGAAGCATATTTATAAGTGAGCGGCCGGCTCCTTCGCCTGGCAGCGCTCGATGTGAGTGGATTTCACATCTGAGGTGGTGGATTCCAAGGAGAGCACATAATTCTCTCCACCATTCGGAGGTGTACTCGTTGCCTGAGTCCGTAACCACCTCGGATGGGACGTCCCAACCTCCCATCCAGGTCTGCGCGCACCATTTGATGTTACAAGGCAACACCTGAATATAGCCGGAATGACGGCACTGAATAAGGAGCACACCATTGACTTTTTTATTCGTCCAATGGCACTCTTCGTCATCGAGCTCACCAAGATAGAAAAAATCACTGGTGACTCTGTTAAGGAGGCGCTCCGGAATAGGGTGTGGCCTCAGATGGCCGTGCCTCTTCGCGCTGGGGGGCGTCGAGACAGCACATTGGGCACATCCGGCGGCTACTTTCATACAATGAGTATATAGCCTTGAGCCAAACAACCTATGTTTAATCATCGACCATAATCTACGGCCATGTGCGTGGGGGGACTCCCATTTGTGCCACCAGTTTAACACTCGGGGGGCCAGGGCGTCTGGTACGCACAATTTACCCTCCATCCACAGCTTCCCCCCATCCAATGAATATTCAGAAAAAATTCCATCCTTGTGAGCATCTTTGGATTTGAGATTCTCAAAGACCTCTTTAAACATGGAATCACGAACATAATCGTTCGTCCAGTCACGGATGATGAGGGAATCTTTCGGCAGGGGTGGAGTTTTGGCCGGATCTCGACGCTTAATGCCCTGAATCAACCGAAATCCACTTACACGTCGGGTATAGTCAAACCGTTTCACACTCCCTGAGGAGGGATCGGTGACTTTTTCCACGACTTTCAGTGATTTGGTGCACATCTCATGGGCATGCGCCGGATCTGAAAAGGCCATGATGTCATGGCACGGTAATGCGTGCTGTTTAACAGCGCATTGCATGCATGCACGTCGAATGAGCTTTTTTTCTTCCTGATCCCATTCGATTATGACATGGCGGTCCTGCTCCGTACCATGGATGTTGGTACTTTGCAGCCCCTCTGAAGCGGGGTAAGCCCATCGGCTCAGAGCATCCGCTACCGTGTTGTGTTTTCCAGGCAAATACGACACATGGAGGTCAAACAGACTGAGAAATTCGTGCCATCTGGCCCGTCGACCAGCTGGGCTCGCGACAGTATCAATGTGTTCGGTGGCCCAATACTCCAGAGATCGATGATCCGTCAGGACCTCGACTCGATTGGTACCAACCCACGATTGGTACTTTTTCAAAGCACAGATTATGGCGTAGGTTTCTTGCTCACGCGGCGACCATTGCATCTGGCGTGGAGCTAGCTTCCGCGACCAAAATGCAAGAGGGTAATGATCACCTGTGGCTTCATCAACCTGTTCAAGGACAGCTCCGATCGCGTACCTAGAAGCGTCGGTTCTTATGTAGAAGGGTCGGTCGAATTGCGGCACATGCAACGTGGCGACTTCGCAGAGGGCCGCCTTCAAGTGATGGAAGGCCTCCTCGCACTCGTCAGTCCACTTGACACGAACCTTTGAACCTGCCTTGCCCGCATCTCTCCCTACCTTCAGTAATTCAGTGAGGGGGGCAGCAAATTTGGCATAATTCGGCACAAAAGTGTGATAAAAATTGCAACAACCCAGGAATCCTCTCAATTCCGTGATCGTCTCAGGGCGCTTCCACTTCTGAATAGCGACGAGCTTCCCTGGACTGGGTCGTCGGGTGCCATTCTCAAGGAGAGAACCACAAAATTCGACTGATTTTAAAAATAGTTTTCCCTTCTTTGGCCCACAAATCAGCTGATTGGCATCAAGAATGTCCAAAACCTGGTTCAGCTGCTTTTCATGTAGGGCCACCAGCTCGGCTTCGGTCAGTCCCTCCCCCTCTGTCGCGATGATTATGTCATCTATGTACACACTCACGAAGGCACGAAGCTCAGGATGAGCTGTAAAAAGCACATCCTCCATCATTCTTTGAAAAAACGAAGGGGCGTTCTTCAGGCCCATGGGCATGACCGTCCACTGGACTGGGCCACATGGCGTGCACATACAGGTGAGAGGTCGGCTGTCCTTCCTCAACGGCATTTGGTGAAAGCCGTGACGGAGATCCAGCACAGAAAACAAACGACCTCTTGCCCTCTTGGCGATTTCCTCCTCAATGAGGGGCAGGGGGTGTGAATCCGCCTTGGTTTCGGCGTTGAGGTTGCGAAAATCAACAACCATTCGCCAACCATCAATAGTGTTCTGGTCTGCAGGCGGCGGCTTCGGGACTGTGAAGGGTGCACAGCACCATTCGCTGGTCATACAACCCTCAAGCCAACCAAATTCCCTGAGATTTCTCTCGATTATTTTTCTGAGTATCTCATGTTTGTGTCCATGGTTCTCATAAGGACGCTGTTTCTTCGCCTTGTAGCCTTCACGAAGCTCGATGAAGGCTTCACCGAACTGCCCACGGACAGGGGGGTCTTTGATCAACTTCCCCGAAAGGGTTGTGTCCTTCCGTTCCTCAAAAATCTTGTCTCTTTTCTTGGAACACAATTCAGTGTCCACCTGATCGCCAGGAATTACTGTCGAAAAAACTTTGGCGACTTCTTCGGCCTTGGCAGGAAGAATCTTCTTACGGATGTCCCTAAAAAGGTCCGTATCAACTGCCTCTTGAAGATAGGTGGGTCGAGTGTCGACATTCCAGAGATTCTCTTCGTGATCCAGCTCCTCGAAAGGATCTATGAAAGCTTCCACACGGGGTTTTTCATAAAAAACTCTGAATTTGCGGCGCGATTTAAAATTTTTCTTCGCCCGTGCACTGAAGATTCTTTTGGATGTAGATCGTATTGGGGAAGAGGGAGACGAGGCGGATCCATTTGACGTTGGATCACCTTGGGCATCTGACGGACAAAAATCAGAAAAAATAGATTCATCATCAGTACCACGCTCAACCTCATATTCAGACCCAACACAGGAATCAGTACCAGAATCAGCAGAATCAGAGTCAGAAAGCTTTCCATCCACCAGGAATGCAAGCGAACTCCAGGACCGCTGTGGCAGGGGACCTGTGTCGTCCCTGGCATACAGCTTAATCTTCCTGGGAGGTTCGATGTAATCTACACAAATGTCTTGCAATTCCTGAAACCAAGGCTTGTCGTCCCACAAGGGCACAACTAAAATCGCCTGGGTTTTATCTTGCTTGATTTTGTGGATGACCTGCTGGATTAAGTGAAACGGAGGATTAATCCATAACTTCTTGTCCCATTTATGGGTCCAAGCGTCGCGAAAATGCTTGTCAAAGCGCTTGTTCTCACGGTTAGCAAAGGCATCATACTGTGGCCAAAAGGAATGGTGTGCATAAAAATATTCACAAATTGTATCGCGCCATTTGTCGACAACTCTGTAGGATGAAGAGTGCCAGCGCGAAGGGCGTCGTGGCTGGGAGTCCCTACGAAGACATTCTAACTCTCGGGAGTAATCGGCACTCCCATTCACCTCTGCAATGGTGACACCTTCGCCAAATTTTGGTGTAACCTTTTGCTTCAAAAATTCTTCTTTCCTTTTAAACCCTGCGTGCAAAAAACGAAATTCAGGATGCTCCAAGGGACCTGACTCCAGCAAAAAACAACGCCGATGACCTACGGGCGCCACCCCTTCTTGCTAAGCCAAGGATGGCCCAAGTAAAGGTCATACTTTATGTCGGCACGATAGAAGTAGTCATCCTTAAGGATAACTTCCTCCACATTGCGCTCTTCCCAAAGGTCTTGAGCGACCAAATGAGTTGATATATAACAACCGCGTTGCCCACCTGCGAGAGAGTGTCCAGAAACTCCCTCGAGGGTAACAGGATGAGGCGAATCAAACACGCAGTCGTCAGGCAAAAAGGAATTGGATTGGAGATTTACCTCCGATCCATTGTCACACAAACAAGTGGCGAGGTAGAAATTGCCCTTGCGATCAGAGACCCACAGCTTTGTGACAAACTGACGGGCCCTGTGCTTGGACTGTACACCAACCTCGTCCACTACAACAGAAGGATCCGCTGCCGGATCCAGGGGAGAGGAGACAAGCGACCCTACATCAAGTAGTGGTCGAGCAGGAATCTGGGTATCATGCCTGAAATCGCCTGGGGAGGGGCGATTTTCGTGGCCCCCCTAGGCGTTCTGACCTCCAGTGGCTGCGTTAACATTGTGAACACACCCTGATTCGTCGACCCACTCATCTTGGAGCGGATCATCTGCTGGATTCAAGGCATTTTCAGCGTAATCTCGATCCGCATCGGACACCTGATCTGCACCTGAGACCTGATCCACACGATGGTTGCCCTTTCCACGTCCACGGCCACGGCCGCCGGATGATGGACCTCCACCGTCGCCACGCCCTTTGCCCTTACCAGAGAAAGGGGTTCCCGAAGGATTTCCCTTACCTTTACCCTGGAATCCTGGAGCATTTCCCTTGTTTGCACCGGATTGAGGGGTTTGGCCTGGATTTCGATTTCCGCCTCCGGCGTTGCTATTGGGATTTTTCTGGCCGTTCGGCTGCCCACCGGAGCCGGATGGAGTCCGATTTCCTGTGCCTTGGGACCCGCCAGGGCCTCCAGGATTTTTGTTTCCACCGGAGGGGGTCGGATTCCCTTTTCCAGCCTTTCCACCATGCACCTGTCTGTCATTCCTGTCTGAATTCTGCGGATCACTGATATTTTCACCAATCACCTTGTGATCGTAAGGAGACCATCGGTGATTACCAGTAGAATGCGTCTTAGCTCGGTTCGTAGAACCTAAAAGAAGGCAGATGCTACAGTGATCCTGAACATTCCGGGTGTCATTCACCTTTTTGTTGCCCTTTTGGGCCCCATTTTGGGTGTTTTGCTGGGTATTCTTGTTTCCCCCAAGACCCTCATGGAAATTCTGATTGGCGGCGTCGGCGAGCCGCTCAACCTCCTCCCAGAGTTCCTTCGGGGTGTACGAAAACACCCAGTTTTTGGCCTTCAGGCGATGGCCGTGGAAACTGACTCCCCTGTTGAGGAGTTGGACAAACAAGTCCCGATCCTCGTGTTCATTAAACTTGATTTTCCACGTCTCCTCAGTGAATTTCACCTTGGTGAAGGACGTGGGGGAGCACTTTTGAAGTGCCTCCCTGACGGAGAACCTGTTGGCAGAGGCATCGAAGCCTTCCACCTCCGCCCACCAGGTCTTGACCTTTTCTTCGGACTGTTTGTTCCGAAGGGTGGCGGCAGTTTCTGAGGGGATCTTGTCAAAAATCAGATTTTTCAGCTTGGCACTAGAAAATTTTTCGCCTGAATGTTCAGCTTCTTCCACTAAATTCCAGAAGCGCTGTCTTTTGTCTTGCACTTCGTGCAAAATTAATCGCGAGAATGAAGGAAAATTCTTCAACATTTGGTGGTAATGATCCTCTGGCAGCCGGGATCCACGTACCTCCAACTGTTCCCACACCTCATCAAAGGTAAGGGGGGAACTTGTATCCTCGCGATCACTCCAAGTCCTGAGCCAAGTGTAGGCCGGCGCTCCCTGAAGGCAATCCAAGAGGGCCATCAGGAACTGATCATCTTGGAGTTTTTGAGTCTTAACCCACAGTTTAAATTCCCGTTGGAACTGAGGCTAACGTCGGGGGTTCCCATTATACTTCGGTTGCTTGGCAACCTGACGAAGTCGCAAGGAAGTAGGATTAAGAAGCGAATCCAGCCCAACACCGGCCGTAATGGCAGACACCTTGGCGGCATCATTCGCCACACCAGCTCCGGCGAGGGTCTGGGCGAGCAACAGCTGGGCTAAGGTATTGGAATCAGCAGCAGGAGGGGCAGTACGGGAGGCAGTTCGCTTGGCATTCTGAGCCTCAGTCCTAGCCTTCGCCGTCCTACTCTCAGAACGAGAGATTTTAACCCTTTCCTTTAACTTGGTCCTGCTGATCCTTGCATCGGTGGTCCTGGAGTCCACCGAAGGAGCAATCGAAAAAATTTCTGTCGCCTCCTCCGACGGCTCTGTTGCTTGTTCCACCGATGAGGCGCCCTCAGACCGCATGTGCGTCTTGAAAAGATCTTTTATTCCCAGCGTTTGAATAATGAGGTGCATTTGATCTTTGAGCAATTGGAGCTCAGCATCTCGCTGGAATCTGCAGGAGCAGTCGGCAGGACAGTACATACCGTGTCCTGAAGGGCCTGAGCAGGCTGTCGGACCGCTGATCTCGGTGGTCCGCAGCCAGGAGTCCACTTGAGGAGCTCCTTCAGCCCTAATTTCCAGGCTTGCCTGCCTGGCCGCCTCTAAAATTCCCTCCTCAACCGCGGCGGCTAGATCGTCGCGGATGGAAACAGGGGGATGAGGGGCGGAGGGCCCGGGAACAGGTGCCGTGCCCTTCTCCTTCGGGAAGGGGCTTGCCTTCCAGATCTGCAAAAAAATGGCAAAAGAGTCATCTTCTTGAGAACGCCACCACATCCTGGTATTAATTTTGTCCTGAAGGAGGAAAAAATATTCCATTAAAAAATCAGAGGCGATTCTTTCTTGTCCGATCAGCTTAGACGTGGCTAAGAGACAAAGGGCCTCAAGGGCCTCAAGGTTACGGGTCACTTCTGGAGACAAATGGTCGTCCCAGTGTGCCCAAGAGGCTGGTCAATTATAGCTAGGTACCTCACCTGGACCACCCATCTCAATGTCGTCCAGATCGGCTTCGATGGTCTCGAATGTTGGACATTGGTAAGGAATGTGGGTACCTGCCAGCTCTGTAAGGTCCACCGGAGCGTTGCCATCGTCGTAGGCCGGCGGATTCCAGCTGCTCGATGGCCAATTTCGACTGGGATTATGGTAATTTGGGTCTCCACAGCTGCTGATGTGCGCCCTTCTTGGGCAGCTTGGACTGGCGCAAGGCATTCCTTTCAAGGCCTCGTTCGCGCAGCACCAAGGCAGCGTAATCGTTACTTCTCCAGTAGCGGCGGGGTCTACGGGGCCGTACTGGGGAGCGGGCTGTGGAGCAGAGACCACTGAAGCAACATTCAGGTAGCCTCTGCTACCATGAAAGTGCTGCCCTGGGTCGTTGATGGTGCCGGAGGGCTCGGGGCCGGCAAGACCAGTGGGGCAGGCACGCGAGGAGTCGACCTGAACGCTGCTGTTGGGGGCAGAACCGGATACACGGACACCAACGGAAGCGAGAGCAGCAACAACTGAAGCAAGATCCATGCTGATTGTTATCCGGCAGAAAATCCCAGTCTATGAAGAAAATTGATGCGGATTATCCTAAGTACATCTGAGTGTCCATATCTGTCTGAAAAGATTTATATAAATCCGATTGTGAAAAAATATTTGGCTGATTTGGCATCGGGCGCGGATCAGCGGCAATTGGCGATTCCAGGTAAATGATCGGAACGCGACGGATTTACGATGAATGGACCGCGGAATCAGATCCGGCATATCAGAAATATATAGGTCTGATCCTGAGACTGAGCTGCGAGGCGGCGATTCCGCCGAAGCAGAGAAAATGACCAAAATGTAGTCAATCTGGGGCAGATCTGTGAAAATCGGAGCAGATGGGGGTTAGCCGCACTTACACCGGTGTTGCGCACGCTGCGGTGTGTTTATGTGGTTCGGGATCTTTTGCGGTCAAGGACGCGGCGCGGCGATCGCATGTGTTTGTGCAGGGGGACGAACTTGGCCCGGTGTTATCTGTGACTGTGCTGTTTCGCGCATGTGCGCCTGCGGATGTCGGTCTCCCGCGGTTGCCGGCATGGGCGTCGTCCTTCGCTGACGGGGGTCGGGACAGCCCGACGACACACGCATGGCGGGTTCTTGGCCTGCAGTGGAGGCGTGGCCACGCGCGTGGGGCAGCTGTGCGATATCATCCTGCCCATCAATCCGGATGTGGTGTTTCTCCAGGAGCTGTGGGGCGCGGATCTCGATGACCGGGATCTCTTGGATTGTTATGTCGTGGTCTGCAGTGATCTGCAGCGCCGGGGCTGTGGCCTGGGTTTTCTTCTGCACGTTCGTCTTGGATTGCAGCACAACCCCCAGAATCCACACTCCCCCGTCGTCATCGTATCCGACACCCGGTGCTTGTTTGCTCTGTTAGTGTCTTATCAGTCATCGGCGGTTTTGCTTTGTTCTGTACATGTGGATCCCAGTCTACGCGCCCGCGCGGTGGAGGATGTCCTGAGGACCATATCCGATTTGGTGGCAGTATTGCGTGTGTCTTCCGTGATTGTACAGGGTGACTTTAAGATGCAGTACTCCCCGCGATGTATGCTAGCGCGGTCCCTTTGTCCAACGGGTTGTTTGCGGGGGCTGCGCTTGCCGTACCCCACAGGGGAGCCCACCAATTTTGTGCCTCGAGCGGGGCTGTTGTGGTCAGCGACTGAAATCGATTATTTATTGATATCCAGGCCGTTGCAGTGTACGGATAAAGCCCTGGTGCCCGGTGTCAGCACTCATTTAGCTTTCTCGTGCGTGGTGACAGGTGTGGGTGGATCGGCTGTCAGCTTCCGGCGGTACAGTTTCCGCAATCTTCCTGCAGAATCTAGGTGCATGTTGGTGTGCCTGCTATCATTGTACTGGTGGTGGCTCGCCCATCACCGGTGCCATCCCGATGTATGGGTTTGGTGCTACCGGTCACTGGCGGATGTCTATGTGCCGCTGACGACTTCGCCTCGGCTGTCCACGCTGGTACTGCGGCGCGGCCGTCAGCTTGTGGAAATGGGAGGTGTCCCGGACCTTCACCAATGGTCCCAGGAGCTGCGGGACCATCTAGTGATGCACGGGCTGCGCTTACCTGTAACGATCGCTGGCGGTGTCAGTATTACATCCCAGGTGTCTCGCAAAGTGCGGCAGGCTACATCTGTGCCTTCGCCGTATCCAGACCTTGCGCCGTGTGCGGGTGTCGTGCATGCCACTGAGGCTGAGGCAATGCAAGAGGCAGTGAAACAACTCAAGTTCTACCACGCTTCCAAGGGCGAGTCCGTTGGGGTCATACCCCTTTTTTCTGACGCGGCATTAGGTGAGCAGGTGTATCCCCCTGACGACCCTAGTTTCGACGTGCTCCTGTGGTGTCTTCGCCGTCGTGTGACCCCCCAGTCCCTGTGGGATCTCCAGTACTGGCTAGCGCGACAGCCAGCGGGTCCTGAGTTCACTGCGGATTGGCTGTTACGCGCATGTCGTCACGCGGGCTCAGATGTGACCACTCTAGATGACCTGCCCATGTCCTTGCTCACCCGGCTGTCGTGGAGCGGGACTATGGCTCTGCGCTACTATATATCCCTGCTTCAGAAGTTTCCTGCTGCACTGACGAATGTGGCGGTTCAGCTTGGTATATAAAAGGCGAATGGCCCGCGGCACGTGTTCACGTCTTTTCGTCCCATCAAGGAGGGTTCCGCACCTAACAGGCTCGAGGCCAGAATAGTACATGAGCAAACGTCATTGCGTGCGGAAATAGTGGGCTCAGTCTGGGGTGCCACATTTGCGTACCGCAAAGAAGTGTCCACAGCGCATCTGTCTTTTGCGTGTCGTGCGCTCACAGCAGCGACTCTCCATGCGCGCGGCGAAGCCCATCAGTTCCCTGGCGATGAGTCCGGTGCGTTTGATGCCCCAGTGCGGGAAGCAGTGCGGGACTACTCGCGCTCAGTACCAGGCATGTGTCACTACGGTGTGTGGTCACACGGGTTCTATGGCCGCCAGCGCGTTCGCCTGTGGATGGTGCGTGGACTCTCGCCCGCAGTGCGCACGGAGATAGGGTTCACCCAGGGTTGCTCATTTGCAGCTTGCGCCTACAATGAATGGGGTACGCTTCGCACTCGCGGACTGTACTCTAGAATCGCGCAGTCGGCATACGCGGGTACCCTGCCGATGCACGAAGTCTCTTGGAGTGATGATCGCCGCTGGTTTGGCAATTCCCTGCGTGAAGTCGCGTGGGTGGCAGAGCAGGCACATCGACTGTCACTCAACGCGTGTGCGCCCTCTAATCACTCGAAATTCGAGTACACCCATCTGTGCCTGCAGCCGGACGTCACTGTTGCTTGCGTGCCCGGTGACGTCTTTTTTTACGGCGGCGTGGCGCGTGCCACGACGGACCCGCCGGTTCTGGTTGGCGTGCACCTGTGCCCGGATACGGTTCCGCCCAAGCTACCGCGGAGATTCGCTGATGGGGTGCGCGTGCTGAGAGTGTTTTTTGCGCGTTACTCGCCCACATTCCTCTTGTCAGTTCGCTGCGTGTCGGCCTTTCTCCTATCTCGGGCCGATTTCGTGGCGTCTTGGTCATTTGTGCCTTCGTCTTTTGTACGTTCTGCGCGCACTCAGGTAGACAAACTGTATAGGGAGCTCCTATGGTTGCTTCAGGACATTTTGCTTGCGGACTTGCATCTTCCGGTTTGCGCGGGCGGGTGGAGCTTGACTGACTGTACACAGCGCTTGTTGATGCGTTCTGTCATGAGTTTTCATCAAGCGCTCAACTGTCGGAATGCGACGGCACGTAAGGCGATAGCTGAGCAACGCGACTGCCCACTGCCACTAGGTCAAGATGACTGGTCGCAGTTTCGGTTTACACTGGACACAATGGGGCTGTCGCTGGATCCGGGTGTATTCTGGGGGGGGGGGGAGGGCGGAGTTCCCACAATTGGCCGGCCACATGCGATCTGCCGGAGCTCTGTATGTGTGCACTGACGCTGGCCTATTGCTGTCCAGTGACTACTTTTGCTCGCCTGTGGTAGGCGGCCTTGCTGTTGTCATTGCCACGGGAGACGATCAGCGTCAGTGTTTTTCATGGAGCGTGCACGTGTCGGCTTCTTCATCTTCAGATCTCGAGTGGCTAGCAAAGCTTGTGGGTCTGTGGATAGTGCGTGATTACGCGGGAGCAGTATATGTCCTGTGTGATAACTCTGCTGCGCATCTGTGCGCCTTCTCCAGGGCGCTGTCCCTGTCAGCGTGGGTCGATCGCGTGGCCAAGGTCATACTCAGCCCGCCTATCGTTCTGCGTGTCAGCGAGCTCTGGGTAGAGGTGCAGCACGACTCACTGTCTGTAGATCTGGCTCCCGAATGGCAGGCGGAGGCGGATCGCTTATCCACGTTTGCCATCCGCCACCCTGGCGCGTCTCCCTTCCCGATCCAGGCGTTCTGTGCGCTGTCGACCCCTGCCTCCGTCCCCCTTTTTTTCAACGACGCGCTAGTGCTCTGCAACTCCAGGTTTTTTGATGCTCTTTACGACCGGGTGTGCGGCAAGGCTTCTCCAGTGGGGACGAGCCTGCGCAGTCACGGTTGGTGCATGGTGGTGTGGTCGCAGGTACTCCATGACGCGGGAGTAACCCTGCAATCTCACCGTATGGCAGCGTACCTCAGGCTGGTCCCGTCACAGCCACGCCCCCTTACGGTGCTGCCAGATTGCCGGTTCTGTGGCTACGCGGGAGGGGCTGTGGGGGGTCACTTCGTGCGTTGCCCTGCCCTGTACGTGCGCATGTGTCATGCCCTGGTTTCTGTGCGGAACACCCTGCGATGGCATATGACGGCCCGTCTTGTGGACGCTTGGGACGTGTCAGCCACCCTGCAGTGTACCTCGGGGGTAACGTTGACGGTGTCGGTGTCGTGTCACGAGTCGCAGGAGGGGGCCAGCGACGTCGAGTTCTCTTGGTCTGGCCTGGTACGATGTTCTCCTCGTGCACGGCCGCTAGTTTCGTCTGCCAACCTTGCAGAGGTGCTGTCGTGCGGTGCTGCGCATCATGGCCCTGCCGGTGGGTTTTCAGACCCCTCCGCATTCGGATGCGTTTTTGCTTCGCCCCCCAGACGAGGTGGTGTCATTGGTTGCGGCGTGGTATGTGCGGTATGACCCGCGGGCGGTGTGTGTGCGCGTGCCCTGGGCGTTGGTTCACGTGCCGTGTGACCCGTTCCACACATCGCAGCGATTTCGTTACGACCTGCAGTGCTGCGTCTCCAGGAGTGTATGCCGGCCGTGGATGCCGCCTCCTCACGGGCGGGCCATGGTGATCTGTGCGTGCCGTGATGACTGGGGGGTACAGCACCCGGCGTGGGAAGATGTGCGAGGGGGGTTGGGCTGGGCGGTGCGCGCGGCATGGGACTTCGCGGTCCCGCCGTTGGCACCAAACGCTTCCACTGCACGCCAGGGGTGACAGTGTACGCCGGTGACACAACAGTAAATTCCTTAGAGCGCGCGGCGTTCCAACCCCTGCGCACAGCAAAACGGTCGGCCAGCTCCATGGATTCCGCTCATTGATGCCACTGCGTGTCTCGTTTGCACGGTTTTGATGCCCTTACATGTCTTGCGTTGATCACAGCTCATCGCCTTCACATAGCCTCGTGTAGGGTGTTGGGTATCGGGACGTTGTGTGTTCTGTGCCTTATGATGCGATGGGTCAGCAAGGCCGGTCCAAGCACTGATCTGGTGTGCGGGGGTCGCTCAGGCCCCACATCCCAGCTCCCGGAGTTGCCCCGGGCCACCAACCAACCAACCAACCAGCGACATCTGGCGCAGCGGCACGGCACGGAACTGAAGGTATGTTTTTTGCCAGGGACTACCTCCCCCATCTTCGGCCCCGCGCCGTATGGCGCCGTACGGCGTTCCATGCGGCGCCGTAGGGCGCCCGGCGCCGGGATTTCAGGCCCCGCAGCCGGGATTTCACGCAATTTCACGGTGCGCTAAATAAAATCAGAGAAATTCACCTGGTCTGCAAGAAATTCTACATAGAAGTAATCAATGGTACCAGCTTTGATACCCCTCTGTGGTTGCGTGCGCAAATTCGGAACCTAGCATTTCTGGATGACAGCAGATTCAAGGATGCTGGCAACTAGTGCCGGTGTTTGAGAATCTGCAGCATCCACATTTCTATTCTCCGTTCTTAACTGAACTTGGTGGCCTGAGCTCCAAGGCAAGTTGAGGGGTGTGTGGGCCCACACATGTGCAGCCTCCGCTGCACACCCTCTTCTAGCCACATCCGGACACGCGTTTCGGTGTCCGGATGCAATCCCTTGCCCGCCCGCGGTGTCAATCCAGCACTAGGCTGGATTGGCACCGCGGGCAGGCACGGGATTACATCTTGGTGGTGCTTGCGATCCCGAACTGTCCAATTAAGGACTTGAGTGAGCGATTGGGGGAGTCCGTTACGATTTTCGTCACGGACAATTGTTGTAAAGACCGTGCTTGGCTTAAAGAAGCATTCGGGGACCACGTGGAAGTGTACCAGGACACGTTCCATTTGATCCAACGCATGGGGGGTGCGGTGAACAAAAAACTGCCCAATGGTTGGTGCGCTGCTAGTAGATTGCGTGGATTGCTAAAAGGGCCAGCAACACGAAGTGAACTGGTGAAGCATCTAAGTGCGTGGATGAGGGAACACAAGAGTGTGGTGACTGCCAAGCGTCATATTTGGCGTGGTTGCTTGGACTTCTTGGGGCCGGGCACACATCACAATGAGGGACGGCACAGATGGATGCGGAAGTCCCTGTGGCGCGGCCGGCAAGGGACTGCGGCTGCACATGCCCTGTTTAGTATTTACTTCCACGAGGTGAACTTCCGTTTAGGAGAGAAACACGGGCAGAACTTGTTGCACCGCACGCATGCCCATCACTGAACCTCAGTGCGAGCTCACTGAGCCGTTTCAGGCGCTCAGTGAGCGTGAGCGCGCCAAATGGCTCAGTGATGGCTCAGTCACCCATCGTGATGAACATGGCCGGTGGTGCGGATCCATAACAGTCAGCATTGGATGCAAATTACGGCCGGGGGAGCGGGGGGCTGCAGTGGGGGATATTAAATCAGGACCATGTGCCTGGACCATAATTGGCCCCTGTGCACCCAGAACTCCCTGAGTCTGCAGCGCCACTGTGATTGCTTGCAGAGCTGCTGCAATGGATGGATCGGCGATGCCTGGTGCAGGCAGGCGGAGGGTATGGCCAGTGAAGCGCACAGCGGGGGGCACAGCGATGGGTCAGCCGGAGGATGTTGTGCAGCTAAATTTGATATGTATCCGCTTGGCCCACAGTTGTGTCGCACATGAAGGTGAAGGCCTGTTGTGCACAATTGCTGCCGAGCTTCAGCGTTATCCTCAGTGGTACCCATTTGAATTGTAGTGATTTTCGTGTCGCTTCCTCCTGTTTCTTGAGTCGCCAGCAGTAGATTCGCTTCGGGTTTTGCCTTAAATCTGCAGAATCGGTGACTATCTTTCTTCCAACATGTGACCCAGAGTAACGGATGCGATGTGTTGCTGCCATTTAGGCATCATTGCGGCTGGCCTATCCCTTCTACTGCTAGCCGTAAAAGGCATCACTACGTTTCAGCATTTTGTGCTTCACAGTCTCACCATATCCGTTCAAAGTACACGTGCAGGTGGCAAAACAAAACACCTCCAAAAGTTTCGGAAACAACACCCACTGTTGCTCTGACAAGGGTGTTGCTCTCGCAAAAGAGGGGGGGGATGGACTGCCAGTGTCCCCAAAGGCCTTGCCTTTGGTTATGCAGCCCTCGTCAGAGGGGTTAGTGTTGACAACGTTGGAAAAAAAGGGGGCTCCTCAACTGGGAAGGATGGAATCCCAAAAGACATGTCCCGCTCCCAACACCACAAAATATGGGTCTCTGGTACGGCACAGTATGAGAGAGTGCACAGCGCACCGTGTGGCCCCTTACACCTTCGGGGTGATTTGGGAGGGTACTCATGATTGCCAGGGCCCCCTGCACATGGGATGCAGCAAGGAAGAATCAGAATCAGAATAATCTGCCATTTGTTGTTTCCATCTTGTATCACGATGTCCAAGATAATGCACTGCACTGAGCAGTCCAGTGGATATTGCACAACATGCCAATGAGCATTACATGCAATTTACACATGTGAAACATGGTCGGCTCTACAAAGAATCCGGCAACATTGTATGTGCTTCAGGGCTGCTGAGCAAACAAGCATCCCTGGACTTATGGGTTCATTCTGCAAACAACAGTCTTTCGAAGGAGGGAAAGCATATCACTGCGCTTGGCCCATGGGCATGGTGGCTGTGGTAGCCCATTGCAGGGCTTTCCGGGCGGATCCCTGTTTGAAAA
Organism: Eutreptiella sp. 'Long Island Sound 2002'; assembly: GCA_964036045.1. Classification (NCBI taxonomy): domain Eukaryota; phylum Euglenozoa; class Euglenophyceae; order Eutreptiales; family Eutreptiaceae; genus Eutreptiella; species Eutreptiella sp. 'Long Island Sound 2002'. Next base: position 33,569,861 of record OZ038395.1, read on the forward strand.
GGGCACCCCCTCTGCGTTGAGGCAAAAGGCTCAGCCCCCCAATCACATAGAAAAACACGGTGTTGAAGCAACTAGCTACCTGATCTGCAGTTGCATTGACAATCAGATGCAGGTGAAACCGTTACGAGTGCACCAGATTTCTGGTACCTCGACCTGCCTGGTCAGCACGTTGCTGCTGCAGAATTCCAGGCACACAAATAATTGTGGCATGGAGCAGTTGCAGACACCGACACGCCAAAAACGTATCGCAATAGTCATGAGGCGGTGCAAGTATGCACTCGGACCCCTCTTTAGCAGGCCTGGGACCACGGGATGTGCTACGCTAACGTACAATGCTGGTAGTGATGGGTTGTGTCATGCTATTGGGCAGGAAATCCTAGAGCATCGGACCTGTCACTCAAAATTCGGGTTTTGAGTTCGAAGGGTCGAGGTTGGGCCCAACCAACCAACCATCATCACCGCCGAATCCTGTACACAGCCAGTCTGCACATTTCTGTTGAGATATCAATATAATCCAGAAATCAGCACTGCTGATTTCTGTACAATGCCCAACAACACATTTCAATCGGTTACTTCTCAATTGGAGCAAAGCTCTACAGGTATGTAGAATCGTGCACAGAGCATGTATGTGTTGCGTGTGTGTTGTAGTGCTCTACAAGGTACGCTCACGCAGGCTGTGGATTGTTAGTGTTTGCTACGTGGACAGGGGATGCACAACAGGGAATGTTTATAAGGGGCTGGGGGGTTTTGGGGTTTTGAGGCACCCACCCACCCAAAACCAAGCAACCCACCCAGACCCCCCCCCCTCTTATAAACATTTGAGGGGGGGGATTGAGGCGCTCTCCCGGGGCTGAACGGCAGGTACACACAAAGCGACCAATGGCAGGACAAAATGCATGTCACCGCTGCTCCCAAGCTTGCAAAAAAAGCGCCAACCTTGCAAAAAAGGCGGAGCTAAAAAACAGTGCCCTGACCGGAAATTGAACCGCAGACTTCCAGTACAGCATACGGCTGCATTACTGTTGTACTAACTGCCAGATCTGATTGACGCGCCTCCCGTCCAGCTTATTGAACACATTTGAAATCGAAAAAAAAAGCACCATCAGCCTGCACACTAACAGTAAAGGGGGGGTCCTAGACTACACACCCACCCACCCAGAGTACAATTCTAAGAGGGGGGAGGGTCCCAGACTTTTCACCCACCCACCCAGGCTGGGGCACCCACCCAGACCCCCCCCCCCCACTTAACTTAATTCCTTATAAACGTTCCCTGATGCACAATGTCCCCAGGGCAAAGAATGCCTGTTTGCATGCCTGCTGACGTGGGCTTCCCCCGCGGTTCTCTTGTGCCACCGATACAAACAGAGTAAGATAGGGCCCCTGAGGGCCCTACTCAGGCACCGCAAGGTCCTGGCGTGTGGGATCAGATGGAGCAGGCTCCTGCCCCTGCGCATCGCGCCACGGCGTGCAGTATGCATCTGTCAGGCGGTGGAGAGAGCTGCCTGCGCAACGGACATGTTCTTTTCTGCCCTCTGAGGGAGCGTTCGCCCGGCGCGCGACCTTTGTGCCAATTCGGAATCGGAGTGGCCACGGCAGTGCAGGAGCAATGCCAACTGTCGACGCATTCGAATTGAAGTTTTGATGACATGCTGATACACGACAAGAACAAACACTGAGAACGCTTTTCCGGCGGCACCAGTTTGGAAACCTGCCTGTGGACCAATAAACCAGGTTGCTCTGACCCTGCGTCGCGCAAAAAGCGTTCTCACTGCCCAACCCCCATTAGACACCATGCCTTTGCAGGTCGTCAACGCTAATGGAATGCAGAGTGGACTGTTTCTGCTAACAAGCGTAAGCAGGTTATGGATCCCGGCTTACCAAGTTGCACAACAGATCAACCGGTCAACTGCATTGCATCAGGTGGACAACCAATCCACGAGCACGATATGCAGTGAGAAGGAGAGCGTGAGGGGGAAAACAACAAAAAGAAGGAAAACATGAATGCAACAACAAGGGAAGGTACAGCAAAATGCTACATCGTCGGCAGAAATGTGTTCCCCAGCAAATGTTGGATCAAAGCGTGCATCTTGGGAAGTTTGCACATGCGGCTGCATCAATAAGCACGTCAGCTCAAAAACTGCCTTTGAGTCTGGCCCAAAAACAAGGCATCAAGATCACCGGCATTGGCTGATATACTCCACAACCTCTTTCATCGCCCAGACGCGACGTGGTTGAGCGTGTTGTAGATGTGCACCTTCCAGCTCAGAATCGACGAAATGCTGTCACCGACAAACTACAGCAGGTCTGGTCGAACGGTAATTACACACACCAGCAGACCCCAGGCTTTTGCCCGAGGGTGCATAGACGCAAACATACTCAGAGATGTTAACGGGCCGTGAGAACAGGATAAATGCCACATCTGCAACAAGCACCTGCTTTCCTGGAAGTTCGGAAGTCTTTGTTTATCGCTCTATCACGGGTTTTCTCGTTTGTGCACATGGGCACGTAAGCAGCTTCCTCAGAGAGATCCTTGGAAAAAGGGTCGTTCAACTGCTGCATACCAACCGGTACTTCCCGAACAGCAATGTGCCGTGAACCTTCTTTGGCCGCCAGTGCAGACCAGAAGCCAGTGCATACGTAGTCAGCACGTGAACTTCGTTTCAGCAGGTTCAGAGGGACATCCGCTGTCCTCGGCCGCTGCCGCGCTGTACAGATTGGCTCATCGTAAGCAACCACATTCCGAAATCTTCAATTGAGCGTCAACTGCCAAGGCACCGGCTGGGAACTTGTGCACTTTACACAGAGCGTCTTCAGAGCCTAAACTTGAGACGCATGAGCCCAGCGATTCAGAACGTGTGGAACGTCCGGAGCCCTCGGTGACAGAGCCACAGTCTGACATATCCACTGGCGGTGTCATGTTTGCCGGGACCTGGTGGCAAAGGATGATGTGCTGTGGACTATGCAGGAAGCTAATGGGACATCGCAATAATCACGATAGCCTCTCATGTGGTGGGCATAACATCTGTACAAACCATCCGCTCTTGGAGCAGACGAGAAACGGGAATGAGTGGCCTCCTACTGCCACGTGCCATCGCTCTGTGGCAATATGAGTAGCGACTGGGGACAATCTCTCCGCCACACTCTTGTTTCGCTGGCGGGCTCCTGCTTCCAGAGTTTGCCCATTCACACCAACATGCCTGGTCGTACCACCGAGCGCCAAAGAGCTGGCTGGTTGAGTGGGATTACACCCAAGTGGTTTCCCAAACAGAAAGTAATTTCCAACGGTTTTCGTTCGGCAACATCTGCATGTGTGGGGCGTGCGGGCACGTCAAGAGAACATGTCTGGATCGTTATTCGCACCACCGCTGCTGTCACCTTCCCACGCCATGCAAACCCTTTGCGCGATCTGTCGCCCGTTGTGCCCCACGCAACCCTCAGCCGCTCTTGCGCCTGCCACTGCCTCGACTGCTTTTCCCACCACCACAAGCCGCTTTTGCGACTGCTCATGAAACCGCCGTTGGATCCATTTGCCCATCAGAAGCCGTTCCTGTGCCACGCCCTGCACACAACGGATCAGGGAAGACCTAGAGCCGTCAGCAGCCCTTAGATGGGGAGGCCTTACGACCCTGGGTGGTGCCCGTTTGGACCCCGCCACCCATCCCTGGGCGGAGCCCGCCTGCAGCCCTGCCCCATCACATATCCCCAGGTGAAGGCCGTCGGCCGCCTGGCGCGCCACCATAGACAAAACCCTTCTTCCTGCACCAGTGACACCGATGGTTATGGCAGGCCTTTGGCAAATAGGTGTGGCCGAAGGTCAGGGAGGCGGGGGGGAGGGGGGGCGGGTCACACAACTGAAACGAGGGGTCATCACCTTTCTGAGAACATCCTGCCTGAGTCTGACTAACAGGCCTCATGAGACGCACAGAGAGCGTGGGCATGTTAGAACCCCTACCAAAAGGGACAAGTTGAACCTGCATGTCGAGGAGGAATGCTTGCATCACTTCGTTTGGGACTGCATTCTTGGACTTAGTGCTCTGGGCGCTGGCAAGTGACATCTTATGGAGACCTACCATGGCATCAAACTCGATGGGGGCCCAAGGGTTTGGGCCCATCTTCAATGCACTGCACTCAGGGACTTTGGCTTCGGGCTTTGGCGAGGGAGTCGACACGGGAGAACAATGCGGGGGTACACTCAGATCCCGCAAACCTGTTACAAATGAGAATTCTCCGTTGCACCGTTCGAGCAACGAAATTTGTCTGTTCCAATGAAGGGGAAAAGGAGACCGGCAAGGAGCGGGACAAAAATGCATCGCAGCGCCCCCGGACCAGAGACAGCATACCTTGAGATTTTTTCCGGCAAGCTTTTCCTGGTTCTTTGGCTGTTGTCTGGCTGCCTCCCTTGGATTGTTCGTCCATGAGGCTGAGATACAGAAAAGCGGACACAAATGCAAGGTCATAACACTTGGACTGCCTGCTCCGTGGGCCCATGCTGTGCACATGATAAGCCACCTCACGAAAATTACAAAAAGAGGGAAATCGCAAACCATCAATCGGAAAACGCGGTGCATGGGGGGGTACTCAGATGTAGCTCATTTTCTGAAAGTCCCCAACACCGTGGGGGGCGGGGGGTCGGTGATCCAAAGTCCAGCACGTTTTAGATCTCCACAAAAGTGCGACCATTTTTGAGTACACACAAGTGGAAGCGGCGAATATTTTTGGAGCAGAATAGCACCTGGGGAAAAAACTGTATCGCCAAATTTGGGTCTGACCACACCAATAGTTGAGGTTTCGTAGCATCCGTGATCGGCGGTCACGAGCACCAGAGCCCATCAACGTGGCAGGATGGACTGACCAACGACAATCTCCAACGACTCCACATACCGTATGAGTGCGTCGATCTTGCGTTGATAAGTAGACTTGATGTGGGCAATCTGTCGTTCATGCTGCGTCTGCATCTTGGCGATCTTGGCTTTAGCCATGAGTAGATCGTGTTCCTTCTGACGCACAGCCTTCGCCAGGTGAGCGGTCTAATAGGACGCACCGGGATGGCAGGGCGATCGAGGGGTCAGACGAGGCGATGACGGCAGCACACGGTCACGCTGCGCACACCTCAGCCCTTAAGGTTTGCTTGGCGAAGTTCGTTTCCTTCACCAGAGCGTGCTTCTGCTGAATAAACCTACACACAGAGACCATCATAGTGCCATGACTGCCCGGAGATGCAATGGGGACAGGGATACCAGCACAAGCACAAGCACAAGCACAAGCACAAGCACAAGCACAAGCACAAGCAGAAGCACAAGCACAAGCACAAGCACAAGCACGAGCACAAGCACAAGCACAAGCACAAGCACAAGCACAAGCACAAGCACAAGCACAAGCACAAGCACAAGTACAAGCACGAGCACGAGCACAAGCACAAGCACAAGCACAAGCACAAGCACAAGCACAAGCACAAGCACAAGCACAAGCACAAGCACAAGCACAAGCACAAGCACAAGCACAAGTACAAGCACGAGCACAAGCACAAGCACAAGCACGAGAACGAGCACGAGCACGAGCACAAGCACAAGCACAAGCACAAGCACAAGCACAAGTACAAGCACAAGCACAAGCACAAGCACAAGCACAAGCACAAGCACGAGCACGAGGACGAGCACAAGCACAAGCACAAGCACAAGCACAAGCACAAGCACAAGCACAAGCACAAGCACAAGCACAAGCACAAGCACAAGCACAAGCACAAGCACAAGCACAAGCACAAGCACAAGCACAAGCACAAGCACGAGCACAAGCACAAGCACAAGCACAAGCACAAGCACAAGCACAAGCACAAGCACAAGCACAAGCACAAGCACAAGCACAAGCACAAGCACAAGCACAAGCACAAGCACAAGCACAAGCACAAGCACGAGCACAAGCACAAGCACAAGCACAAGCACAAGCACAAGCACAAGCACAAGTACAAGCACAAGCACAAGCACAAGCACAAGCACAAGCACAAGCACAAGCACAAGCACAAGCACAAGCACAAGCACAAGCACAAGCACAAGCACAAGCACAAGCACAAGCACAAGCACAAGCACAAGCACAAGCACGAGCACGAGCACGAGGACCAGCACAAGCACAAGCACAAGCACAGAGGAGGAGGAGGAGATGCGGTCCCCCGGTAGGGCGCCCCCGCGGCACATCCCCATGGTGCCCGCCGGCCCTCCACGGTCTGGCGCGCGACCGGGAGGGGGGTTTCATCCCAACCCGTCCGGCTAAGCATCATGGCGGCGGCTCTCCTCTTCGTCTCCTCCCCTTGTCCCCTGGTCCGCACTACGTGCATGCACCCCGGCCCTACACGTAGCCGGATCCCCTCCCAGGGGCACAGAATGGGGGGCGAGGGGGAGCGCCGGCTCCACTTCCGGCACGGTCCACCACCCCCCCAAGGGAAGGGAGACGCAGTCTCATGGGTGTGGGCCCTTAGCCGCCAGGTACTACCGACTGGGCGGCGTTTGGCCGGCGGATCACGGGGGCTTGGTCCGTGGCCCAATCCCCCCTCCCTCCCCCGGCGCACGGCACTTCTGCCGAAGGTGTCCGTGCGCGGGGCCATCCTCTACCTCCCTCCGGCAGCGGAAGCACCTTCACAATGCGGCAGCAGCACTGTTGTTGGACAGTGACACTGCCTTCCCAATGAGGCAGCACTGCCTGCAGTTGGTGGCAGCAATGCCTTCACAGGCAGCCGCAGTGCCTTCACAATGAGGCAACATTGCCTTCAAACAGTGGTGCCACTGCCACTGCAACGCTGCATGCCTTGGAAAGCTGCAGCACTGCATCCCAACACTGCAGCGCTGCCAGTGGACTTCAGCAACACTACCTGTGGACGGCAGCAGCACTGTTGTTGGACAGTGACACTGCCTTCCCAAAGAGACAGCACTGCCTTCAGTTGGCGGCAGCACTGCCTTCACATGGCAGCGGCCGTGCCTTCATAATGCGGCAGCAGCACTGCTGTGGGACAGTGACACTGCCTTCCCAATGAGGCAGCACTGCCTGCAGTTGGTGGCAGCAATGCCTTCACAGGCAGCCGCAGTGCCCTCACAATGAGGCAACACTGCCTTCAAACAGTGGTGCCACTGCCACTGCAACGCTGCATGCCTTGGAAAGCTGCAGCACTGCATCCCAACACTGCAGCGCTGCCAGTGGACTTCAGCAACACTACCTGTGGACGGCAGCAGCACTGTTGTTGGACAGTGACACTGCCTTCCCAAAGAGACAGCACTGCCTTCAGTTGGCGGCAGCACTGCCTTCACATGGCAGCGGCCGTGCCTTCATAATGCGGCAGCAGCACTGTTGTGGGACAGTGACACTGCCTTCCCAATGAGGCAGCACTGCCTGCAGTTGGTGGCAGCAATGCCTTCACAGGCAGCCGCAGTGCCCTCACAATGAGGCAACACTGCCTTCAAACAGTGGTGCCACTGCCACTGCAACGCTGCATGCCTTGGAAAGCTGCAGCACTGCATCCCAACACTGCAGCGCTGCCAGTGGACTTCAGCAACACTACCTGTGGACGGCAGCAGCACTGTTGTTGGACAGTGACACTGCCTTCCCAAAGAGACAGCACTGCCTTCAGTTGGCGGCAGCACTGCCTTCACATGGCAGCGGCCGTGCCTTCATAATGCGGCAGCAGCACTGCTGTGGGACAGTGACACTGCCTTCCCAATGAGGCAGCACTGCCTGCAGTTGGTGGCAGCAATGCCTTCACAGGCAGCCGCAGTGCCCTCACAATGAGGCAACACTGCCTTCAAACAGTGGTGCCACTGCCACTGCAACGCTGCATGCCTTGGAAAGCTGCAGCACTGCATCCCAACACTGCAGCGCTGCCAGTGGACTTCAGCAACACTACCTGTGGACGGCAGCAGCACTGTTGTTGGACAGTGACACTGCCTTCCCAAGGAGACAGCACTGCCTTCAGTTGGCGGCAGCGCTGCATTCACATGGCAGCGGCCGTGCCTTCATAATGCGGCAGCAGCACTGTTGTTGGACAGTGACACTGCCTTCCCAATGAGGCAGCACTGCCTGCAGTTGGTGGCAGCAATGCCTTCACAGGCAGCCGCAGTGCCTTCACAATGAGGCAACACTACCTTCAAGCAGTGGTGCCACTGCCACTGCAACGCTGCATGCCTTGGAAAGCTGCAGCACTGCATCCCAACACTGCAGCGCTGCCAGTGGACTTCAGCAACACTACCTGTGGACGGCAGCAGCACTGTTGTTGGACAGTGACACTGCCTCCCCAAAGAGACAGCACTGCCTTCAGTTGGCGGCAGCGCTGCCTTCACATGGCAGCGGCCGTGCCTTCACAATGCGGCAGCAGCATTGTTGTTGGACAGTGACACTGCCTTCCCAACGAGGCAGCACTGCCTGCAGTTGGTGGCAGCAATGCCTTCACAGGCAGCCGCAGTGCCTTCACAATGAGGCAACACTGCCTTCAAACAGTGGTGCCACTGCCACTGCAACGCTGCATGCCTTGGAAAGCTGCAGCACTGCATCCCAACACTGCAGCGCTGCCAGTGGACTTCAGCAACACTACCTGTGGACGGCAGCAGCATGGTTGTTGGACAGTGACACTGCCTCCCCATAGAGACAGCACTGCCTTCAGTTGGCGGCAGCGCTGCCTTCACATGGCAGCGGCCGTGCCTTCATAATGCGGCAGCAGCACTGTTGTTGGACAGTGACACTGCCTCCCCAAAGAGACAGCACTGCCTTCAGTTGGCGGCAGCGCTGCATTCACATGGCAGCGGCCGTGCCTTCATAATGCGGCAGCAGCACTGTTGTTGGACAGTGACACTGCCTTCCCAACGGGGCAGCACTGCCTGCAGTTGGTGGCAGCAATGCCTTCACAGGCAGCCGCAGTGCCTTCACAATGAGGCAACACTGCCTTCAAACAGTGGTGCCACTGCCACTGCAACGCTGCATGCCTTGGAAAGCTGCAGCACTGCATCCCAACACTGCAGCGCTGCCAGTGGACTTCAGCAACACTACCTGTGGACGGCAGCAGCACTGTTGTTGGACAGTGACACTGCCTTCCCAAGGAGACAGCACTGCCTTCAGTTGGCGGCAGCGCTGCCTTCACATGGCAGCGGCCGTGCCTTCATAATGCGGCAGCAGCACTGTTGTTGGACAGTGACACTGCCTTCCCAATGAGGCAGCACTGCCTGCAGTTGGTGGCGGCAATGCCTTCACAGGCAGCCGCAGTGCCTTCACAATGAGGCAACACTACCTTCAAGCAGTGGTGCCACTGCCACTGCAACGCTGCATGCCTTGGAAAGCTGCAGCACTGCATCCCAACACTGCAGCGCTGCCAGTGGACTTCAGCAACACTACCTGTGGACGGCAGCAGCACTGTTGTTGGACAGTGACACTGCCTCCCCAAAGAGACAGCACTGCCTTCAGTTGGCGGCAGCGTTGCCTTCACATGGCAGCGGCCGTGCCTTCATAATGCGGCAGCAGCACTGTTGTTGGACAGTGACACTGCCTTCCCAATGAGGCAGCACTGCCTGCAGTTGGTGGCAGCAATGCCTTCACAGGCAGCCGCAGTGCCTTCACAATGAGGCAACACTACCTTCAAGCAGTGGTGCCACTGCCACTGCAACGCTGCATGCCTTGGAAAGCTGCAGCACTGCATCCCAACACTGCAGCGCTGCCAGTGGACTTCAGCAACACTACCTGTGGACGGCAGCAGCATGGTTGTTGGACAGTGACACTGCCTCCCCAAAGAGACAGCACTGCCTTCAGTTGGCGGCAGCGCTGCCTTCACATGGCAGCGGCCGTGCCTTCATAATGCGGCAGCAGCACTGTTGTTGGACAGTGACACTGCCTCCCCAAAGAGACAGCACTGCCTTCAGTTGGCGGCAGCGCTGCCTTCACATGGCAGCGGCCGTGCCTTCATAATGCGGCAGCAGCACTGTTATTGGACAGTGACACTGCCTTCCCAACGGGGCAGCACTGCCTGCAGTTGGTGGCAGCAATGCCTTCACAGGCAGCCGCAGTGCCTTCACAATGAGGCAACACTGCCTTCAAACAGTGGTGCCACTGCCACTGCAACGCTGCATGCCTTGGAAAGCTGCAGCACTGCATCCCAACACTGCAGCGCTGCCAGTGGACTTCAGCAACACTACCTGTGGACGGCAGCAGCACTGTTGTTGGACAGTGACACTGCCTCCCCAAAGAGACAGCACTGCCTTCAGTTGGCGGCAGCGCTGCCTTCACATGGCAGCGGCCGTGCCTTCATAATGCGGCAGCAGCACTGTTGTTGGACAGTGACACTGCCTTCCCAATGAGGCAGCACTGCCTGCAGTTGGTGGCAGCAATGCCTTCACAGGCAGCCGCAGTGCCTTCACAATGAGGCAACACTGCCTTCAAACAGTGGTGCCACTGCCACTGCAACGCTGCATGCCTTGGAAAGCTGCAGCACTGCATCCCAACACTGCAGCGCTGCCAGTGGACTTCAGCAACACTACCTGTGGACGGCAGCAGCACTGTTGTTGGACAGTGACACTGCCTTCCCAAGGAGACAGCACTGCCTTCAGTTGGCGGCAGCGCTGCCTTCACATGGCAGCGGCCGTGCCTTCATAATGCGGCAGCAGCACTGTTGTTGGACAGTGACACTGCCTTCCCAATGAGGCAGCACTGCCTGCAGTTGGTGGCGGCAATGCCTTCACAGGCAGCCGCAGTGCCTTCACAATGAGGCAACACTACCTTCAAGCAGTGGTGCCACTGCCACTGCAACGCTGCATGCCTTGGAAAGCTGCAGCACTGCATCCCAACACTGCAGCGCTGCCAGTGGACTTCAGCAACACTACCTGTGGACGGCAGCAGCACTGTTGTTGGACAGTGACACTGCCTCCCCAAAGAGACAGCACTGCCTTCAGTTGGCGGCAGCGTTGCCTTCACATGGCAGCGGCCGTGCCTTCATAATGCGGCAGCAGCACTGTTGTTGGACAGTGACACTGCCTTCCCAATGAGGCAGCACTGCCTGCAGTTGGTGGCAGCAATGCCTTCACAGGCAGCCGCAGTGCCTTCACAATGAGGCAACACTACCTTCAAGCAGTGGTGCCACTGCCACTGCAACGCTGCATGCCTTGGAAAGCTGCAGCACTGCATCCCAACACTGCAGCGCTGCCAGTGGACTTCAGCAACACTACCTGTGGACGGCAGCAGCATGGTTGTTGGACAGTGACACTGCCTCCCCAAAGAGACAGCACTGCCTTCAGTTGGCGGCAGCGCTGCCTTCACATGGCAGCGGCCGTGCCTTCATAATGCGGCAGCAGCACTGTTGTTGGACAGTGACACTGCCTCCCCAAAGAGACAGCACTGCCTTCAGTTGGCGGCAGCGCTGCCTTCACATGGCAGCGGCCGTGCCTTCATAATGCGGCAGCAGCACTGTTATTGGACAGTGACACTGCCTTCCCAACGGGGCAGCACTGCCTGCAGTTGGTGGCAGCAATGCCTTCACAGGCAGCCGCAGTGCCTTCACAATGAGGCAACACTGCCTTCAAACAGTGGTGCCACTGCCACTGCAACGCTGCATGCCTTGGAAAGCTGCAGCACTGCATCCCAACACTGCAGCGCTGCCAGTGGACTTCAGCAACACTACCTGTGGACGGCAGCAGCACTGTTGTTGGACAGTGACACTGCCTCCCCAAAGAGACAGCACTGCCTTCAGTTGGCGGCAGCGCTGCCTTCACATGGCAGCGGCCGTGCCTTCATAATGCGGCAGCAGCACTGTTGTTGGACAGTGACACTGCCTTCCCAATGAGGCAGCACTGCCTGCAGTTGGTGGCAGCAATGCCTTCACAGGCAGCCGCAGTGCCTTCACAATGAGGCAACACTGCCTTCAAACAGTGGTGCCACTGCCACTGCAACGCTGCATGCCTTGGAAAGCTGCAGCACTGCATCCCAACACTGCAGCGCTGCCAGTGGACTTCAGCAACACTACCTGTGGACGGCAGCAGCACTGTTGTTGGACAGTGACACTGCCTCCCCAAAGAGACAGCACTGCCTTCAGTTGGCGGCAGCGCTGCCTTCACATGGCAGCGGCCGTGCCTTCATAATGCGGCAGCAGCACTGTTGTTGGACAGTGACACTGCCTCCCCAAAGAGACAGCACTGCCTTCAGTTGGCGGCAGCGCTGCCTTCACATGGCAGCGGCCGTGCCTTCATAATGCGGCAGCAGCACTGTTATTGGACAGTGACACTGCCTTCCCAACGAGGCAGCACTGCCTGCAGTTGGTGGCAGCAATGCCTTCACAGGCAGCCGCAGTGCCCTCACAATGAGGCAACACTGCCTTCAAACAGTGGTGCCACTGCCACTGCAACGCTGCATGCCTTGGAAAGCTGCAGCACTGCATCCCAACACTGCAGCGCTGCCAGTGGACTTCAGCAACACTACCTGTGGACGGCAGCAGCACTGTTGTTGGACAGTGACACTGCCTCCCCAAAGAGACAGCACTGCCTTCAGTTGGCGGCAGCACTGCCTTCACATGGCAGCGGCCGTGCCTTCATAATGCGGCAGCAGCACTGTTGTTGGACAGTGACACTGCCTTCCCAACGGGGCAGCACTGCCTGCAGTTGGTGGCAGCAATGCCTTCACAGGCAGCCGCAGTGCCTTCACAATGAGGCAACACTGTCTTCAAACAGTGGTGCCACTGCCACTGCAACGCTGCATGCCTTGGAAAGCTGCAGCACTGCATCCCAACACTGCAGCGCTGCCAGTGGACTTCAGCAACACTACCTGTGGACGGCAGCAGCACTGTTGTTGGGCAGTGACACTGCCTCCCCAAAGAGACAGCACTGCCTTCAGTTGGCGGCAGCGCTGCCTTCACATGGCAGCGGCCGTGCCTTCATAATGCGGCAGCAGCACTGTTGTTGGACAGTGACACTGCCTCCCCAAAGAGACAGCACTGCCTTCAGTTGGCGGCAGCGCTGCCTTCACATGGCAGCGGCCGTGCCTTCATAATGCGGCAGCAGCACTGTTGTGGGACAGTGACACTGCCTTCCCAATGAGGCAGCACTGCCTGCAGTTGGTGGCAGCAATGCCTTCACAGGCAGCCGCAGTGCCTTCACAATGAGGCAACACTGCCTTCAAACAGTGGTGCCACTGCCACTGCAACGCTGCATGCCTTGGAAAGCTGCAGCACTGCATCCCAACACTGCAGCGCTGCCAGTGGACTTCAGCAACACTACCTGTGGACGGCAGCAGCACTGTTGTTGGACAGTGACACTGCCTCCCCAAAGAGACAGCACTGCCTTCAGTTGGCGGCAGCACTGCCTTCACATGGCAGCGGCCGTGCCTTCATAATGCGGCAGCAGCACTGTTGTTGGACAGTGACACTGCCTCCCCAAGGAGACAGCACTGCCTTCAGTTGGCGGCAGCGTTGCCTTCACATGGCAGCGGCCGTGCCTTCACAATGCGGCAGCAGCACTGTTGTTCGACAGTGACACTGCCTTCCCAACGAGGCAGCACTGCCTGCAGTTGGTGGCAGCAATGCCTTCACAGGCAGCCGCAGTTCCTTCACAATGAGGCAACACTGCCTTCAAACAGTGGTGCCACTGCCACTGCAACGCTGCATGCCTTGGAAAGCTGCAGCACTGCATCCCAACACTGCAGTGCTGCCAGTGGACTTCAGCAACACTACCTGTGGACGGCAGCAGCACTGTTGTTGGACAGTGACACTGCCTCCCCAAAGAGACAGCACTGCCTTCAGTTGGCGGCAGCGCTGCCTTCACATGGCAGCGGCCGTGCCTTCATAATGCGGCAGCAGCACTGTTGTTGGACAGTGACACTGCCTTCCCAACGAGGCAGCACTGCCTGCAGTTGGTGGCAGCAATGCCTTCACAGGCAGCCGCAGTGCCTTCACAATGAGGCAACACTGCCTTCAAACAGTGGTGCCACTGCCACTGCAACGCTGCATGCCTTGGAAAGCTGCAGCACTGCATCCCAACACTGCAGCGCTGCCAGTGGACTTCAGCAACACTACCTGTGGACGGCAGCAGCACTGTTGTTGGGCAGTGACACTGCCTCCCCAAAGAGACAGCACTGCCTTCAGTTGGCGGCAGCGCTGCCTTCACATGGCAGCAGCCGTGCCTTCACAATGCGGCAGCAGCACTGTTGTTGGACAGTGACACTGCCTCCCCAAAGAGACAGCACTGCCTTCAGTTGGCGGCAGCGCTGCCTTCACATGGCAGCGGCCGTGCCTTCATAATGCGGCAGCAGCACTGTTGTTGGACAGTGACACTGCCTTCCCAACGGGGCAGCACTGCCTGCAGTTGGTGGCAGCAATGCCTTCACAGGCAGCCGCAGTGCCTTCACAATGAGGCAACACTGCCTTCAAACAGTGGTGCCACTGCCACTGCAACGCTGCATGCCTTGGAAAGCTGCAGCACTGCATCCCAACACTGCAGCGCTGCCTGTGGACTTCAGCAACACTACCTGTGGACGGCAGCAGCATGGTTGTTGGACAGTGACACTGCCTCCCCAAAGAGACAGCACTGCCTTCAGTTGGCGGCAGCGCTGCCTTCACATGGCAGCGGCCGTGCCTTCATAATGCGGCAGCAGCACTGTTGTTGGACAGTGACACTGCCTTCCCAACGAGGCAGCACTGCCTGCAGTTGGTGGCAGCAATGCCTTCACAGGCAGCCGCAGTGCCTTCACAATGAGGCAACACTGCCTTCAAACAGTGGTGCCACTGCCACTGCAACGCTGCATGCCTTGGAAAGCTGCAGCACTGCATCCCAACACTGCAGCGCTGCCTGTGGACTTCAGCAACACTACCTGTGGACGGCAGCAGCATGGTTGTTGGACAGTGACACTGCCTCCCCAAAGAGACAGCACTGCCTTCAGTTGGCGGCAGCGCTGCCTTCACATGGCAGCGGCCGTGCCTTCATAATGCGGCAGCAGCACTGTTGTTGGACAGTGACACTGCCTCCCCAAAGAGACAGCACTGCCTTCAGTTGGCGGCAGCGCTGCCTTCACATGGCAGCGGCCGTGCCTTCATAATGCGGCAGCAGCACTGTTGTTGGACAGTGACACTGCCTTCCCCACGGGGCAGCACTGCCTGCAGTTGGTGGCAGCAATGCCTTCACAGGCAGCCGCAGTGCCTTCACAATGAGGCAACACTGCCTTCAAACAGTGGTGCCACTGCCACTGCAACGCTGCATGCCTTGGAAAGCTGCAGCACTGCATCCCAACACTGCAGCGCTGCCAGTGGACTTCAGCAACACTACCTGTGGACGGCAGCAGCACTGTTGTTGGACAGTGACACTGCCTCCCCAAGGAGACAGCACTGCCTTCAGTTGGCGGCAGCGCTGCCTTCACATGGCAGCGGCCGTGCCTTCATAATGCGGCAGCAGCACTGTTGTTGGACAGTGACACTGCCTTCCCAATGAGGCAGCACTGCCTGCAGTTGGTGGCAGCAATGCCTTCACAGGCAGCCGCAGTGCCTTCACAATGAGGCAACACTGCCTTCAAACAGTGGTGCCACTGCCACTGCAACGCTGCATGCCTTGGAAAGCTGCAGCACTGCATCCCAACACTGCAGCGCTGCCAGTGGACTTCAGCAACACTACCTGTGGACGGCAGCAGCACTGTTGTTGGACAGTGACACTGCCTCCCCAAAGAGACAGCACTGCCTTCAGTTGGCGGCAGCGCTGCCTTCACATGGCAGCGGCCGTGCCTTCATAATGCGGCAGCAGCACTGTTGTTGGACAGTGACACTGCCTCCCCAAAGAGACAGCACTGCCTTCAGTTGGCGGCAGCGCTGCCTTCACATGGCAGCGGCCGTGCCTTCATAATGCGGCAGCAGCACTGTTATTGGACAGTGACACTGCCTTCCCAACGAGGCAGCACTGCCTTCAGTTGGCGGCAGCAATGCCTTCACAGGCAGCCGCAGTGCCCTCACAATGAGGCAACACTGCCTTCAAACAGTGGTGCCACTGCCACTGCAACGCTGCATGCCTTGGAAAGCTGCAGCACTGCATCCCAACACTGCAGCGCTGCCAGTGGACTTCAGCAACACTACCTGTGGACGGCAGCAGCACTGTTGTTGGACAGTGACACTGCCTCCCCAAAGAGACAGCACTGCCTTCAGTTGGCGGCAGCGCTGCCTTCACATGGCAGCGGCCGTGCCTTCATAATGCGGCAGCAGCACTGTTGTTGGACAGTGACACTGCCTTCCCAACGGGGCAGCACTGCCTGCAGTTGGTGGCAGCAATGCCTTCACAGGCAGCCGCAGTGCCTTCACAATGAGGCAACACTGCCTTCAAACAGTGGTGCCACTGCCACTGCAACGCTGCATGCCTTGGAAAGCTGCAGCACTGCATCCCAACACTGCAGCGCTGCCAGTGGACTTCAGCAACACTACCTGTGGACGGCAGCAGCACTGTTGTTGGACAGTGACACTGCCTCCCCAAAGAGACAGCACTGCCTTCAGTTGGCGGCAGCACTGCCTTCACATGGCAGCGGCCGTGCCTTCATAATGCGGCAGCAGCACTGTTGTTGGACAGTGACACTGCCTCCCCAAGGAGACAGCACTGCCTTCAGTTGGCGGCAGCGCTGCCTTCACATGGCAGCGGCCGTGCCTTCACAATGCGGCAGCAGCACTGTTGTTGGACAGTGACACTGCCTTCCCAACGAGGCAGCACTGCCTGCAGTTGGTGGCAGCAATGCCTTCACAGGCAGCCGCAGTGCCTTCACAATGAGGCAACACTGCCTTCAAACAGTGGTGCCACTGCCACTGCAACGCTGCATGCCTTGGAAAGCTGCAGCACTGCATCCCAACACTGCAGCGCTGCCAGTGGACTTCAGCAACACTACCTGTGGACGGCAGCAGCATGGTTGTTGGACAGTGACACTGCCTTCCCAAAGAGACAGCACTGCCTTCAGTTGGCGGCAGCGCTGCCTTCACATGGCAGCGGCCGTGCCTTCATAATGCGGCAGCAGCACTGTTGTTGGACAGTGACACTGCCTTCCCAACGGGGCAGCACTGCCTGCAGTTGGTGGCAGCAATGCCTTCACAGGCAGCCGCAGTGCCTTCACAATGAGGCAACACTGCCTTCAAACAGTGGTGCCACTGCCACTGCAACGCTGCATGCCTTGGAAAGCTGCAGCACTGCATCCCAACACTGCAGCGCTGCCAGTGGACTTCAGCAACACTACCTGTGGACGGCAGCAGCACTGTTGTTGGGCAGTGACACTGCCTCCCCAAAGAGACAGCACTGCCTTCAGTTGGCGGGAGCGCTCCCTTCACATGGCAGCGGCCGTGCCTTCATAATGCGGCAGCAGCACTGTTGTTGGACAGTGACACTGCCTCCCCAAAGAGACAGCACTGCCTTCAGTTGGCGGCAGCGCTGCCTTCACATGGCAGCGGCCGTGCCTTCATAATGCGGCAGCAGCACTGTTGTTGGACAGTGACACTGCCTCCCCAAAGAGACAGCACTGCCTTCAGTTGGCGGCAGCGCTGCCTTCACATAGCAGCGGCCGTGCCTTCATAATGCGGCAGCAGCACTGTTGTTGGACAGTGACACTGCCTTCCCAACGAGGCAGCACTGCCTGCAGTTGGTGGCAGCAATGCCTTCACAGGCAGCCGCAGTGCCTTCACAATGAGGCAACACTGCCTTCAAACAGTGGTGCCACTGCCACTGCAACGCTGCATGCCTTGGAAAGCTGCAGCACTGCATCCCAACACTGCAGCGCTGCCAGTGGACTTCAGCAACACTACCTGTGGACGGCAGCAGCACTGTTGTTGGACAGTGACACTGCCTCCCCAAAGAGACAGCACTGCCTTCAGTTGGCGGCAGCGCTGCCTTCACATGGCAGCGGCCGTGCCTTCATAATGCGGCAGCAGCACTGTTGTTGGACAGTGACACTGCCTTCCCAATGAGGCAGCACTGCCTGCAGTTGGTGGCAGCAATGCCTTCACAGGCAGCCCCAGTGCCTTCACAATGAGGCAACACTGCCTTCAAACAGTGGTGCCACTGCCACTGCAACGCTGCATGCCTTGGAAAGCTGCAGCACTGCATCCCAACCCTGCAGCGCTGCCAGTGGACTTCAGCAACACTACCTGTGGACGGCAGCAGCACTGTTGTTGGACAGTGACACTGCCTTCCCAACGAGGCAGCACTGCCTGCAGTTGGTGGCAGCAATGCCTTCACAGGCAGCCCCAGTGCCTTCACAATGAGGCAACACTGCCTTCAAACAGTGGTGCCACTGCCACTGCAACGCTGCATGCCTTGGAAAGCTGCAGCACTGCATCCCAACACTGCAGCGCTGCCAGTGGACTTCAGCAACACTACCTGTGGACGGCAGCAGCACTGTTGTTGGACAGTGACACTGCCTCCCCAAAGAGACAGCACTGCCTTCAGTTGGCGGCAGCACTGCCTTCACATGGCAGCGGCCGTGCCTTCATAATGCGGCAGCAGCACTGTTGTTGGACAGTGACACTGCCTTCCCAACGAGGCAGCACTGCCTGCAGTTGGTGGCAGCAATGCCTTCACAGGCAGCCCCAGTGCCTTCACAATGAGGCAACACTGCCTTCAAACAGTGGTGCCACTGCCACTGCAACGCTGCATGCCTTGGAAAGCTGCAGCACTGCATCCCAACACTGCAGCGCTGCCAGTGGACTTCAGCAACACTACCTGTGGACGGCAGCAGCACTGTTGTTGGACAGTGACACTGCCTCCCCAAAGAGACAGCACTGCCTTCAGTTGGCGGCAGCACTGCCTTCACATGGCAGCGGCCGTGCCTTCATAATGCGGCAGCAGCACTGTTGTTGGACAGTGACACTGCCTTCCCAACGAGGCAGCACTGCCTGCAGTTGGTGGCAGCAATGCCTTCACAGGCAGCCGCAGTGCCTTCACAATGAGGCAACACTGCCTTCAAACAGTGGTGCCACTGCCTCTGCAACGCTGCACGCCTTGGAAAGCTGCAGCACTGCATCCCAACACTGCAGCGCTGCCAGTGGACTTCAGCAACACTACCTGTGGACGGCAGCAGCACTGTTGTTGGACAGTGACACTGCCTTCCCAAAGAGACAGCACTGCCTTCAGTTGGTGGCAGCGCTGCCTTCACATGGCAGCGGCCGTGCCTTCATAATGCGGCAGCAGCACTGTTGTTGGACAGTGACACTGCTTTCCCAACGAGGTAGCACTGCCTGCAGTTGGTGGCAGCAATGCCCTCACATGGTAGAGGCAGTGCCTTCACAATGAGGCAGCATTGCCTTCAAACAGTGGTGCCACTGCCTCTGCAACGCTGCATGCCTTTGGAAAGCTGCAGCACTGCATCCCAACACTGCAGCACTGCCAGTGGCCTGCAGCAACGCTGCCTGTGGACGGCAGCAGCACTGTTGTTGGACAGTGACACTGCCTTCCTGTTGAGGCAGCACTGCCTGCAGTTGGTGGCAGGACTGCCTTCACATGACAGTGGCAGTGCCTTCACAATGTGGCAGCACTGCCTTCAAACAGTGGTGCCACTGCCCCCGCCATGCTGCATGCCTTTGGAATGCTGCAGCACTGCATCCCAACACTGCAGCGCTGCCAGTGGACTGCAGCCACACTGCCTTCAGAATGTGGTAGCACTGCCTGTAGACGGCAGCAGCACTGTTGTTGGACAGTGACACTGCCTTTCTGTTGATGCAGCACTGCCTGCAGTTGGTGGCAGCACTGCCTTCACATGGCAGCGGCAGTGCCTTCACAATGAGGCAACACTGCCTTCAAACAGTGGTGCCACTGCCTCTGCAATGCTGCATGCCTTTGGAATGCTGCAGCACTGCATCCCAACACTCCAGCACTGCCAGTGGCCTGCAGCAACGCTGCCTGTGGACGGCAGCAGCACTGTTGTTGGACAGTGGTACTGCCTTCCTGTTGAGGCAGCACTGCCTGCAGTTGGTGGCAGGACTGCCTTCACATGACAGTGGCAGTGCCTTCACAATGTGGCAGCACTGCCTTCAAACAGTGGTGCCACTGCCCCCGCCATGCTGCATGCCTTTGGAATGCTGCAGCACTGCATCCCAACACTGCAGCGCTGCCAGTGGACTGCAGCCACACTGCCTTCAGAATGTGGTAGCACTGCCTGTAGACGGCAGCAGCACTGTTGTTGGACAGTGACACTGCCTTTCTGTTGATGCAGCACTGCCTGCAGTTGGTGGCAGCACTGCCTTCACATGGCAGCGGCAGTGCCTTCACAATGTGGCACTACTGCCTTCAAACAGTGGTGCCACTGCCTCTGCAATGCTGCATGCCTTTGGAATGCTGCAGCACTGCATCCCAACACTGCAGCACTGCCAGTGGAATGCAGCAGCATTGCCTTCAGAATGTGGCAGCACTGCCTCTGGACGGCAGCAGCACTGTTGTTGGACAGTGACACTGCCTTTCTGTTGAGGCAGCACTGCCTGCAGTTGGTGGCAGCACTGCCTTCACATGGCAGCGGCAGTGCCTTCACAATGTGGCACTACTGCCTTCAAACAGTGGTGCCACTGCCTCTGCAATGCTGCATGCCTTTGGAATGCTGCAGCACTGCATCCCAACACTGCAGCACTGCCAGTGGAATGCAGCAGCATTGCCTTCAGAATGTGGCAGCACTGCCTGTGGACGGCAGCAGCACTGTTGTTGGACAGTGACACTGTCTTTTCGTTGAGGCAGCACTGCCTTCAGTTGGAGGCAGCAATGCCCTCACATGGCAGCGGCACTGCCTTCCCAATGAGGCAGCACTGCCTGCAGTTTGTAGCAGCAATACCATCACATGACAGCGGCAGTGCCTCCACAGTGTGGCAGCACTGCCTGCAGTTGGTGGCAGGACTGCCTTCACATGCCAGTGGCAGTGCCTCCACAATGTGGCAGCACTGCCTTCAAACAGTGGTGCCACTGCCACTGCAACGCTGCATGCCTTGGAAAGCTGCAGCACTGCATCCCAACACTGCAGCGCTGCCAGTGGACTGCAGCAACACTACCTGTGGACGGCAGCAGCACTGTTGTTGGACAGTGACACTGCCTCCCCAAAGAGACAGCACTGCCTTCAGTTGGCGGCAGCACTGCCTTCACATGGCAGCGGCCGTGCCTTCATAATGCGGCAGCAGCACTGTTGTTGGACAGTGACACTGCCTCCCCAATGAGGCAGCACTGCCTGCAGTTGGTGGCAGCAATGCCTTCACATGGCACACTGCCTCTGGAATGCTGCATACCTTTGAAATGCTGCAGCACTGCATCCCAACACTGCACCACTGCCAGTGGACTCCAGCAACACTGCCTGTGGACGGCAGCAGCTCTGTTGTTGGACCGTGACACTGCCTTCCCAATGGGGCAGCACTGCCCTCAGTTGGTGGCAGCACTAACTTCACATGGCAGCGGAAGTGCCTTCACAATGTGGCAGCACTGCCTTCAAACAGTGGTGCCACTGCCTCTGCAACGCTGCATGCCTTTGGAGTGCTGCAGCACTGCATCCCAACACTGCAGCATTGCCAGTGGACTGCAGCGACATTGCATTTCTGTTGAGGCAGCACTGCCTGCAGTTGGTGGCAGTACCCCCAAAACCCCCACGGGGCACCCCTATCCCTCCCCGGCCCAGGCAGGACCGGAGGGACTCGGGTGTATCCGCCGCTGTGTGGGGGTGGGTGGTGCGGTGTCCCCTCCAAACCCCCACGGGGCGTCCCTATCCCTCCCCGGCCCAGGCAGGACCGGAGGGACTCGGGTGTATCCGCCGCTGTGTGGGGGTGGGTGGTGTGGTGCCCCCTCATAACCCCCACGGGGCGTCCCTATCCCTCCCCGGCCCAGGCAGGACCGGAGGGACTCGGGTGTATCCGCCGCTGTGTGGGGGTGGGTGGTGTGGTGTCCCCTCATAACCCCCACGGGGCGTCCCTATCCCTCCCCGGCCCAGGCAGGACCGGAGGGACTCGGGTGTATCCGCCGCTGTGTGGGGGCGTCCCTCGGCGGCACAGGTTCCTGGGTGCAGATGCTGGAAACTGGCCCATACAGTGACATGCACCCTGTGGCCTGTCGCATGCCAAGGATCCATGGCCGTACATGCGGTTCATAGCGGTGCAGGAACAACCTGAAATTCCGAAACACGAAGCATTCTGCGAAATTCCTAGAGAAATGTATTGACTTGGATGCAACAGACACAGTTGCACAGCCAGGCCAGGTGCAAGTGGACAATCCGCCGTGCCACACAGCAAATTGCCGCACAGCATAAAAGTGCGTACCCAATTCTGAACCGCATGCCACCACTGGCTCACAATTCACAGCATTCCACGCCCAAATGGGCTGTGGTTTTGGGTGCAGATGCTGTAAACTGGCACATACAGTGACATGCTCACTGTGGCCAGTCGCATGTCGAGGAGTCATGGCCGTACATGCGGTTCACAGCGGTGCAGGAACAACCTGAAATTCCGAAACACGAAACATTCTGCGAAATACATAGAGAAGTGTATTGACTTGGATGCAACAGACACAGTTGCACAGCGGGCACAGGAACAGTAACGGGGGCCTCCCCTTGTTTCACAGCAATTCCTGGGGAGCCAGACGTCAAGGCTGCAGGCAGGTGCCATTACCCCGGCGCAGTGAGCACCATAGCGACAGGCGCTGGCCCTTACCTCCGTCCCGATGCTGTCTCCCCTTTATTCCACCACCTCCCAGCTCCGGTCCAGGCATCCCGCCGGGTGCAGCAGGGCGCGTGGCTGTGAGGCCTGATGTCACGGTTGCCCCGCATTGCATCGCAGGGCAGGACCGGTAGCCCCCCGTGACATCAGGCCCCTGGCCGAAGGCCATAGTGGTTGTGCCCCTGGCCCGGACGGGCGTCGGATAGGACGATATCCCCACCCCATGATGTACCTGTGCAGAACACAAGGTGCAGTGGGTTGGGGTAGGGGAGCGCACACGAGCCCTGGAGGGGCTGGGTCACAGGGGGACCCGGGTTACTCCCGCATACCGCCACCCCCCGGTGGAGCCCGCCCTGTGCCATCGTGGCTTTCCCACGGTGGCCGGCGAGGGGTGGGGCGCGCGATCCCGTGCCCCGGCCGCCGCGGCTGGACCAGGGCACCCCCCAGATTGCGTGTTAGCCCGGGGGGGACCCCCCCCGGTTTCACCCCCACACCACGGTGAGGTCACGCGCCCCTGGGCAGCAGTGGGGGTAAGCACAAGCACAAGCACAAGCACAAGCACACGCACAAGCACAAGCACAAGCACAAGCACGAGCACGAGCACGAGCACGAGCACGAGCACGAGCACGAGCACAAGCACAAGCACAAGCACAAGCACAAGCACAAGCACAAGCACGAGCACGAGCACAAGCACAAGCACAAGCACAAGCACAAGCACAAGCACAAGCACAAGCACAAGCACAAGCACAAGCACAAGCACAAGCACAAGCACAAGCACAAGCACAAGCACAAGCACAAGCACAAGCACGAGCACAAGCACAAGCACAAGCACGAGCACGAGCACAAGCACAAGCACAAGCACAAGCACAAGCACAAGCACAAGCACAAGCACAAGCACAAGCACAAGCACAAGCACGAGCACGAGCACAAGCACAAGCACAAGCACAAGCACAAGCACAAGCACAAGCACAAGCACGAGCACAAGCACAAGCACAAGCACAAGCACAAGCACAAGCACAAGCACAAGCACAAGCACAAGCACAAGCACAAGCACGAGCACGAGCACAAGCACAAGCACAAGCACAAGCACAAGCACAAGCACAAGCACGAGCACGAGCACAAGCACAAGCACAAGCACAAGCACAAGCACAAGCACAAGCACAAGCACAAGCACAAGCACAAGCACAAGCACAAGCACAAGCACAAGCACAAGCACAAGCACAAGCACAAGCACAAGCACAAGCACAAGCACAAGCACAAGCACAAGCACAAGCATATATAAGCATCAACATAGACAAGGCAAGAAAACCCCATGTACTCGCAAACAGACAGGTGGCGGGCGGCACACGCGTGCGAGCATAACCAGGTGGCCGGATGTCGCACAGGAGGCGATAATCGCCCGGACACCCTGCACGCACAGACTGCCAGCCACTGTCCACCCGGTCCGGTGACACGCTAAGACAAGTACTGCCGAAGCCAATGCCACACCAAACCACGTGACCAGCACCACTGAACCGCCTGACTACCCCAGCCAGCAGCCACCATCCACTGTCGGATAGAACACCTGTCTTTCTCTGCCCGAGCCTGCTTTTCCAGCTCCACCAGCACGTCCTCGTCCTGCTGCAAATCCGAAGCGGCAAGGCCACGTTGGTACTGCTGCGTCCTCTTGTGGTTGATGCACTGCACGGCTGTAGCAAACACCAGCTTTGTCACATGACAAGCCACCTCCCCGTTTTCCTGCATGCGAAGGGGTTATTGAAGCGCCGAGCACTCGTGATGGGTTACGCGAAAATCATGCCTTTCATTTCGGCAGGGATGCACTGTCCCTCCTCCTTGCAGACCCTCCATGTCTTCAACACTCTCCTCTCCACTTCGAAGGCCTGCCTCCCTCCCTCGTTCCTGTATCCTCTCCCTCCAACACCCCCTGCCCAGGGCCACCATGGGTCAGGGGGGGGGGGGGGCTGCGGTCACGGAGGGTCCAAACCAATTGCAAAAAATTGCAGGAAAATAGCAGAAAATTGCGGGAAAACTGCGGAAAAATTGCGGGGAAATTGCAATGTCGTATGCAACCCTCCTTGACCCACCCTCTGGAACCTCACCATAGTACTCAATCTGCCTGGACTCTTTTTCGACCTCTCCTTGCAAGCTACCAAAAATTTTTTCAGCACCTGCAGAAGTGGCTCAACCACCAGTGCCTCAGATGGTGATGCCATATTGCTGGTGGCAACAAAAGGGAGTGTGGCACACCAGCAAACGACACTTCCACATTGACAGACGCGCATTGCAGCATGACCCTGTGGCACAGGTAGGAACCATTTGGTCGTTTTGGAGGCCCGGACAACATTGAAGATTACTGTTCTGCAGTATTTGTGCGCAGTCGTATAGTTGCACATTGGCCAAGGCCACCAGCAGGCACGCAAGATGGATAAGCCAAAAGCAACTGCGGAAGAATCGCAATAATGTGCGAAAAATTGCGCGAAATTGCAAAAAAAAAAAAAAAATTGTAAAAAAAGCGCAGACCTCGATCCCCGCCCCCTGCCCCTCCATCCCTCTCCCTCGCTCTCCCTCCCTCTCTCCCTCCTGTATCCCCTCCTGCCATCCACCCCCACTACCTTTGTTGGCTACTGAACCAGTGGGCCTCCCGCCAGGCCCACACCCTGCATTGGCTGTGGTCCTGGCAGGCTGTGGCAGCGGCCTCGGCGATTTGGTTCCAATCACAGACAGGGGTCTCAGATACCCAGCGGACGACCCGATCTCCCACCCCACATCCCCCGGCATCTGACTGGGCTGATCTAGGGCTCCATAAGGCTCCTCAATGCGAGCCAGCCCCTCACAAAGCCCCTCGGCGGTTAGCCCCACGGGCCCAAGCCACACATTGATGCCACAGTGGCACTCCACCCCCCTGGCCTGGGCTCCCCTGCCAGTCCCCTGCCCTGGGCCACTGCAGCTCCGGCAGTTGCCCCCGTGGAGCACGGCGCCCAGAGCGGAGCAGCGTCAGGCCGGGCCACCCGTCAGTGGTCCGAGCAAATCGGTCCCCAGCACGGCACCCGTGCCATCCCTGTCCCAATTGACAAACCCCCTCCTCCTTAAGCCTGTGATTTTAGGCGGGCAGCACCCGGGTAGCTCCACCTGAACAATGACTGAGGGCCCTCGGCCTACAGGGGTCCTAAGGCGCACCCCCTCCCTGGGGACGGTCATGGCGAGGTTCTCCTGCAAGCGCACACCGTGAGACCACAATGCCCTCGTCGGTCTATAGAGGACAGCCCAAAGCCGAAAGCCTTCGCCACAACTCTCGGCGGCATCCCTCACTGTTGTCCTCTTTGCCACACTTCGGTATCCTCTCCCTCTATCCGCCCCTCCATCGCTCTGAAAAGGCCTTGACACCCTTCCTCACTCTTCTCCCCCGCCCCATCCTCCCCCCCTCCCTCCAGCTTGTATACCCTTCCCATCCTATCCTTTCCTCCACTCCTCCCCACAAATCTCAGCATCGCCCTTCACTCTTCCACCTCCGTGCCTGCCGCCACACGTCCGCCCCCAGAAAGCTGCAACAGGCAAACAAACCAGCCGTTCCCATGGCGTATGTGGCACGTGTGTTTCGCCAAACAACTGTTCGTATTTCTGGCGCTGCTTCTCGTCACGATTTCTGTTCAATGCCTCCGGTACACTTTCGTCGCTGGAGAGTTCGCACAACTCTGAGCCGGGCTCTGGCCCACCGGAGGGCGTTTCGCGGCGCAACTCCGAGCCGGCCTCTGACTCATCAGAGTGTGTTTCGCGTGCGCGCGTGCGTGCGTTCATTTGGGGGCGACAAAAATCTGTGACGAGAGCGGCAAAACCATCGACAACCAAAGAAAACCAAAGAGCTCATCTCAATGACCTCCCTGTTATGGAATTGCAGAAGTGGCCTTTCTGAGAAGCAATGCACCTCGGGAGCACCCCTCTGCACAACGGCACATAAGATGCGTCACAGGGCCCC
This sequence comes from Eutreptiella sp. 'Long Island Sound 2002', assembly GCA_964036045.1. Classification (NCBI taxonomy): domain Eukaryota; phylum Euglenozoa; class Euglenophyceae; order Eutreptiales; family Eutreptiaceae; genus Eutreptiella; species Eutreptiella sp. 'Long Island Sound 2002'. Next base: position 33,596,458 of record OZ038395.1, read on the forward strand.
ACAAGCGGTTTCTCGAGGTTACCTCTACACCGCCCCTTGCGTCCTCTCACGGTTTGTCATGGTGACAGGTTGGTTGACATCTGCAACTTGCCCCATAGTGACAGCCCGCTGTGGCTCTGCCAGTCACGGGTCTGGTGTTTCCATCGTCGTGTGTAGCAGCTGCAACCCGCGCTAAGCACCACCTCTTGTCCTGCAGGATGTCGCATCTCGTTGTGTGTCACTTTTGAAAATAATGGGAGGGAAGTCGTTGCACGATAAGGAAGTCCAAGAAACCGCAGCGGAAGTCAAGCGCGGCAGCCATGGCACAAAAACTAGAGGCGCTGAAGACAAATTTACTAAAAGCAGTGCAGGAAAACACCAATGCACGCAACACGAGACAGAACTAGGGTTTTGTGGATCATTTTTTTCCCAAGTGTGTTTGGTTCCAGACAAAGACACACAAACATAAAAGCCGAAACTCCGGTTTTAAACTACACAGTTACTGGGCAAAGAAAGAGCAATTCAAATCGACGCCTTACATCAAACATTGGTTCCAATAAGCACTGACAGCATTCATTTCGTCATCGCCACGAGGGTGGGCTCCGTAGTGAAGAATATGTGCTAGCAGGGTTCAAAATAACAAAAACAGGGAACTTGGGCTCTGCAGCCCAGATAGAGCAAAAAATGCAAAATATCCCCCTTCATATCCGTGGTCATACATCACATGGACCACAACAGACCCCAAGAACAAAGAATAGCTGTTACCAGCATTTAAAACAGCAAGTTCACTTGATCTGGGCTCTGCAGAGCCCCGACGTGCTAAAAACACAAAACCACACTGCTCCAGAACACACTGCATCATGGCATGTGCGTTGGCCTCAGTAACAGTGGCAAGCAGGCCACGGGTGGCACCGAGTAAGTGATTCTTTGGTTTTCAATGTGGTCGTTGTGTGGGCCATGCATGATTCAGTGACAGTTGCAATCCTATTTGGCTGCCAGGCTCAAGCACACAGGGGGAATCTTTGCACTGCGCGCGCACTGCGCGCTACTTTTAGACTATGTTCCCCCCGAAGAGCCCCCAAGCAAACCCCTTGGAAACGCCCTTAGAATTAGGTGACCCAAACTGCCCCACCTCAAGAAAGTTGCAAACTACCTTCCCTTCACATAACACACATCATGCACAACTGGAAAAGCCATGAACAGTGCATTGGTCGCCACCCTCAAGAACACAGAACTGTCTTTCTGTTCCATTGTCTACTAAGTACACATGGACTCCATCTTGCATTGGCGATTTACCACCCGTAGTGCATCTTGGTAGTACTCCAAGTGGATGAGCCCATCTCCCGCCATCCCAACCACCGTGGCAGGAACTCGCACGCCGTTGGAGCGGGTGTAGAACACCCGATCGCCAAGACTCAAATCCATGAAGAAAGTGTTTCTAAGAAAGGAGGAGGGGGGTATGAAGTTCTGTAGCATATGTGCAAGCACGATAGATCAATGTGTGCACACGAGCATTGCGCCTTGCCATGCCTTGACGCAACCATGCTACGCCTTGCCATGCCTTGACCCAAACGAGCTACACCTTGCAAAACCTCCGCTAGGGGTCACCATGATGCCCCTAGGGGCCCCTAGTATCTCAAAGTATGGGTCTCTAGTACGGCCAGACGCCCAAATAGTTGCACTGCGCGCGCACTGCGCTTGAGGCTCCCCCACAAACATGACACTTCATGGAAAAACTGGGCCATCACACAATGGGTACGCAAAGCGCTTGACCTACCAAACTGTTTGTTTGTCCAACTGCAGAGCTCCTAAAACATGTGATTTTCCATATTGAGTCATTTGACATTTTCTGTGTGTGTACCACTTGTCCCACTTGACATGGAACTCGTGTACGAGGAAGCATCCGGTCCATAGTAGGCTGGCCACGCCTGAGAGACACCGCCAAACGAAACTAGTGATGAAACCGGAATCTCAACTGGTGGCTAGGCGAGTCTTTGAGCAAGAGGCCATAGGGGCCATCAGCTACAGTGCGGACTGTACCTCACACAGGGGGTAATTTTCTGGTGATGTAGGGACCCGCTGTAGTACCAGTTTCAATGAGGCTTGCAATATGCGCTTTTGCAGCTGTTGGTTATGCGTGTGTGGTGCAATGCATCTTTTCCCCCCACGAGACAGTTGCACGCACTGTGCCCTTCAGGGGGAGCTGGCGGTACTTCACAGGACTTTCAGTCTTACCCGGATGGACCGGGAAGCAAACGGGGTGTGTGCAGGCCTTAAAGGTCTTCTTGAGGGCTATGAGGGATGTCATAGCGAGGTTCATCCATCGGAGGGCAAGAGACTTTTCAGGTTTTGTTCATTGAAAGGACCCCCAAAAGGGGTTCCATGACCTGCCTGCACACTCCCCACAATCCCACCAAAGACCGACTGGCATCCGAGCATTGTAGCCTCGTGCCATATGGAATTTCACACTCCTCTGAGACCCAGCAGCAGTGCATCTGCGGGTATTGGTAGGACACACTGCTCCAAAATGCCTTGTAAACACCTTTTTGCGATGCAGGCGCCTGCCCAAAGGTTGCCAATGTCGGGACAGAAACAGCACATAGTAATATACACTTCAAAAAACCTACGATGGTGCCTTTTATGTGTCACCAGGTCACCAGCAGCGACGCAATCACTAATATGGGAGTTGAAAAATCGCAATGGCGTGACAGGCCCCTGTTGACACACACCGCAGGCTGTACCTGTCCAAATGATCACTAAGCACCACGGGCTCATGCTACCCCTGTCAAATGTGCACGAATCACGGCAAAAAAAAAATCGGCACAAAACGCATGTCAATTTAAGGTTAGCCCGGGATTTGCCTCAGATGCCAAGCCAGGCCGACGATTCGAAGGGCCAGTTCCATGATGGGCATGCTATTCCAATCAACCCACACCCTGTCTATGGGGGTGCGCCACGCGCGGTGCCAAAACATAAGGGCAACAGGCCAGATCCGGTGTGAAGACCCCAAACTAAACAAACATATTGGCGTGTGTGTTCAGGGCACAACAGGTGGACGCATGCCATAATTGGGACCCTGCCCTGAGCCCCATGCATAAGGCTGTGTGAATGGGTAAAAAAATGTGCATACCAAAAAGAAATATGAATAACACATGTGACGTGATTAGGAAATGGAATATCATTCAGCGCACCTCCCGTCCCGCAACTCGTCGCACATCATGTCGCACGTCCTGTCTGTCTCGCTGCAGCACCAATGGGCTCTCAAGCGATTCCCGCCAGAATGACGCGCACAAGACCAGTTGTGCAAAAAGAGTTTGGGGGCCAGGTGGGTCGGGCCTTTTCATAACGTTCTCCAGCCTGGCATTTTGGCACATGATGATGGGCACTTGTGCACTCACAGATACCCAACCCTACGCATTTAGATGCTGACCAACCTTCTTTCTCCGTCCCTTTGCTTCGCCCTCTCCTTCTCTCTCTCTCTCTCATCTCCCTCTCGTTTTGCTTTCCCCTACAACGCTTCCCTCCCTGTCTCAGCATCAGTTCCTCTTTATCCTGTCTTTCGGTCATTCTGGACATGGCGCGGTGTTTGGTGTTGGGCAAACACCGTTTCCCCAGAAGCATCAATCAGCCTCTGGGAGGGCCGGAGTCAGAGACCGGACCACGAGGCCTGGCAATGACGCCAGGGGCAGGGTGGGAAGCTGCATCCAGCAGCCTGGGACACGGAGATGAGATGGTGTGGTGTGGTGTGGAGGAGGAGGAGGAGGAGGAGGAGCGCCTGCCGTGGTCCCACGTACGGTGGGCCGTGGCGTCGTCCCTCGGGGGCCCCACGCAGGCTCTGCCGAGGGAGTCCTCCGTCTTACCTCCGCTAGAGTAAGACGAATCTCGTCGCACACCTGAGAACGTTCCTCCCAGCAGGCCGTCTGGGTCACAACGCCGGTGTACGACAACGCTACGGTCCGATCAGCTCTCCGGTCCCGGCCACCGACTGCCCCGAACTGTCCTGGATCCACCCGAGTCAGCGTTCCAAGATCAACGTGAGCGGAAGGTGTGGGTCTCCCGGGGCATCACCCCCGACTTAAAAACGTCGCCGGGCTAAATAGAACGCGGCCCAGCACGACTATGCGCACTGCCGGCGGGCTGAGTACCGCCGGCGTCGCGAGTACGGTCACGATACACGATCACGCGCACCGCCGGTGGCCTGGGTACCCCCGGGTTCTGTGAGTGCGGGACGTGCGTCACTGCCATAGCACCACGGTGGTGCACCGCCGTGGAGGTCACCGACGACGCCCGGCCGCAAAGGCCGAGCCCAAACGACGAGCCCTATGATACGTGCACCGAGACGGCACGCGACCGAGAAAATGGCACCACGATGGTGCCCGAGCGAGACGGCGACGTTCGCCGATGGCACGTGAGGCGGTGAGTACCGCCGATGACCCGTCACCTCTGCACGGGGTGTCACGGTGGGTGGCGGAGCGCCAGGTGCAGACCCCGCCATGGTGCCTCGAGTATTGGCTTGGAGGACACACCATGGCGAGGCTGGCGCACGAAGACCGTTTGGGCAGCGCCACGGTGGCGCTCTGCCCTGAAGGTTGCGCCACGACGGCGCACGTGTACGTTGACTACACCACGGTGGTGCCACGTCACTGAACTAGCGCCACGTCGGCGCAGGGCTGGCTGGGCAGCGCCGCGGTGGCGTTCCGCCCTGAGGAACGCGCCACGATGGCGCACGTGTATGTTGGCGGCACCACGATGGCACTCTGCCACTGAACTCGCGCCATGGAGGCATAGGGCTGTCCGGGCAGTGCCACGACGGCGCCGTGCCCCGAAAGGTGCGCCACGGCGGCCCACGTGCGTGTTGGCTGCACCACGGTGGTGTGCTGTCACTGAAGTGGCGCCACGTTGGCGCTGGACTGTTTGGGCGGCGCCGCGGCGGCGCTCTGCCGAGAAGGCCGCGCCACGATGGCGCTCTGCCCAGAAGGCCGCGCCACAACGGCGCACGGGCACGTTTGCGGCACCACGATGCTGCCCTGCCACTGAGCCCGCGCCATGTCGGCGCAGAGCTGTCGGGGCAGGCGCCACGTTGGCGTCTGGCGGTCGGGGGGAGGCCACGTATGTGCATCTGTCCCCCACAGGACTGCATGTCTGGCCCAGGGAGGGGTCCTGGACGGTTGGCGGGCGGGGTGGGCCCGGCCTGACACAGGGAAGACGCACGAGAAATCGAGACGTATCACGACTGGCTTCGAGCGTGGCAGTGCGTGTGGGCAATCCGTCCCACAGCTACCATCCTGAGGGTTTTTAGACTGGTGCCAGGTCACCAGAGGTGCGGTGTGGTGTGGTGTGGTGTGGTGTGGTGTGGTGTGGTGTGGTGTGGTGTGGTGTGGTGTGGTGTGGTGTGGTGTGGTGTGGTGTGGTGTGGTGTGGTGTGGTGTGGTGTGGTGCAGTGCATTGCAGGAGTTGCACTGTCCACTGCCCCCAGGCACTGAGGCAGTGCATTGCAGGAGTTCCACTGCCCACTGCCTCAGGGCAGTGAGGCAGTGCATTGCAGAAGCTGCACTGTCCACTGCCCCCAGGCAGTGAGGCAGTGCGTTGCACGGGTTGCACTGCCAACTGCCCCAGGCAGTGAGGCAGTGCATTGCAGAATTTGCACTGCCCACTGCCGCCAGGCAGTGGGGTGGTGCATTGCTGGAGTTCCACTGCCCACTGCCCCCAGGCAGTGAGGCAGTGCATTGCGGGAGTTCCACTGCCCACTGCCCCAGGGCAGTGAGGCAGTGCATTGCAGAAGCGGCACTGCCCACTGCCCCCAGGCAGTGAGGCAGTGCATTGCAGGAGTTGCACTGCCCACTGTCACAGGGCAGTGAGGCAGTGCATTGCAGAATTTGCACTGCCCACTGCCCCAGGCAGTGAGGCAGTGCATTGCAGGAGTTGTGCTGCCGACTGCCCCCAGGCAGTGAGGCAGTGCATTGCAGGAGTTCCACTGCCCACTGCCTCAGGGCAGTGAGGCAGTGCATTGCAGAAGCGGCACTGCCCACTGCCCCCAGGCAGTGAGGCAGTGCATTGCAGGAGTTGCACTGCCCACTGTCACAGGGCAGTGAGGCAGTGCATTGCAGGAGTTGCACTGCCCACTGCCCACTGTCACAGGGCAGTGAGGCAGTGCATTGCAGGAGTTGTGCTGCCGACTGCCCCCAGGCAGTGAGGCAGTGCATTGCGGGAGTTCCACTGCCCACTGCCCCAGGGCAGTGAGGCAGTGCATTGCAGGAGTTGCGCTGCCCACTGCCCCCAGGCAGTGAGGCAGTGCATTGCAGGAGTTGCACTGCCCACTGCCCCAGGCAGTGAGGCAGTGCATTGCAGGAGTTCCACTGTCCACTGCCCCGCACTGCCCACTGCCCCAGGGCAGTGAGGCAGCGCATTGCAGGAGTTGCGCTGCCCACTGCCCCCAGGCAGTGAGGCAGTGCATTGCAGGAGTTGCACCGCCCACTGCCCCCAGGCAGTGAGGCAGTGCATTGCAGGAGTTCCACTGCCCACTGCCCCAAGGCAGTGAGGCAATGGATTGCAGGAGTTGCACTGTCCACTGCCCCCAGGCAGTGAGGCAGTGCATTGCAGAATTTGCACTGCCCACTGTCCCCAGGCAGTGGGGTGGTGCATTGCAGGAGTTGCACTGCCCACTGCCCCCAGGCAGTGAGGCAGTGCATTGCAGTGAGTTGCACTGCCCACTGCCCCCAGGGCAGTGAGGCCGTGCATTGCAGGGGTTCCACTGCCCACTGCCCCAGGGCAGTGAGGCAGTGCATTGCAGAAGTTGCACTGCCCACTGCCCCCAGGCAGTGAGGCAGTGCATTGCAGGGGTTCCACTGCCCACTGCCCCCAGGCTATGAGGCAGTGCATTGCAGGAGGTCCACTGCCCACTGCCCCCAGGCAGTGGGGCAGTGCATTGAAGGAGGTCCACTGCCCACTGCCCCCAGGCAGTGAGGCAAGGCAGTGAGGCAGTGTGTTGCAGGAGGTCCACTGCCCACTGCCCCCAGGCAGTGGAGCAGTGCATTGAAGGAGGTCCACTGCCCACTGCCCCTACATGCCAGGGGGGGGCCCCCCCCTGGACTGGTTCGACCACGACCAGCAGCGCCACATCACGGCGCATCGCATGGACAACGTCCCGACCATGGCCGTCCTAGCCCACCGTTCCTCCCACCGGGGCACGGTGCTGGATACAACGTGCCTCCTGTGCGGGACACAGCCCGAGACGGCGCCCCACCTGTGGGCCTGCTCGGCTCAATCGCACGAGTGGGGGCCAGCCCGCCGGCGCCTCGCAGCGTGGCTCGACCAGAAGGTGGGGCCACGGGCGGCCCCAGTGCGTCACCAGCTGTGGGAACCGACTGTGCTGGAGCAGTGGGCGGCAGCCCTGCGGACCCCCTCCATGCAGCTGGCCCACCTGGAGTGTACGGGGCCCCACTCGCTGGGCACGGAGTTCCTCCGCCACGTCGTGGAGGAGTCCATACGGATCTGGTACGCCCACGCCAAGGCGCGTGCCACACTGCTGAAGGCCCGCCTGGGCCCGGGCAGCACGATGGCGTGGGCGTTGCAGGAGCTGCGCCTGCACCAGCAAGCAGAAAGGGAAGGGGTGCAGCGGGAGCTCCTGGAATAAGCGCGGTCGCCAGAGGCGAACTCACCAGGTCTCCCCGACTCCCCCTCCCCCTGCCGAGGCCTACACACTTACGCACGGCGCGCACACAACACACACAGCCCAGCCCGTTTACCTTTACCCGTGGGTAGACATCCCGGCCTTTTGCCTTTTGGTAACAGCGCCTTCGGCACACCACACCACACCACACCACACCACACCACACCACACCACACCACACCACACCACACCACACCACACCACACCACACCACACCACACCACACCACACCACACCACACCGGAATGAAGCCCTCCGCCCTCTGATCGAGGTTCTATTGCACAACTGTGACTGTTCCGTGCAGGTCTTCCGTCAAAGCCTTGAACGCACTAAGCAACTCTGCAGACAAGCGCTTGCGGTTGTAAATCACCAGCACAACCGAAAGACCACTTTCGGCGATCAAATGCTGGTTTTCCTGGATCGCCTCGTAGATCCACGCCGGGTCATTGCCAAACACACCGCCCCCAATGAGGGTCAGGTACAGCTTATCCTTCCCCGCCCTCGAAGAGTTCCGCGTGCGGTCAGCATTCTCTATTGCTGCGAGGATCGTCAACCGGTAGGCTACCCGCAGCAGAAACCGGGCCAGCCCCACGACATCGGGATCCTCCTGCATTTCCCGTCGCAAGCGCGACATGTCCATGGCTGCAGTGAAAACCTGATGCACGACTTGATGCTCGCTGGGGCACATCTCCACGTCCGAGCCCTTGAGACCGCTGGTCACCTGCACATCACTGTGGACCCCCACGCGAGCCCTCATAAAGTGGGCATCCATATCGGTGTATTTGAGGGCTTCCAGCGAGTGCGTGGTCACCTGCATGGAACCAACAACGAGCCTTTGGAAGGCTCAACCCAACCCACCGAATCCCTATCCAAGCACAAGCTTGTCCGAAGACGGGAACCCCCGTGGACCACTCTTTGAACTTCACAGTTCTGGCTTTGGACCTTTTGTGCTGAGTGAGGTTCGTGCAAAAGTGCGTGACCTGCAATACTGCACCCCATCTTTCTACTCTCCTTCAATGCTTTCTTGACTTGAGTGTGCCAACTCAATTTTGTGTCATATTGCAGATGGGGATGAGGTTAGGTACGCCAATGTACACCAGAGGATGCCATACGATGCTCGAACGTTTGGCATAGGAGTTCCAACCCCAGCACAATCTGGGATGGGCACCGTTTGACTTTCCTTGATGCCCGGAATTACGACATTGGCTCTTGGGGTGCTGCTGTCGATGCTGCCGTCTGATATGGCACATGCTTGTAACCTTTACGTTTCGCGGGCTGAGAGAGGTGCAGAGTGCTGTGATTTGTGCGAAGTGTGGAGTGCTGTACTAGAGAGAGGTATGCAGTGCTGTCCGATGGAATGACAAAGGTGGGGGATGCCCCTCAGCGAATGCAAGGGCAGGCTCACTCAATAACAGGGAAAAACGGACCAACCCGGCCATAGCTTGCCAGCAGTTTCAGCGTGTATGATAATCTATCGATTCGGCCCTGTTCGGAATTTGAAATTGATGGAAAATATGATTTCGTCATGCCAAGAGGTGGACTGTGTGTGACTGTGTTGCTCGTTTACGCACTTTTTCATTCTTATGAACATGATTGTCTTTGCCTGCTTTGTGTGTTTGACTCCTAGCCTGCCTTGGGGGTGCCTGCGTCACGGTCACAAAGCAATATATCATACCATGGTCATTCATTCCATCCACGTAGCTCTACTTGAAGATGATGCCTCTCGCGAGCCATGACTTCTTTCTAGTCAGATGAGTGGCAGCTTGGGCATAAGGTTCGATGACCTTGGACCCAAGATGTTCCTTAGTAAGTCTTCACCACAGTAAGAGCCGCCTGCCTTGTCGGCGGTCTGAGCACCTGAACCCACTTGGGATTGGCCTGTATTGTGTGCATCATCCATGGCCAAACGACCAGAAGATGAAACGGAGTAACCATTCTAGTCTAGGCATCATGGGCACTCGCGGTCACGTTACGGTCACGTTACAATCACTGGGCGCCCCCGTCCTGCACCCAGGGGTACAAAGGTTGATTCACTACCCAGCGCACAAGCATAGCAGCAGCCAACAGCCAAGGAGGTCTAGGGCAGCAGACAGCCCACAGGAGATTTGTTGGACGTTTCCTCGTTGCCCGGGGAAACGCAACAGAAGAAAACAAGCGTGGCAAGAGTGGCAGGATAAACTCTGACGGGGGTGTTCAGGGCCTCGTAAATCAGTGACCAGACTAAATCATGCTACGATCACAAACTCAACAAAATACAGACAGAGCTCCCTCCTCAGAGTAGTATCAGGAAACACCTGTGTCCGGACCGATGCGTCCGAGCCTACCTCACTCAGCAGCACCAGTCGCTGACATTGCATAGCCCTGGTTAGACGCAATGGGAAAGCTCACCTGCAAGTAACCATTGACGACTTCCAGTGGCAGGTCACACAACAGATTGAGTTGCCGCTGAAGCTGCCCCTTGTATTGGGCAAAATATATTTCATGCCGGAGGAAGTAGTTGCGGTAGACCAGGGCCGGCATGCAGGAGATGGACGCGGCGGGACCCTGGGTCTTGTCATAAATGTACTTGCTGACCCCGTTGCGCGCGCTGTCGTGGTCGCTGACGAACTCCAGGCAGTTGAAGTTGGACGCGACCTGAAACGTCGCCCCGCAATTGGAGGGGTCCGCCTGCAGAGCGCCCACGTCGATACCCCGAACGTCCTTACTGCAGGCGCCGTTCCCGAGGACCAAACTGAAGGTCCCAGGGCCACGCGCAACGTCCGACGCAAAATCGTCTTCCCGTTTTGCCGCAAAAGTGCCGCACGCGTAGCTGCGTCCGTTGGCCTGGCTATGCATTATTATTCCTCCGTCGCCAGCGTCGTTTGTGACCCTGATGTTCTCGTAGACGCAGCGCAGATCTCGGACATCCTCCTCAAAGCCAAACAAATGCTCGAAAACATCCTTCGCCGGCACTGTGCCCCCGTTATCAGAAACGGTTTCGTCGGGCAACGCAGACAACCGCAGTTTCTCACCAGAGGTTGCCCACATGGCGATGCGGCAGCGATTGTGGGGCTGCACTTGGAGCATTGCGGCAGCAAGGCCCGCGGCGGCAATGGCACCCGCCAGCCACAAACTCCCAAGGAAAGGCTCCGGCCGCGTCTCGTCGCTTTGCCCATCCCAGAACCTTGGGGCCGGTGCTGCGGGGCGCTGTGTGGACCACACCGGCCGGTGCCCCGTGGAGGAGACGCTCGGCCGGGACCCGTGACCAGTGAAGATATGGCCCGCCCACTGTGGCAGCCTCGTTCGCACCGCAGCCGCCAGGTGTGGCCCTTGTGTAATGGACAAACGTAGCGGGCTTGTGGAGCGGCGCGGCCAATAGCAAAGGGCACCAAGGGCTACGGCGATGAGTAAGATCAGCGCAGAGGGCCCTGCCCGCAACATCGTGGAAAGGCACAGGGGCAAATGTAGGCCCCTGGGCTCAGGCCATGCACTCGCTTCGGAGCGGCGCTAAGGATGGTCTACAAGGAAACGCACGCAGAAGTAAGTGGACACGTGAACCTAGAGAGCGAATGGCGGCAACGTACCGCAGTTGGCCATTGATTCACATGCTGGTGGATACCGCCGGCGGTTGGCGCTAAGCGACGGCAACGGTTGGTTGATGGGGGTTGGCCCTAGAGATGTATTGGAAGAGAGGAGCGGGGGGGCGCTTAAAGGGGGAGGGTTTGGCCGGACCCCCCTCCTCCTATGGTCCTCCCTACGCCGGCGCCAAAGGCACTGGAAAATTTTTTTCGCCCTTCAATCCTCTTGCGCCAAAAGCGCGGAAGAAAATTTCCTTCAAACAGTGGAAGGGGAGGAGGGGGGGGTGGTCCAAGGGGGGACCCCCCTCCTCCACTGTTCTAAGACATCCCTTGTTGGCCCTATTTCGCATGGTTTGATGGGCGAGGGACCGCACGACCAAGCCAAGACAAGATGGTGGAGTGTCGCCTAGGATTCGAACGAAATTTACAAGCGAAATTTTCAAGGTAATTTTCAACGAAATTTAAGTTTATCTTTCAAACGAAAATTTCAATGAAAAGTTGCCGTTCCTTCTTTTTTTATAGACAACATGAAAAACAAGAACTTGAGCACCTGGGGACACTTTACCGTAGTGGAGTACAAGGCTGATGGTGTTACTCCCAAGATGGTATCATGCAACTACTGTGCATGGTTGAAGTGCGCCAATGCCACCAGGATGAAGCAACATTATGACACTCACCATCAATGTGGGGAAGCGGTTGACCCGTCCAACACTAACGAGACTGATGATGTTGAGCTCCCTGATCTTGTTGATCCCGCAGTTCATGATGACAACCATGATGCGGTTCATGATGACAACCATGGTGATGATCAACAACCACCTCCTCCACCCGCACCATCTACAGCCGCAGTCCCCTCCCAACCCCCGTCCAAGAAACAGAAGGTTATGACCAATTTTGTGGATAGAGCATTCACCCCAGCCGAGCAAGAACGTGCCGAGCATGCGCAAGCACTCATGTGTGTCATGAATGGTTGGAGTAGGAACTCACAAGCGCAACCTTGGACGTACGACTTCTACTCCTCTTTGCGGTGCGATTTCGTTCCCTTGACCCCTTACTTGCTCAAGAAGTCAATCATTGCCTTGGAGGTTCATGTTGCCCAACAAGTCCATGCACGCATTGGCAAGCACCCCCTTGTGTCCGTGGCTGTCGATGGTTGGGAGGACCACCACAAGTTGCCCACCTTGGCCTTCACCGTGCGTCTTCCGGATGGTTCATGCTACTTGTATAAGTTTGAACAAATTCACAACCCCGAGAGTGGTGATTTCCTTGAGGCAAAGATCAATTCCATGGTTGAGGACATTGAATCTAAGCTTAAGGTTAAGGTTGTAGGTGTGGTTGCTGACAATGCCAAGAACATTCAAAAAGGTATTAGGCAAGCTAGTGAGACTCGTTCTTTCTTCCAACTAAATTGCTTCGCTCACACTTTGCAACTCTTGCTTCAAGATTTGTCATCCCTCTTCGATGGGCAATTTGAGCAACTTAAGCAAGTCGAGGTCTTTTTCCGCAACCGTCACGAACCACGTACTGCTTATGTTGCTATGTGCGAGCAATTCAAGGGAACAATGCTAATTCAACCCGGTGAAACACGTTGGGGTTCAAACATTGAATGTCTTCAATCTTTGCTGGACAATAGACAAGTGATTGAAAATGCCCTATTGAAGTTGCGCGCCGATGGCTTTGCTTTCAAAGGATCGGAGTTGATGTTTGTATGGGCTCCCTCCTGGCATGTTGCTACGCACACCTGCCCTCCTTGCCTATTTGATGGACCACAGGTACCGTGGCCAGCTATTGTCGAATGAGGAGCGGGCTACCGCTCTCAAGTCGGTTGAATCCACATGCAAGCAACTCTCAGTAGCGGTGGCACCTTTGGATGAGGTTTTGGCCTTTGTGGCTCAAACAAGTTCCTTTGCTGAGACCCATGCCTTCGTGTGCCATCCTTTTCATTTTTGGAACGCCCTCCACGCTTCCTCTCCAGCAGCAGCATTGGGCAAGGTTGTGGCTTGTCTTCCAGCCAGCCAAGCCCCGACGGAGCGAGTGTTTAGCTCAGCCGATTGGCAATGTGCTAATCGGGAGCGCCTGAGTTTCTCCATGTTGGCAACCGAAGTCTTCATTCGTGTCAACTACATGAAGTTGTGCCACGCATGAGTATATCATTGCCATAAGCATCCATCACATTGTTTGTGGACTTCGCCATTCCAATTGTGATGCGTCCATCAATGTCTTTCAGCGAGGGCTTGGTTATGGGTGCCAGGATTGAGTGCTATGATGTTCTAGAACCCCCGCCCTCCCAAACGGACCATAAATTTCATAATTTTCATACTTTTCAAAAAAATCGAAAATTTCACGAAATTTTCACGTTATTTTTCACCTGAAATTTAAAATCCTCATTTTTCACGAAATTTTTAAATCCTACTGTCGCCCCATTCAGACCCCTTCTTCTTCTCAATATTTGCGACTAAGACCAAGCTGCGCCCTTATGGTCCTCCTGAACTTGGTTGAAAAGCTGCTCATTTTCACCTCAAAATGGACCACTACATGGCACCCCAGTGAGAGACATTGAGGGAATGCTGAGCACGCATTGTGCACTCAGTGCAAACTTGAACATCAGCAAATAGTCGAACCCTAGTTTTGTTTTGGCCCCTTTCCACACTTTTTTTGTTCCATGCCGGGGTTTTTTTAGTAAGCTTCCTATGCAATAGAGTCGGGGACGGTACCCGTTTTGGTGCTATGGTATATGGACTTGCCCCTCTCCAATTGGGGATCTGGACTGGCCCCTTTCCAGTTGGGGACATGGACCGGCCCCTTTCCAGTTGGGGACATCGACCGGCCCCTTTCCAGTTGGGGATATGGACTGGCCCGTTTCCGGTTGGGGTTCGTGCAAGCAAACATGAACGGTTGGCAAAGCAATTGGCAAAAGGAGCAAGATGTGTAGGCCATAGGTCTCTTATGGGAATCACGTCCCACCCCACTCAACCTTTAGCTTCCAACTCGAGGTTGGAAGGTCGAGGAACTTGGTTGCAATTGAAAAACTTGCCTCATTACCTTTCCCAAGGAAGAACATTGTTGTGCATGAAGAATTTTGTCACCCATCAACAATTTGCTCATTACTTGTTTGCTGTCTTTTGCCAACCCCTTTGCATTTTTGCACTTTGCTTTGCACTAATTATGAGTGATGTGCCCAATGTTGTTTGGGAGGCACTTTCTTCCATGCAGGTTGTTGGGTGCAAGCTGGGGCTGAGCAAATTATGTTGTCATTAGATAATGTACATGCATCTCCTTCTACGTCAATGGTTCCTATCCCTCTTCCATATCAACAGGCGTGGGTGCTAGCTTAGGTTTGGGCTTGGGTTTGGGCTTTGCCCGAGGTTTTGGATTACTGGAACTACTACTCGCAGTGGAGCTAGAGCTAGAGCCACAACTCGAACAAAATCAAAAGTAACAAAATCAAGTACGTGAGAAAGTTGTTGTTGGACAAAAGTTCTTGATGTGGCTTGGGGCACAAAGTTGCGAAGCAAACAAATTCAAAACGTATGCAATTATTGCTTGGCGACAATGTTGTTGATCCATAATGGAGTTCCAAGTTCTTGATCCACAAAACACAATGAGGAAGGGCATTGATGAAGAACAAATTTCTGCAGTCACAACAAAGTTATTGATCCACAATTTGAAACTGAATTCTTGATCCAAAAAAGATGCTACAAAGAACAAAGCAGTTCACCCGAAAAAAAAAGAGACAGCGCCAATGTTGTTCACATAATTGTAACAATGTACACCAACAATTAGCAAACATACAGTAGACATGGATCGATGCATTGAAAATGGATAAGCATGGATTAGGGTGGTGGAACCCCCCCCCCCGCGCGCGCCCCACCAAATGGTGTGGATCATGGATCAAGGTCAGTGAAATAACCCTCGACCTCTTATATTTCGTTAAACAAAGATGTGTAGTGGTGTACTATTGATATTAGGAGTCCGGCGCAACGCCGCGCCACACGACAATCGGCCAACATTGGGCCATGAAGCACCCATTGACCAAGAGTAAAGTCCCAAAAACCGCCGGATACACTTGTCAAAAAAGGGTTTTGAAAAAATAGCTTTGCTTCTCTCCCTTGGCAAGGTGTGGGTGGCCACTTCTAACAAGAAAGAAATGGTGAAAAGAAGTCCACAAACCTCATGAAGTAATTCCCGAGGACAGCAAAACGCGGCAGCAAAGAGCTTATCTAAGTGACGTTCGGAATTAGACACTCACAAGAGTGCAAAAACATATGACGGATACATGTAGCATCGTTGAAACCCCCAAAGTGAAAGGGCTTTATGGTTTTACGCATTTGGAAATAATCCATCAAGCTTTTACTTGTGTTGAACCAAACATGCACTTCCATTGTGACAAGATTCCTTTCATACAAACCTTTCCGTTCCGAGTGCAAACACCAAACGTTCCCCAACACATGTACAGTCAAATGTCCAATGATGCCCCAACCGAAATCAAGCCAATTTGACCAAGACCTCTGGGCCACCCATTTTGGGAGATTACGAGATTTTCCTACATGGGGCTATTTGGAACCATTTGGAACATTACGAGACATTTTCCGGGACATTAACACACTTTTTTGTCGAAGATGGAAAATTTTAACTCCAAGGGGGAGCATTGTGCCTGGTTTCTCTCTCCCCAAGTGCTTTTTTTTTGGGAAAATTTTTCTTCCATGCGTTGTCCCCGGTTTTTCTCCGCCCCCCCCCCCATTGTTGACCAAGCCATTTGGGGACATTAGTAGACTTGTCCCAAGACTTCAGAATCTGTAGCCTTGGGACATTACAAGGGCCATTTGGGGCATTACCGAGACTTTTTCTGGGACATTATGGACATTGTACTGTAAACACACATTTGCCGACATCCTACTGTAGAAATAAAGTTAAATCAGTAACAGTAATCCGGACCCCCCCGAAATCATTAAAATTCAGTAAACTAACCTAAGTAATGGGCGTGCGCGGCCATTAAAACTTCAGTAATCGTAATTCAGTAACGGCGACAGAACAGCGACTGTGTCTGCCTTTGGTAGCCCAAGCGGAAGGCTACTTGGTTGCCTTGTTTGTTGGACGGATAGCTACATCGTTTCGCAATGGTTTGATGTTGCGTTTGGCTACACTATTCGTAATCTGTTGTCATTTGCATCATCGACAATGTCGAACAGATTCCACCGATGGTGAAGCCAATGAAAATGGAAAAATTGAATGACATACACAAGAATACTTTCTTCTTTGATCCTTGGTGTTTTTGAAGTTTTGGTTAGTTTCTTGAGCAATGTACATTGTAGTCAACGCACATGTTACATCCTTCCACACATGTTCGCAAGGAAAAATGTCGAGGGTGTCGTGAGGCGCACCATTCATCGGGTGAACTTTTCCGTCGCTACTTGTGAAAGTGGAAAGAAAGCATTTGCCGCAAACGGAATTAGCATTTCCGGTTGCGTATCGCTGCTTGCCCTCCTCTCGCAATGGCGGTTTTAAGAGTCGTGCATGCAAAGTTTGCAATTTTTTGTGTGCTATGTGGTGGATAAATGAAGAGTTTCCTACTCGTGGATCTCTTGTGGATCAAGAACTCCCATAATTCTCCTTCTCTTTTTATGTTGAAATTTGTTTCGTTGGTGGTGAACGACCCTTGCGAACCCCACCGAAATGGGTTGGACCCCAAAAATCCAATCACAAGCACACAAGCCCCAACCACAACGAGTTTGACGGACCTTGCAATGCAGAGCTACAACTGATGACTCCTCACCTTGAGAAATCCTTCAACTTGCACGGAGAAAAAATGGCCCCGACGTACATGTAACTTCCAACAATTGCGTGGATCTTGATTACGAAAATTACGCGGCCACTTTATCTACCTAGAAAAGGCACCCTTCCCTGAAAGGTGGTGTTCCTATGTATTGCACAATTTTATTTTTTTTTGCAATGGGATCTTGATGTGTTCTCTCGTGCCCTTGTCATCCTTGACATGGTAAGAAACGTGTGGCCATGTCCGGCCACCTTGCACAACCTTGATTGCAATTTCTTACTATTGCTCGTCGGAATTTAATAAGGTGTTCGCTACAGTCAAATGCTTATCAAGGTGATGGATATCATATTGTTGCAATGAAGTTGGTGGAGCATACTGCAATCGTGTCAAACCAATCCCAAAGCGACGAGCGGGATCCTCAACCATGTAAAAAATACCCCTCCGGAGAATATTCGGCTCTTAGGATGGATTTCACACGATTTCATGCGTTTGCACTTTGTCACATCGTTCTCCTTTGTCAACTAAGCATTTGTGGGGCAGTCGTGTTATGGTGCGTGCTCGCTCTTAAGCACGCCCAACCCGGTCAACCATGTATAGCGTGATGGTCGTGACTTGCTCGTTGGTATCGGCGATTGGTGCGCAGCATCATTTGATGATGTAGGTGGCCGCCAACGGCATAATCAACTTCCCTCATGTAGTGATTTCCTCATGTCGGGCCACTCCAAGCTGTTCGTCGCCACGTCTACCGAGCACCGCTAACAACCCCGGAGTATTCTTTTTTCGACGACGTGTGACAACATTGGTGTATCTCGGACAACAAACTGCCACGTTGGCTAGTTTTGAGTCAACTTTGCCTTTCCCTTGAAGCCTCGAGGTTTTGTTTTGGAGATTGTGGGACCGTGTTCGTTCCACTAACCATGGTTCTCATTGATGGTAACCACATAAGGAAGCGAGCTAAACATACACACTCAACTTTGTATTTTGTTGAGGGGTCTCCAAGGTTGCATGGTGTGTTTTCGAACTTATTGACACGCCCAGTGAGCTCACCTCTTATGTGGTTTGCATTCGCAAAATGGCACGCAAAGCTTGACCCAATATGCGACTATCTTTACCTCGACAAATGTTTCGAGCTGCCGGTGCTGTAAGTTCATATGCATCCCGTTGAAGCGAGGGTCATTGACCACTACATCGATCATTGCATTTACTTTATTAGGAGTCTTGCAAGTATTCCTTTGGCGTGTTCGTCCCACAATATTTCTTGTGAGCCGATAGCGATTGCAATCTAGCTGACAGCTCGCATGCAGACGTTGCTCCATTTTTGTGATATTTGGCATTCGAAAAAAAGTTCACAACTAGGGTGCACGCAAAATTGCCGTCCTCCTTGACCGTGTTCAACTCATCCCTCGGAGACACATTCACGATGCACTAGCCATGCAAATGTGTTTAGTTGGGTTGTTGGTTAACACTTGACAATGAATTCGATGACTTTATTCGCTTGCCCAAAGGAGGAAAAAAAAAAATGTAGTTCCGGGAAAACGTGCGGAAACTTACAGATGGGCGACCACTTAATTGGCCTATGATGATTTCATCGCTGGTTCTGAATGTCGTCAAGAAGGCTTTCCACTGTAGATTTAGCCAAGCGACTCTGTAGCTCAACCTATAGTTTCAAATTTTTGGACATGCAAGTATGGGGGAACCCATTGACAGCCTGGACCCCCTGCGCTCCCACACCAGAAAATGGCGGTGTACGCCTGTGACCTCGATGGCCAGATGTGAATTTTGCTATGCAAATAGAGATGACTTGTCGATATCACACTCCATGACATGTGGAACAGGTTTGATCCTGGTGCGCCTGACCGGTGCCTTGTGTCTCTGTTCTGTGTGCATAATTTGTATTGTTCTCAGACATCGACCCATGGGCCTATAGCGGATTGTCTCCTCACGCTCTTTGCTTCTGTGTCATCATCGGTGGCCGTATTGCTGCAGTGCGACCTCTTGCTACGTGTTTGTACTGACGTCCCAACTACCCCGCCTGACGAAGAGAACAATTTGATTTGTACCACACAACAAGAAATCTTTGATACTTCACTAATTGATTGCATCCCTCTCTCGAAGAAAGAGCACTCACAACTTGGACTTCGGAATCTTAGGGTGCAGTGAATTCAGGCGTCTGAGCCCCGTGCACGGGCTGTCGCTATGGCTTTGTGGACAGCATCTGGGCTCCTTGCACGGGTCGTTGCTACTTGGTATTCTGTGCGTTCGTCGAGCAAGGGATGTCAAGACACTGTGGGCAGATTGCTGCTCATGGGTGTTCGGTCAGCGGTCTGTGGACATCAGGACTCCGTGCACGGGTCGTTGCCTCAATATCGGTGCTGTAACGGGTGAGGCAGCGGTGCCTATCTTGCATGGTGCCCTCTCCCCGATTCTGGCGTCCGGGCTCCTTGCACGGGCCGTCGCTACCTCCTCCATATGCACCGTGTACGTCGCCTACAGCAAGCATGGGCATCAGGACTCCGCGCACGGGTCGTTGCTCCTTTGTGCTGAGAGCGCTCATGGTAATAGGGGCTTCAGGATATTGTACTCCGGTCGCTGCTCATGGGTGGTCTAAATATTTCTTGGACCTGGGAGCACTGGGATTTCATGCGCGGGACATGCCTTGGTTGCTATGCGGTGTCGGGTCGGGCCTATTCTGTCAGTAGGGGCTATGTCAATCATGCTAGGTGCACCCACTCGCCTGGTGACGGGACGCGTTTCATGTTCAGGCATTCGCACCGCAGCACCCGGCGCCGGTGCACCATCCAACGTGTAGGAGGTCAACACACTTGCACAGCACTGAACTCAAGACGCAATTCTCCAAATCCAAAGATCGTGATTGTCGATGATTGTTAATTGCAGCGAAGGCCTGTTGATAGGGCCTCACATGACAATGCTGCAAAACAGAAAATCAGCATAATTTTACAATCATTCTCATCAGACAATAAATCACGACATTTCCTATTGCGCGCATCTGCGACACTCATAACTGCATTTCCGCATCGTTCCCGCACCTGGCCTCTGCACACCTGCACTCCCCTCCCAGGACAATTGCACGGGCGTGCACATGGCCGAAAAGTTTCATAGGGGTGCAGAGCCAGGGCCATCAAGGCAAGTGCTTCATGGTAGCATCGTCTTCTTCGACACCTGTGACTATGGGTTTTGTCAAGGTCACTGCTGCCAAGGCCCGCGAGAGGAGTCCCGCATACTGCTGCTGAGCTCCGTGACTGTCTTACAACTGTCAAAAAACTCCAAACAGATTACTGATGCCATGAGGGTGTTTTCGGCGATGGTGTCGGCCGCCTGGAGGGCAGTGGCGCTGCCGAGCTGCCACTGCTGAAGAAGCGTGGGGTGCAGAACATCAGTATGGTCATCTTCGGTGGTGACAGTGGTCTGTGCGGTGCATACAACAATCAGTTGATCACGCGTGCCGCTCTCCGATTTGCAGCAACCTGAAGTGCCTGGTTTTTTTTTTTTCGCTGCCACTGTTACAACTTCGCAATCTCCCTGTACTGTACATGAGGTTTGACAACGGCATGAGCGCAGCAGACTGCCTGGCTGGACGCCAAAAACTACAGTGAACGGCGACGAGTTCGGGTCGCCAATGCACGGAGGTCAGTACTGGACAAGGAGCGACAGCCAGCGTGATTTCAACCTTGGACGACAGGAGGCGTTTGCTGACTCTACACAAAGCAGGCTCCAAGGCACCAGTTCAGGACCAGCTGCCTTCGCAGCCCTCGCCGGCCGCGCCACTGGCACAGCACAGTCACTGGGGCCATCAACATTATCAACGAGCGCAAGGCTCGGCGGAGCACTACACGCCGGCGTCCACGGCGTCGTCCGCGTCTTATGGTGGGTCGGACCCACACTACGCGGGGTACATGTATACGTCTCCGAGCACATGGGTGGGAGACTGTCCCCCTACACGCCTGTCATCGCAGTTCGATCATGTGGCCACCAACTCTGCGGCGCAGCTGTCATCAGTGTCATCATCAGTGCCGGACGGCGGGCCCAACGTGGCGTATGGAGCACAGGCATACCCGGAGGGTGCGACATGCAACTGGGCGTGAAGCCCAATCCTGCCGCCAGGGTACACGCCCTGTTGGGGAGTCCAGCGGGTTGTGTTTCATGTCGCTTCTTTTATGCCGCGGTCCCAGCTCACAGGTTTTATTGACTTGTTGCGGCACACCGACGATCTGACGGACTTGGGCGTTGTGGCACCGTCAATCCGGCTAGCGGCGTGCTGGGACTGTGCTGCGGTCACAGCCAGTACGGAACCCCCTGAGCTGTGGCGCTGTGGCTCCTGCGGTGGCCGCTCTCGACTCTGGATTGAGGCTCCGGCGCCTCGGCCGACATCTCGTGTACAGGGGGCATACGTTGGCGACTTCCCGTCAGGGTGTCCAGCAGTGGCGCAATGGGTGGCGAGTTTTTTACAGGGCCTCCCGCGTGATTACGTGTCCCTGCTGGTAGTACAGCTGCGTCTGTGGGCGTCTGCCTGTCGCCGCAGGATCGCGTCCCCAGCGCGCTTGAAGGGCTTTGTGGTCTCGCCCTTACTCCAGCATGGTTCCCAGCTGCTGCTGCTATCTCGCAGTTCGCAGGGTGCGGTGCCTGGTGCGCATGTACCGTTACCGGTGGACGCGCCGCCGATTTTTCTGTTCGCGCAGTCACTCTGTCACTCATGTGCGCGCCCCGGTGTGCTTGATGCTTCGGGTTTCTCGCCGTTTCCCGGTGTTGCGCACGCTGCGGTGTGTTTATGTGGTTCGGGATCTTTTGCGGTCAAGGACGCGGCGCGGCGATCGCATGTGTTTGTGCAGGGGGACGAACTTGGCCCGGTGTTATCTGTGACTGTGCTGTCCCGCGCATGTGCGCCTGCGGATGTCGGTCTCCCGCGGTTGCCGGCATGGGCGTCGTCCTTCGCTGACTAGGGTCGGGACAGCCCGACGACACACGCATGGCGGGTTCTTGGGCTGCAGTGTGGAGGCGTGGCCACGCGCGTGGGGCAGCTGTGCGATATCATCCTGCCCATCGATCCGGATGTGGTGTTTCTCCAGGAGCTGTGGGGCGCGGATCTCGATGACCGGGATCTCTTGGATTGATATGTCGTGGTCTGCAGTGATCTGCAGCGCCGGGGCTGTGGCCTGGGTTTTCTTCTGCACGTTCGTCTTGGATTGCAGTACAACCCCCAGAATCCACACTCCCCCGTCGTCATCCTATCCGACACCCGGTGCTTGTTTGCTCTGTTAGTGTCTTATCAGTCATCGGCGGTTTTGCTTTGTTCTGTACATGTGGATCCCAGTCTACGCGCCCGCGCGGTGGAGGATGTCCTGAGGACCATATCCGATTTGGTGGCAGTATTGCATGTGTCTTCCGTGATTGTACAGGGTGACTTTAACATGCAGTACTCCCCGCGATGTATGCTAGCGCGGTCCCTTCGTCCAACGGGTTGTTTGCGGGGGCTGCGCTTGCCGTACCCCACAGGGGAGCCCACCAATTTTGTGCCTCGAGCGGGGCTGTTGTGGTCAGCGACTGAAATCGATTATTTATTGATATCCAGGCCGTTGCAGTGTAAGGATAAAGCCCTGGTGCCCGGTGTCAGCACTCATTTAGCTTTCTCGTGCGTGGTGACAGGTGTGGGTGGATCGGCTGTCAGCTTCCGGCGGTACAGTTTCCCCAATCTTCCTGCAGAATCTAGGTGCATGTTGGTGTGCCTGCTATCATTGTACTGGTGGTGGCTCGCCCATCACCGGTGCCATCCCGATGTATGGGTCTGGTGCTACCGGTCACCGGCGGATGTCTATGTGCCGCTGACGACTTCGCCTCGGCTGTCCAAGCTGGTACTGCGGCGCGGCCGCCAGCTTGTGGAAATGGGAGGTGTCCCGGACCTTCACCAATGGTCCCAGGAGCTGCGGGACCATCTAGTGATGCACGGGCTGCGCTTACCTGTAACGATCGCTGGCAGTGTCAGTGTTACATCCCAGGTGTCTCGCAAAGTGCGGCAGGCTACATCTGTGCCTTCGCCGTATCCAGACCTTGCGCCGTGTGCGGGTGTCGTGCATGCCACTGAGGCTGAGGCAATGCAAGAGGCAGTGAAACAACTCAAGTTCTACCACGCTTCCAAGGGCGAGTCCGTTGGGGTCATACCCCTTTTTTCTGACGCGGCATTAGGTGAGCAGGTGTATCCCCCTGACGACCCTAGTTTCGACGTGCTCATATGGTGTCTTCGCCGTCGTGTGACCCCCCAGTCCCTGTCGGATCTCCAGTACTGGCTAGCGCGACAGCCAACGGGTCCTTAGTTCACTGCGGATTGGCTGTTACGCGCATGTCGTCACGCGGGCTCAGATGTGACCACTCTAGATGACCTGCCCATGTCCTTGCTCACCCGGCTGTCGTGGAGCGGGACTATGGCTCTGCGCTACTATATATCCCTGCTTCAGAAGTTTCCTGCTGCACTGACGAATGTGGCGGTTCAGCTTGGTATATACAAGGCGAATGGCCCGCGGCACGTGTTCACGTCTTTTCGTCCCATCAAGGAGGGTTCCGCACCCAACAGGCTCGAGGCCAGAATAGTACATGAGCAAACGTCATTGCGTGCGAAAATAGTGGGCTCAGTCTGGGGTGCCACATTTGCGTACCGCAAAGAAGTGTCCACAGCGCATCTGTCTTTTGCGTGTCGTGCGCTCACAGCAGCGACTCTCCATGCGCGCGGCGAAGCCCATCAGTTCCCTGGCGATGAGTCCGGTGCGTTTGATGCCCCAGTGCGGGAAGCAGTGCGGGACTACTCGCGCTCAGTACCAGGCATGTGTCACTACGGTGTGTGGTCACACGGGTTCTATGGCCGCCAGCGCGTTCGCCTGTGGATGGTGCGTGGACTCTCGCCCGCAGTGCGCACGGAGATAGGGTTCGCCCAGGGTTGCTCATTTGCAGCTTGCGCCTACAATGAATGGGGTACGCTTCGCACTCGCGGACTGTACTTCAGAATCGCGCAGTCGGCATACGCGGGTACCCTACCGATGCACGAAGTCCCTTGGAGTGATGATCGCCGCTGGTTTGGCAATTCCCTGCGTGAAGTCGCGTGGGTGGCAGAGCAGGCACATCGACTGTCACTCAACGCGTGTGCGCCCTCTAATCACTCGAAATTCGAGTACACCCATCTGTGCCTGCAGCCGGACGTCACTGTTGCTTGCGTGCCCGGTGACGTCTTTTTTTACGGCGGCGTGGCGCGTGCCACGACGGACCCGCCGGTTCTGGTTGGCGTGCACCTGTGCCCGGATACGGTTCCGCCCAAGCTACCGCGGAGATTCGCTGATGGGGTGCGCGTGCTGAGAGTGTTTTTTGCGCGTTACTCGCCCACATTCCTCTTGTCAGTTCGCTGCGTGTCGGCCTTTCTCCTATCTCGGGCCGATTTCGTGGCGTCTTGGTCATTTGTGCCTTCGTCTTTTGTACGTTCTGCGCGCACTGAGGTAGACAAACTGTATAGGGAGCTCCTATGGTTGCCTCAGGACATTTTGCTTGCGGACTTGCATCTTCCGGTCTGCGCGGGCGGGTGGAGCTTGACTGACTGTACACAGCGCTTGTTGATGCGTTCTGTCATGAGTTTTCATCCAGCGCTCAACTGTCGGAATGCGACGGCACGTAAGGCGATAGCTGAGCAACGCGACTGCCCACTGCCACTAGGTCAAGATGACTGGTCGCAGTTTCGGTTTACACCGGACACAATGGGGCTGTCGCTGGATCCGGGTGTATTCTGGGGGGGGGGGGAGGGCGGAGTTCCCACAATTGGCCGGCCACATGCGATCTGCCGGAGCTCTGTATGTGTGCACTGACGCTGGCCTATTGCCGTCCAGTGACTACTTTTGCTCGCCTGTGGTAGGCGGCCTTGCTGTTGTCATTGCCACGGGAGACGATCAGCGTCAGTGTTTTTCATGGAGCGTGCACGTGTCGGCTTCTTCATCTTCAGATCTCGAGTGGCTAGCAAAGCTTGTGGGTCTGTGGATAGTGCGTGATTACGCGGGAGCAGTATATGTCCTGTGTGATAACTCTGCTGCGCATCTGTGCGCCTTCTCCAGGGCGCTGTCCCTGTCAGCGTGGGTCGATCGTGTGGCCAAGGTCATACTCAGCCCGCCTATCGTTCTGCGTGTCAGCGAGCTCTGGGTAGAGGCGCAGCACGACTCACTGTCTGTAGATCTGGCTCCCGAATGGCAGGCGGAGGCGGGTCGCTTATCCACGTTCGCCATCCGCCACCCTGGCGCGTATCCCTTCCCGATCCAGGCGTTCTGTGCGCTGTCGACCCTGCCTCCGTCCCCCTTTTTATCAACGACGCGCTAGTGCTCTGCAACTCCAGGTTTTTTGATGCTCTTTACGACCGGGTGTGCGGCAAGGCGTCTCCAGTGGGGACGAGCCTGCGCAGTCACGGTTGGTGCATGGTGGTGTGGTCGCAGCTACTCCATGACGCGGGAGTCACCCTGCAATCTCACCGTATGGCAGCGTACCTCAGGCTGGTCCCGTCACAGCCACGCCCCCTTACGGTGCTGCCAGATTGCCGGTTCTGTGGCTACGCGGGAGGGGCCGTGGGGGGTCACTTCGTGCGTTGCCCTGCCCTGTACGTGCGCATGTGTCATGCCCTGGTTTCTGTGCGGAACACCCTGCGATGGCATATGACGGCCCGTCTTGTGGACGCTTGGGACGTGTCAGCCACCCTGCAGTGTATCTCGGGGGTAACGTTGACGGTGTCGGTGTCGTGTCACAAGTCGCAGGAGGGGGCCAGCGACGTCGAGTTCTCTTGGTCTGGCCTGGTACGCTGTTCTCCTCGTGCACGGCCGCTAGTTTCGTCTGCCAACCTTGCAGAGGTGCTGTCGTGCGGTGCTGCGCATCATGGCCCTGCCGGTGGGTTTTCAGACCCCTCCGCATTCGGATGCGTTTTTGCTTCGCCCCCCAGACGAGGTGGTGTAATTGCCTGCGGCGTGGTATGTGCGGTATGACCCGCGGGCGGTGTGTGTGCGCGTGCCCTGGGCGTTGGTTCACGTGCCGTGTGACCCGTTCCACACATCGCAGCGATTTCGTTACGACCTGCAGTGCTGCGTCTCCAGGAGTGTATGCCGGCCGTGGATGCCGCCTCCTCACGGGCGGGCCATGGTGATCTGTGCGTGCCGTGATGACTGGGGGGTACAACACCCGGCGTGGGAAGATGTGCGAGGGGGGTTGGGCTGGGCGGTGCGCGCGGCATGGGACTTCGCGGTCCCGCCGTTGGCACCAAACGCTTCCACTGCACGCCAGGGGTGACAGTGTACGCCGGTGACACAACAGTAAATTCCTTAGAGCGCGCGGCGTTCCAACCCCTGCGCACAGCAAAACGGTCGGCCAGCTCCATGGATTCCGCTCATTGATGCCACTGCGTGTCTCGTTTGCACGGTTTTGATGCCCTTACATGTCTTGCGTTGATCATAGCTGATCGCCTTCACATAGCCTCGTGTAGGGTGTTGGGTATGGGGACCCGGCTAGGTACATCCTGTTGTGTGTTCTGTGCCTTATGATGCGATGGGTCAGCAAGGCCGGTCCAAGCACTGATCTGGTGTGCGGGGGTCGCTCAGGCCCCACATCCCAGCTCCCGGAGTTGCCCCGGGCCACCAACCAACCAACCAACCAGCGACATCTGGCGCAGCGGCACGGCATGGAACTGAAGGTATGTTTTTTGCCAGGGACTACCTCCCCCATCTTCGGCCCCGCGCCGTATGGCGCCGTACGGCGTTCCATGCGGCGCCGTACGGCGCCGTAGGGCGCCCGGCGCCGGGATTTCAGGCCCCGCAGCCGGGATTTCACGCAATTTCACGGTGCGCTAAATAAAATCAGAGAAATTCACGTGGTCTGCAAGAAATTCTACATAGAAGTAATCAATGGTACCAGCTTTGATACCCCTGTGTGGTTGCGTGCGCAAATTCGGAACCTAGCATTTTCTGGATGACAGCAGATTCAAGGATGCTGGCAACTAGTGCCGGTGTTTGAGAATCTGCAGCATCCACATTTCTATTCTCCGTTCTTAACTGAACTTGGTGGCCTGAGCTCCAAGGCAAGTTGAGGGGTGTGTGGGCCCACACATGTGCAGCCTCCGCTGCACACCCTCTTCTAGCCACATCCGGACACGCGTTTCGGTGTCCGGATGCAATCCCTTGCCCGCCCGCGGTGTCAATCCAGCACTAGGCTGGATTGGCACCGCGGGCAGGCACGGGATTACATCTTGGTGGTGCTTGCGATCCCGAACTGTCCAATTAAGGACTTGAGTGAGCGATTGGGGGAGTCCGTTACGATTTTCGTCACCGACAATTGTTGTAAGGACCGTGCTTGGCTTAAAGAAGCATTCGGGGACCACGTGGAAGTGTACCAGGACACGTTCCATTTGATCCAACGCATGGGGGGTGCGGTGAACAAAAAACTGCCCAATGGTTGGTGCGCTGCTAGTAGATTGCGTGGATTGCTAAAAGGGCCAGCAACACGAAGTGAACTGGTGAAGCATCTAAGTGCGTGGATGAGGGAACACAAGAGTGTGGTGACTGCCAAGCGTCATATTTGGCGTGGTTGCTTGGACTTCTTGGGGCCGGGCACACATCACAATGAGGGACGGCACAGATGGATGCGGAAGTCCCTGTGGCGCGGCCGGCAAGGGACTGCGGCTGCACATGCCCTGTTTAGTATTTACTTCCACGAGGTGAACTTCCGTTTAGGAGAGAAACACGGGCGGAACTTGTTGCACCGCACGCATGCCCATGCTCGGAATGCCGGTTGGACCCCGCCCCCAAATGTGCCCCACTTTGGGGCCTCTAAATTGTGCAGCAAGAACAGACGGCAAGAGCACATTGCTAGTAACGAGCCTGCCGTAGGGAAAAATGAACAGGCAAAGATTCTTAACCAAGATTAGGTGGCCGCAGCGGAGGAGAGGTGGGTTGCGGAGGGCATTGTTGACGCGGGGTTGGTGGATGATTCGGCATCTATGGCAGTAGAGCGAGATGACGCATCTAGTGCACCCTCAATTTCTTCCCATGATGACTGGGCTGCACCCACCCTTGACCCTGCACTTCCTCACTTAACCGCTGCCCGACGTATAATTGTCCCACCCGACGGTTTCTGTTTTTACCACGCCATGGCGTATGCCTTGCGGGCTGTAAATGTAGGTGCCACGTGGGAAGACGTGCGAAATGGTGTCATTGATGAGCTCATTGAGAATGAGCATTTGTACCATGTCAATTATAAGGATGATGCGTGGATGCCGAATGTGTTGCGACTGCGAGATCGGGATGGGTGGGACCAGAATCTGGGTGACATTGTCATAGTAGCAGCAGCCAATGTGTACGGCGTTGTCATTGCCGTCCACACCAGAGGGCAGGTGTACATTACGGAACCACAAGAGGGACGGGTGCTAATTCCGGAACCAATAGAATTGGAGTTAGACCATCAGCATTATAGCGCCCGGGTGGGGCCTGCCCAAGAACCTTCCCCCCCTGTTCTGCCAAGCCCTGACCCTGAACCCGAAGTGGTTGACCAGAGCCTGGAGGATGATGCCCTCATTGATACTGACCCCTTGCTGACCCCTGAGGAGGTTGAAGAGATTGTTATGGAGGATGTAGAGTCTCAGTCACCAACAGTCATCCCAGACCCCATGGTCCCCGATGCACCGTCAGTTGACAGTGCGGTTTCCAGTTACCCCTCACGTGAGGGGCAACCATCACGACCCCAATCCTTGGTAGACCGTGCTAGGAAATCCCCTTTTGCCGACATCTTCAGGAAGTCGCAAAAGACAAAGTAGAGCCAAAGTGTGTCACAAGGGGCACGGTTAGTTGACAACCAAAAGGATTTTTTGCGTGCGGTTGGTAGTAGGCCCAAACCTGGCGAGTTTACCAAGGCAGAGGGTGAGTTGTGGGTAAATTTGTATAATACGTTCTTGAAGCGGCAACAGCCTTTTGTTGCAATGCATAACGAGTGGCAAAGGCATGTGGATGAGGACCAAATCCTCTATAGGACCAACGCACAGTTACGTAAATTTAAGGACACCGCCAAGCGAAGGAACTGGATTCCCCAGGATGAGGAACCGGAGGGAGAACCGCCTAACCCTAGCCCCGACCTGGGGGTGGAGGCTCCAGTTGACGAGGCAGTTGAGGAGAGGGCATCATCTTCTACAGCAACACAAGGTCCTACACAACCAGAAGCACCAGCACAAGCACCACCACAAGCACCACAACCACAAGCACCACCACAAGCACCACCACAAGCACCACTACCTGTACCACAAGCACAAGCAAACGCATACATACAACATGCACAAGCACAGGTGAATGCACGTGCGCTTATCCGTGACCAAACCCAAAGGGCACTCAACACCGCTAACCTACAGCTTGCCCACTACCACGCCCTTGGTCACGAAAGGGCGTGGACACCGCAGGAGTTTCATACCATCACAGTGCTGAT
Organism: Eutreptiella sp. 'Long Island Sound 2002'; assembly: GCA_964036045.1. Classification (NCBI taxonomy): domain Eukaryota; phylum Euglenozoa; class Euglenophyceae; order Eutreptiales; family Eutreptiaceae; genus Eutreptiella; species Eutreptiella sp. 'Long Island Sound 2002'. The sequence goes on from OZ038395.1 coordinate 33,625,922, forward strand.
GCAAAGGGCCGAGCAGCTTGGCAGGATGCTGAACCAATACCAGTAGTGGTGCCCAGGTGAACTATATGTTGTATGTTCCGACAATGATGTACTTCATCACATGGATGCAATTGACCTACTTTGCCCGTTTTGCAATTGCCTTTGTTTGTCATTGTGTATGTCTTCCTTCCCATGCGCCGAAGGCGCGAAAGAAAATTTTTTATGAGAGGCTTGAGGTTAAGTTTGGTTAAGGTTATGCTCCCTCCTTAGGGTTTGACTCACCAAGACCTTCCCCCAAAAAGCCGAAGGTGGGCTTTGGTGACCTTCCTCAGAAAAACCGAAGGTGGGCTTTTGCCGAAAAGGGCCGAAGATGGTGGAGGCCATGCCTTTTGCCGGCAAGAAAACAATTTTTTTTTCGACGACAATTTACGACACTGGGATCATTCTGACGAGCAAAAAAAGGGGGAAGACATGACACGCATGGAAGGCTTGTTGATGCATTCGTTTAGCCTTTCCCATTGGAGTGTAGAGAAAACCATCGTTGAGTTTGTGGCTGATTTGTTGGCACGACATGTTCTTCCTCTCATGAAGGAAAAGGGGTTGGATCCGGAGACACAGAAGTGGGTGTTGCTTTGGGATTGTTACTCCGTGCACCGGTGTGAGAGTTTGTTGGCGAGGTTGAAAGGACTATACAAGAATTTGATTGTGTTGTTTGTCCCCGCATCCTGCACAAGCCAACTCCAACCTCTTTACCTCACGTTCAATTCTGTTTTCAAGTGCATTCTCGCCTCTCTTTTTGCGCTTTGGATGTCCAACAAAGCTAAGGAACAATTGTTGGCGGGTGTTCAATGTGATTCTTTGAAGTTCGATTTCCGCCTATCCGCTGTTCGGGTACCCTTCATTACATGGGTGCACTCCGCATTGAAGAAGATCATTGCCTCTAAGCAAAATGCGTTGAGTGACGGTTGGGTGAAATCCGGTATTTCGGTTTGTTGGCCGGTTTCTCCAGAAGCTGTTGATGAGAGAGATGCTTTGTATGATAACGCACGTGCTTTGCAAAGGGAGGGGAAGTTGTTTGTTGTGAAAGGTGGAAAGAGCAAGGATTGTGCAGTTGATGGTGTCCTTACCCAGACAGTTCTTAACCCTGCTCGTGCGCGCAAGGCCTCTCGCTCTCAGGATAATGATGTTGATGATGATGATGAGTCTGATGCGTCTCAGGAATCGGCAGAGGATGTGAATGACCCCATGTATGATGACATGTTAAGAGAGTTGGAGGTGGTTGAAGAGGAAGAGTAAGTGGATCGAGATGAAGAGGGTGAGGATGACACTCAGCTCCTTGATCAACTAGCTGAATGCTTCCATATCAACACCTACACCACTCGTGGAGGGCGGCAGACAAAGGTTCCGGTTAAGTACACTTAGCACTCTTCGGCACATCAATTCGGCAATCAAATGGGACAATGTTTTGTTGTGCTCGTGGCTTTCTGCTTGTATGGGTCATATTAAGTAAGGGAGAAGCGGGAACATTAAAAAATAAGTAAGGAGTAGGGACACCTCAGGATGAATTAAAAAAAAAAAGTAATAAGTATTAAGTAAAGCCTTTTGGGAAACCATTAATATACTGTTTTAACTTTATTTCTACAGTACATCTTCGTGACAAAGTAGTAAGATCTTCAAATTTTTCGCTCATCAAAGCAGCAGGATTTCTTCTAAATCGTCCACAAAAACGTCCGAATTGCAGGCTTGGAAACGCGAAAAAGACTGAGAAGAGCGCGATTACCACGAGCAGCCGACAAAACCCGCGCTCGGACACCGGCCCTCAAGCGCGAAACAGTGACCGATCTGATACGAAGGCTCAGTCGGGGCACAAGACGGCTCTGGACATGGTCTTCAGCTGCCGGCGGTAGGTTTTTTGTTGCCGGCGGTCGGCGGTTTGCCCTGCGGTCTCAAGTTTCCTCGAAGTATTTACAATTTTACTGGCATTATGGGTGATTTGGAAATGGCGGCTGCATCCACCTGGACAAATTTATTTTCTGGTGACCAGAACACCCTGGACGCCGCATGGGCCCTCTTCATGAACAACTTGCTGTCTTATGCTCGCCTTGCTCCACGAGAACTTCGGGATTCTATTTTAGAAGGTGGCGGTCGCTGGCAGGGCTCTGGTTATGGCCAAGGCAATTTATCGCGCCTTATCTACGATTTTACCAAGGTTGCGGTTTTGGCCACCAATTTTGCCGATTACCGAGACGTTGTTTTGGTTGGGTTGGCTCTATTTTGGAGATCCGCTAGCATTCCCAAGGAGTTAAGTGGCGACGCGAAATCCGCGGCTTTTCAATTGTGCGTGGCCTTGGATAAAGATGATGATAAAGAAGATGAGGAGTTCACCATGGAGTTGCCTTGGGCGGAAGGGCTTCTACCCTTGAGCCCATCTTTGTCCCACATCATGAAGAACATGACCGTTCAATTAGAACAATTTGAACGCTCTAAGTTGTTAAAGGATTTACCTTATTTTGAAGGCATAGATCGCGAAGCTAACATTAACAACCACCGTCGTGATGCCACGGTTCCCGTTGAGAGAGTGCATAGAAGTTGGGAAACTGCTTCTCTTAATATTTTGCGCCTTATTGCACTTTTGGACACTTCACTAACAAGTGCTCAACCCCCTTGTGATTTGTCAAACTCCGAAATATTGGAGCGCCTCTTTTCTTATGCTTTGGATCTTTCAAAAAGAATTCATGACTATAGGAAACAAAAATCCATTCCCGATGCCACGCCGGTCAAAAATGCCCTTTTTTCTAAAGAAGATTTGGCTTTGGCGAAGCAGAACCAATCTGTTAATAAGCTAAGCTCTTCTTCTTCTTCTTTTTCCAAAGGGTCTTTTCAAATGGGCAAGGACCGCTACGCCAACAACAACTACGGGCGTCAGCAACGGCCCCAAGGACAACAATTTTATTCGGGGTCCAACCGCGGAGGCGGCGGCAAAGGCAAAGGGGGTGGTCGAGGCTACGGTGGGGGTCGTCCCCAAGGAGCAAGCGGCGGTTCCGCGCCCGGAAATCCATGAAGGGGACCCGTCACTACCCAACCGGCTTCGCCTCAAGTTGGGTTGGTGGCGGCAACACGCATCCAGGGCCGTGATAGATATTCTCATGCGCGGGCTCTTGCCCAAGGTGCATCTCCCTTGCATTTCTAGTGCTTCACCCTCATGTGCACACCCACCACACTCCCTTGAATATAAGTTTGCCTTGGAGTTGGTGAGGGAATATTTGGATATTGGATCTTTGCAATCTTGTTTGCGAGACGATATAACGTATCTTGTTCCTTGGTTCATCGTCCTTAAGAAGGACGTCCTTCCCGATGGTCAAATCGTTGACAAGGGACGTTTCGTGGTGAACTTGAAGCGACCCAATTCTTTTTTACAAACCAAGCATTTTACGTTGGACCATTGGGGCAATGTGTTTCCTTTTCTTCGTCGGGGGCAATGGGGAGCAAAAATCGATTTGAAGCATGCCTATTTTCACATTCCTCTTTCCGAAAATTTTCAAAAGTATGTGGGGATTTGTGTTGACGGTTCTTTCTACAAGTTTACGGCTTTGCCCTTCGGATTGAATATTGCTCCGCAAGTTTTTATGCTCTTCATGCGACCCCTCATTCGACTATGGCGCTCACAAGGCATCATGGTATTCGTCTATCTGGACGATATTTTCATTGTGGCAAATTCCAAAGATGTTTGTGCTTTACATGTGCAGGAAGTCCGCCGCGTGTTGTCACAAGCTGGATTTCTTATTAACGAGAAAAAGTGCGTGGACCCCACACAATTGTTAGAATTTTTGGGAATTGGTGTCGACTTTGAGTCCGGGTTTCTCACCATCCCCCCACACAAGCGGCGCTCGTATAAGAAAGATATGGGAAAATTGATCACACATTCTTCCATTTCCTTGAGAAGTGCCGCGTCCATTTTGGGTAAATTGCGCTCTTTGTTGATTTGTTTTCCGGGTTTACGGTTGTTAACGGATGAACTTTCCTCCTTTGTACAAGGTGCTTCATTTTTTGGATATGAAGCAGTTTTGCCTATTCCTAAGCGGTTGAAGGCCGAAGTTGAGCGTTGCGCTGGGTTTCTTTCCACTTGGCGAGGTCGCCATATGTTAGGGGACCGTCCCACACGCATTTTAGCTTCCGACGCTTCGGATCGCGAATTGGGAGCTATTGATTTGCATACTCACCAAACGGTGCATGCATATGTTCCCCGTCCACATTTGCTTCACATTAATGAAAAGGAATTGCAGGCAAGCGCTTTGGCAGTGCGCTCCTTAGCCCGTCCGGGTGACTATGTTCATTTGAAAGTAGATAACACAACTACTTATTTTTATCTCCTTCGTCAGGGCGGACGACTTCGTCGCCTCAACAACCACATCAAGGACCTGTTCCTTTGGTGTTGGCACCACCAAGTTCGGTTGGACGTGGAGTGGGTCAAGTCGGAAGACAATCCAGCCGATGTCGTTTCGAGGCAGGGCCAGGATCACAAAGAAGTCGCGTTGAGCCCCTCCGTCTTTTGGCTCCTCGTGACCGCTATGGGGTGCCCTCGGCCGCCTATCGACCTTTTCGCGTCGAGGCGAAATTCGAAATGCCCGAACTTCGTAGGGCGCTACCCCTCCCACCACCCCCAACAATTGTTAGTGAACTCGTTGACCGCGGACCTGAGCCACTTGCGTTGGACCTACGCGTGCCCCCCTTGGAAAGTCATCCTCCCGTTTCTAGCGAGGCTCCCCCAATTTCAATCCCTTCGTGTGATGATGGTGCTCCCATTTTGGGAGAGGGCTCCGTGGTTCCCCCTACTGCTTCAGCTCTTAGATCCGCGTTATCCAGTGTTGAGAGTGTGCAGCCACCAGGGCATGTTTCTGAACTGTTGCGACGAGCCCATGAGCGCCCCTCGGTGGGACTTGATTTGCGTTTGTGTCTCCGGCAAGTTTTGGCATCAAAGGATTACTCTGAAGAGACGATTAACTCACTTTTGGCGAAGTATGATCGTTCTATAAAGCGATACCAATCGGCTTTTTCTTTGTTTGTGCGTTTGGCTTTAGAGATGGAGTTTCAGTTTCCGGATTTGTCCGTTGCATCGGTAGTCTCTGTGATTTCTACACTTCATCTCGTGTCACCGAGCCAGGCTCGCAATGCATATGCATCCCTGCTTATGTTTCCTCCTTTGTTGTCTTTGAAGCTTGACCCCGTTATCCGCCAATTGCGTCGTGAATGGAACTCTTCGGTTCCACAATACGCTTGTTTTTGGTCCGGCAAGTCGCTTTTGACTCGCCTTGCTGACACGCCTGTGCAATGGCACTCCCGCTCTTCCGTTCGCGACAGGCTTATCATTGTTTGGCGATTGTTACACCTCTATAGGTCATTTGACCTTTCCAATTTGCTTCGGTTGTGGTCCCATGCGCCGGACCACAATGCTTTATTTATTGCCGCTAAGCGTAAAGGTTGGGACAAGTACCGTTGGGAGCGCATTATGTTCTTACCCGACCGTCCCCGCATTTGCCCAGCAACTTTGCTTTTTCGCTATATATCAATTACCAAGGACACCGTTTTGCACTTGCCTTCGCCCGCTCCAGTTTTGGTGGGCCTTGTGAAGCCGCATCGCCCTCTTTCGGCGTCACGCATCGCCTCTCTCACGAAGGTGATTATGGCGCGCCATGGCGTTGATACCACGGTTTTTAAGGCTCATAGTACGAGGGGGGCGGGATTGGAAGCTCAAAAGGATTTGGGTTTGCCCTCCGAAGTTTCATGTGAAGTCGGTAGTTGGAAAAATAGCGAAGCTTTCGACAAGCATTACAAGCGATTAGGTGCAGTGCAGCAAGTTGCGGTTGCAGTGAGTGCCTCTTTAGATGTGCACAGTAGTCCAGAGCCGTCTTGTGCCCCGACTGAGCCTTCGACTACTCCCTTAAATGAACATGCCAAGGGAAGAGGAGAAGGGGAAGGAGAGGCACAAGACGGGTCTGGACCCACCCGACCCAAACCCAAGCCTAAAGTGGCACTCGTGAGGGGTTGGCGTGCGTCGCCCCGTTTGAACACTTTGCCTAAGCGCCCGAGGGAGGCGGATGGTATACCTACTCGCAATGTTCGCACTCGGACGGGACGTGTGGGTACGAGCTTTCTTTTGGAGAGCGAGGAGTTTCAGTCTTGCTCGTCTCCGAAACCTTGAACTATCCGCCGACCTTTGGCTCCAAAAAACCTACCGCCGGCAGCTGAAGACCATGTCCAGACCCGTCTTGTGCCTCTCCTTCCCCTTCTCCTCTTCCCTTGGCATGTTCATTTAAGGGAGTAGTCATACCCGCTGGTAGGATTCAAATATTTGGCGAAAATCTTCGACTGTTCCTTTTCCAACCCTGGAGGGAGCAAAAATGGTGACGGAGGCGGTTTAATTTCACGGCAATCTTGTGATTTCATTTCTTGTCAAAACGCAGTCAAAATGATGACCGAGCTCACCCCAATGTACCCCGTGACGTATTCAACCGATGTAGCCTTGGAGGTTCATCAACCGGGGCCTGGAAAACTATTTTACAAACCCTCGTGCTTGGTCGCGGGTTTATGCTCGTGCATCGCCTTCATGGTTGTGACTCCTGTGGTTGTGACGAGTCTCGGACAACAGGAATTGTGGAGTCCATCATCATCTATGTCACATGCCACTCAGCACTTGCAAACGTCACAAGGAACTATTCGTCTTACACCCATTACCAGTTTCCTTGGAGCCAAGCTTCGGAAAGAGACGCCCCAAAGGCCAAGCTCCTCCACGAAGACCCACGTTGAATTTCAACAAATTGTGCACGCATTGGAGACCTCCAAGATGTCTACAATTGAGGTTGCAACTTGCCGAAATCGCATAGTTCCGGGAAGGGGGAGTCATGAATCGAGGAATTTAGCATTCGGAGGAGGGTTCGAAATGGCGGTTTGTAAACATAAATAACACAACGGGGGGGCCAATCTCAAGATATTCACAACATGCGCAAAGCTATTATCAAAGTCCGTTTGACTTTTGTGGGTGTGCTGCATTAGATTGCCTTGGCTTGAGAAGTATTTTCCTTTCGAGTGTCTATTTTGTTCTCTTCGAATGCATTTGTGAGACCGTGTTGAGCAACATCAGACAACACCGGTGTTGGGTTAGGTTGTGTTATTGTTTGGAGTTGTGTGTGTTGCGTTGTGGTGCGTGTTGCGTTGTCGTATTGTGTTGTGGTATGTGTTACGTTGTTTCGTTTGGTGTGGTGTGGTGTGGTGTGGTGTTGTATTCTATGGCGTCGTACTCTATTGGTTATGTTATTGTGTTACGTTGTGCCATGTCGTTGTGTGAACACACACAACCCAAAAATGCAATCCTAACCAATATCGATGTTATGTTGTGTTGTGTTTCTTGTGGTGTGTCGCGTTTTGTTGTGTTACATTGTGTGATGTGGTGTATGGCACATCGCACACCGCGCCCTCAATCGTTTTCCAAGAAAGGCAAATCTCATTAACAATGACACATATCCATTCGAGGTGATTTGAGTACGTGGCATTTGCTTTTTGTTTGGTTGTTAGGGCGACGATGCGAGAGTTGAGTCTTCGGCCTTCACAAGAATCCTCAAGGTGGCTTTTTGGAGTATGATTTGCTCCATTTTGGCCCTCTTCCGTTGGAATAAGGCAAATACTGCGCTGCACACTCTCGTGGGAACGAAATCTCAGGTCCGCCTCCCGCTTTTGTGGACCAAGGAGAGAAGGCAGGGCTGGGCGGGGGGGGGGCATGGTCCGATGCATTTGGGCGGGGGGTTTCCGCTAACGTGATCCGTTGATTCATTCACCCAAGACCATGTGCCAATCCACTGAGGTTGTTAATGACGTAGTCAGTGATGTATGGTGTTCAAGGGGCATGTATGACACCGTATCAGTTGAGCGTGACCAAAAGCTTTTGTACATTGCTTTGTAGGGGCGTCAATAACTTTGTACCACTGCGCTAAGCCCTGTGGCATCGGAAACTCTACGGTATTTCCGGAGCAAATTTGCGCCTCTTCCACGAAAGCTTGCTGTGAAATACTTCCGCATCCGCTTTTCATCGGATGGTTAAATGAACATTTTGGATCAAATTTTTGGTTGCGTTTTGATCATTTTTCTTTCATCAACCTCTTCCATAACCTTTCGAGTCAAAATTGTTGTTGGAAGAGCACATTGTGGATCTAGTTTTGCTTTGTGCATGCACGAACGTTTAACAACATGTTGTTTTTTGTTTTTTGTTACTTTGTATGCGACACATCACCGCTAGGGATTACTTTTGTTGTTTTTTTATTTTGAGCACCATCCTTATTTTATGAAGATGTTGGGTTCGGCAACACATCGTGTTGCCGAGGCACGGTGACATCTGACCCCGATTGGGAAGTTCACCTTTCTTGTGGAATAGTGGTTAGACGGCATCTCAAAGGGTCGCAGAATTTCTCGGCCATACTCCGATCCACTTGGAGGCGGGGTTTGCCTTGATCTTGAGGGGATCGGATCGCATTATCCCGTCCCCGAGCAACGATCCCACATCGCATCATCCCTTGGTGGGCAATGAGCAATACCAAACGTCGGTTGCCCTCGGACCCTTCCTTGTTTCGATTGAATCAGCAAACCACCCCCTTTTTGTCCAAGTTGTGATGGGATGACTTTACGATTTTGGGGTTTCGAAGGTTTGTAGTCGTGATCCCGTGTTGAACAAACATGTATCGCCAAGCAAACTATCCGCTTCTCCGCATCTTTCAGCTCACGCCACTTGGCTCTTTTGCATGTGCTTTGTTGCCTTGTCATTGAGTCCTGGTAACGTGAGCCTCCGTTGACGCAAAGACGGTAGATTAGCCACGGCCACGGAATGGATGGCTAGCTGTGATATTGGCGCCCAAACACCACACCGTCCCTCCCACACACACCCACGCCCAGCCCTAGATGTACTTGCACCCACCCGGGGGTGGGGGTGTCTTGGGCCTTGCCTCGCGTTTCCTACGCTTTGGCCCCGAAACGCTCGCCTCGTCCCAAGAGGCCATCATATTCGTCCTTGCTAATTTTTTCCAATGCATTTACTTTCCCTTTGCCCTCTGCCGGTGGTCTCCCTTGATCCCGAACGTACAACCACTTTTCTGGTGATTCTACGGTTGGTAAAATAGGCATGCTTGTTGCCGAACACGATATTGTCTTCGACATGCATTCGTTGCACTCTCGTCTCCCAAAAAGCCCCGGCCAGGCTAAGGCAAACTTCTGTTTTTGTCTTTGCAATTCTTCGACTCTGTTGAAGGGGGCGTTTTGAGGGTTCGGAGTACAAGATAGTAGTATGGGACGGTTTGGTGCCTCTTTTTGTCTTAAGTTGTCATGGGATAATGAACTCGAAACGGAGCTTGCAAGACGATGTTTGATTTTGCGTGAAAGTGCAACTCTTTCACAACAATCCACATGCTACGCCGCAGCCTTAGCAATTGGTGTCTACATGTCTTACTAGGCAAATTCAATTCGCCGTCATCGTCACCGTCATGCACCGTCTACCAACAAAACAACCAACGTGCACTCATTTTGGGGCTCCTTGGAGGAAGCCGGGCTTGGCAACCACATTTGCGTCGTGGACCGTTACCATGGTTCTGATGGTGGAGTCACCTTGACGTATTCACAAATGCGAACCAATATCGCAACCATGGCTGCAGCTCTCCAACACATCGGGGTTATCAAAGGTGTGTAGTGCGGCTTTGCTACGCCGAGAGCATGAAGACGGCGGAATGCCTTTTTTGAACGAATGTCCGCCCTTTTCAGTTGCATTGACGATCAGCCACTGCTATCATGAGCACGAATGGCCAAGGTGGTAACAACCACAGGAGGACCCCTCATCCACTCGAGCCCCCGCCCCGAACCTATCATATTCACAGCACCGCATTTCAGGATCCCAAAGGCATTGCTGTCTGCCTTCGTTGTCTTGGGCGCATGGGCTAGCCCCCGTGGGGCCCGGGCCCACCAGCAGCCCCGCCCCTCTCGACCCCGCAGGCCCTTGGGGCTCGAGCCCTTGGCCCCGCTCTGTGCGATGTCGCCATGTCTGGCGACCTCGCCGCTCCTGTGCCTTGCCCCTCTTCACTGCTCTTGGCGCCCACTGGACACATCCTTGGCCCAATCCCGAATGCCGTCCGCACTGGCACACAGTGCTCTGACCACTACCCCTCACATCTGTGGGTCCTTCCTCTAAACACGAGGAGTTGAGGGTTGCGCCTCAAGAACACCCTCCAGTCCTTCGCTCTGCCGTCTCCCTGTGTGAGTGGGAGTGCAACACGCATGGCCTCACCGAAGCAACAAGATTTCTAGGGTGGTACGCAAATTAATGCGTTTCAAAACCTTCCGCCTTTTTCACTCTTCGAATGTACTACCACAACCTCATGGGGGGGGGGGGGGTTCTGAAAGGGTCGATTGACAAGGCAAGGATCAGTGAGAGTCTATCGAGAGAGAGAGAGAGAAAGAGAGAGAGAGAGAGAGAGAGAAAATGCGTTTTCAAGAGTACGCACCATTTGCGACAAGATTGGGTCTCTCCATTAGCCCAAAGGTTCTCTGCTCTTCCCCAGTCGGAGTGGCCGTTTTCAGTTTGCGTCTCGGCCACATCCATGGATGCAAAAGTGTGCCAGCGGGCTCTGTGCTGCTGTGTGGCGTACAGGCACGACGGTGGGCTTGTTTGCCGAGAACAGCCATCGTTGGCTCATTGTGGACCAGGCGGTGATGATGTGCGGCGGAGTTGACGTAGTGCGCGGGGCCTCTGCCCCCGTGACAGAACTGCTTTACATTTTGGAGGACAGCCAGTGCTCAGTACTCATCGCCGAGACCCCCCAGCTGATGGAAAAGATATTAGACTCCATATCTGTGGCGTGCGCCAAGGACCTGCAGTGTGCAGTGTTGTTGTATGGCACTGAGGCAGAGGCCATTGCACTGCAAGGAAAGTTGAAGGTATTGCCTGTTTGCTGTTCTCCCTTTTCATGCGTCTGTGGGTGTTTGCATGCGACCCACAGGACTACCGCAGACGCCCCCAGTTGGGTGGATGAGCGGGTTTCAACTACGAGAATTAGGGGCCATAGAAGCCACACAGAAGGCCAGATTGCAAACCGAAAACAACGGATGCATAGATTGTATGCAAGAACGCAGTGAGTGCCTGCCAGGACCGAAAGAGGGAGGGGGGGGGGACGGAAGCAAAAATGGCACCCGTCAAGCCCGTCCTCGTAGTTAATTTCCCTTAATTGCCTGTGCACTGAGGGACTCTTGGCTGGTGCCAGGGGCTCTTTGAAGCTGGGGCCTGAGGATGTAGTATCCGCCCCACGGTGATAGCGCAGCACGTCCACAGGATGTATCACCGTCTTTGGCCTGCCACCGCCACCTGTCGCACTATGAGTGACAAGTGGGGCTTTGTCACGGTGCGCACACTGGCCGCTTCCCCATCTGCTTTGGAATTCTGATGGTCTGTTGCGTGCGCCGCATTGTCTGTCTCAACAGTGGCTCATCTCCTGAGCCAGTGCACAACCAAATTATGCACATCATATCTGTGCAGCTCTCTCTCTCTCTCTCTCTCTCTCTCTCTCTCTCTCTGTGTGTGTGTGTGTGTGTGTGTGTGTGTGTGTGTGTGTGTGTGTGTGTGTGTGTGTGTGTGTGTAACAGTGCACTGCGTGCCCGGTGCGCGCGCGCGCGTGTGTGTGTTTGGGTTATCATTTTTGAAAGCACAATGAGTGTTCGCTATTGAACATCATTGTCTCGCCCCCCTCTCTACCTCACTCCCTCCGCAGGTGCCAAACGCTGTTTGGCAAGACTGGTTTAGTACGTGCGAATGGAAAAAGGTGGGCAAGAAATGGAGGAAATGGGAGGGGACCCCAGGACTGCAATGCAACATGGAAGGGGGCCCAAGGGTCGTAGTGCTGCGCAAGATGTGGAATAGGAGGGGCTGCAAGGACCCCAACACAGCATGGGAGCGGGCCCAAGCACTTTGGGAGGGGATCTAAGGACCCCATTGCTGCGCAAGGTGCGAAAGGGAGGGGACCCAAGGACCCCAGAAGAAAGTACGCGTAGTGCGCGCACACAGGGTGCGCTGGTGCGCAGAAAAGCAGCTGGAAATCCCGTTCTGGGATTTGAGGAACGGCAACACGAGCCCTCGGTACGCAACAAAGTCCAAACAGCAGCCACGTAACTGGCCCCTGGGCAGGCGGTCTGCGCACCGTTTGACGCACTTTGCTCCAACTCCACCTCCCAACACCCACCCTCCCCCCCCTGTGTGTGTTATGTTTTTGTGGTTGCCACACACGCGCGCGCACATCCACAGGCTAAGGTCCATGGACGTGCCTCCCTGCGGGTCAACGAGCCGAAAATAACTGTGATTTGACTTGTAATTCCCTCTGGGTCCCTCACAAATTCCTGTGCTCCTCCCTCCCTCCCTCCCTCCCTCTGTGTCGCTTTCAATCCCTCACAATTTTCACGGAACTTTTGCATGTTGATTCCCTGCTCGCAGGCTGTTGCCATCAACATTTGGGCATATGGGGCGCTGGGGCCTCCACCTCAACCCTCCCCCCTTGATGCGGTGGTTATGTACAATGTTCCCACCACGACGCTATGCCAGATTGTCCTGTACACCTGCACCATTGATGCCACAGACAACCTGCAGCAAACGCAAACAGATTCATCCTCATAAGCAGCGTTGAAACAGTATGTAGACCGGGACTGTTTCCAAAATTATTTCAACGTTGGCAAAGACTTTTCAGACAGACATTCATCTTGTTTGAGGTTGGGTGCTCTTGGATTTTGTTTCTTACCTGTTCAGATGGTGCTTAAAGACACCCTGTCGTCTCACGATGTGCCGGTGTACAACTTTGAGCAGCTCTTGAAGACAGGTGTGCATCTCTGTTTGTGCTGGCGTAGCGACACAGTCGAAATTTCCGTGATTTATATACAGATGGCTCGGTCCGTGCTCCGATTTTGCATTTGTGATTTTATCTTTGATACATTAGCATTGACAAGGAAAACGTCGCTGATTGCGTTGCTGTCAAGGGGCCTTCAGTTGACACAATTCATTTTAATCTGCTGGACAGGTTGCATTTGCCGTCTATTGGCTGGTGTGGTTGCCCAGGTTACAGGGGGGGGGGGGGGGAATTCCGCGGGGGGATTTTTCCGCATGGAAAATTCCGTATTTCAACTTGGTGCGGAATTTTGTCCATGTAAGCCACCGTACCACCGTATGCCTTGTGCTTCGCCGCGCGCTCCCAGTTGTTTTGTTCCCGCCCTTCTGCAGTTGTTGTCAACCAACAGGGAAGGGGGGGCAGGAAGTCGAATAATTTGTGAATGGCGGGCCACGCCATCTACAGAGGTGATCTCAGGCACAATGGTCATTGCCTTCTCCCAGGATCTTTTGGGGATCGCAATCCCAGGATCCCTTTTGCTTCCAATGCACTGAAGATTTGGGAGGTGCGGAATTTTCCCCTTGATTTTTTGAGACAGGTGCGGAATTTTCCCCATGCGGAATTTTCCCCTGCGGAAAAATCCCCGTACAGAATCCCCCCCCCCCCTGTATTTTGCAGAAGATGTTCCTGGTGCTGGTGGTGGCAACGCTGCTTCACCATGGCACATGTGATGTCATAAACGCCCCTTTTTTCCAAAGGACCTCAGAAAACAAGCAGATCTGAACAAAATCCAACAGCCAACATGTGTTCTAACTGGGCGTCACAACAGCCTATGGACTGGACCCACTGGCATGCAGGCAGGCAGGCGGCGCGGAACAGAAGCTCATCTCCATTGCGAGCCCTCTCCAATTCGCGTTGTTGTGGGTATTTTCCTTTTTCCAGTAGGCGTTCCACCTCAAGCTCCGCTTGAGACGAGCCATGGATAGATGCGCGGGAGAAGGGTTAGCAGGATAAGAAAATCTCAAAAAACCATACGGCCAACAGGCAATAATGCAGAGGGAGCTTAAGCTCATGCCAGCAGTAGTCTTTGTGTAGGCCGCACTTGAACTGCTTGTCTATGGCAGGTGACATTTGAACTGCTTATCTATGTGCACAGTAGCCTGTGTCAGTGGTGTGCAGAGATGTGGGCAAATGCACCCCAAAATGGAGTGCGAATCACCCTTCATCGCACTGCCCCCCCCTTTTGCAAGAGAATTTCAAATGGTCCCCCGTGAATTCCGCACAAAGCTATTTGTACTGTCTGATTTTGTCAGGTCTGCCCTACTGAATTCTATGGCGTTTCTGGTGTGCGTCACGTTCTAATGCTCAGGGGCCGAGTCCACGTATGCAGCTGTTGATGTCCAGCCGAAGGATTTAGCTACATTGGTCTATACAAGTGGCACCACAGGGAAACCCAAAGGGGTGATGCTCACACACGGCAATTTGATTTCCCAAATGCAAGACAACAGCTTCCACGCGCCTGCACTGAGAGACGGTCCATCAGATCCGAAACCTGGGGATGTATTTCTGAGCGTACTGCCATGTTGGCATATTTACGAGAGGGTGTGTGATTCGTTGATGCTCTACTTCCCCTCCTCACCCTACCACTGCGCGCGTCCGGAGCGCTCCAGGGGATTTCCTCAACAGGAAAACCAACAGAGTTGCCATACAGCACAGTCGGGTGCCTCCTCGGTCCACGTATGCAACCTCTTTGCAGGTGAGTGGTGAATCAGGTTGTATTCAACATGAACGCTGCATTGTACATGCGTACCATGTTGTGGTTCTGTGTTGTATCCTGGCCTGATTCTATGGGTACTCGAGTGCAGGATGACCCAGTTCAAGGGCTGGGGAAGCAGCATCATCATACGGCATTCTACTGCAGGAAGTAATTTGCTCTGGATGTGCGTTGTGCTTGTGCTTAAACCTGATCCAAATTCCGCTGTGGGACAGGAGACTGTAGTTTGGGCCCTTTGCAGTGCCTTCAAAGCGTGCTCAGTCGCTCGTGCATTGCTGATTGTCATGTTATGTAGAGTGCAATGCTGTGGATGTTGGCTCGCGGGGTCAAAATGTTCTACACAAACAAAAAGCATTTCAAGGCTGACATGGCTGCGCAGCGACCACACTATCTTGTTGCCGTTCCCCGGTTGTTTGACGTTATCCACGCAGGTGTGCTGCGCTCAGAGTTGTCCCCCGTTCCTCCTCAGTGTGCTGCGTGGCAGGAGCTTTTCGCGGTAGATGTAAGCGATTGGGGCGGTTCGATATGGTATGGAGCAGCTGTAGTGAGTCACGGAATGCAGTTGAGGCATTGGTATGGGGATATTCGAGAGCAGTTGAAGGATGGTGTAAAGGAGCTACGTTTGTCGAGAACTGCAACGATCAGGGGCAGAGCAGTCACAAAGAAGTGGCCTGTACCTCCAAGAAGTTATGGCAATGTTTCTTGTGTCGGCACAGAAGACAAATGTGATGTCCACGCTGCAGAACAAGGGACACAGTTCCCCTTTTAGCCATGTGAATAAAGGCGAGGCTTGATGCTCACCAACTAGACAACATCTGCTGATGTACAAGTGCGATTGCCACATGCATAAATTTCAAAAGTATCCCAGCAACCCCTTTTCCAGCGCACTCAGTGCTTGTACCCTCCCCAACCTCTTCCTCCTCGTCCTAGTCCGACCCAGATCCCAAATGAATGGTTGCAGGTGTACA
The DNA here is from genome assembly GCA_964036045.1 of Eutreptiella sp. 'Long Island Sound 2002'. Lineage (NCBI taxonomy): Eukaryota > Euglenozoa > Euglenophyceae > Eutreptiales > Eutreptiaceae > Eutreptiella > Eutreptiella sp. 'Long Island Sound 2002'. Next base: position 33,641,536 of record OZ038395.1, read on the forward strand.
GTGATTTGAGGTATAACCGGGGTGGACATACTATTGACGTAATTATTTTGGTGGCGTCGGGGGAGGGGGGTGGGGCTCATGTGCAAAGAAGAGGCTGGCTTCCCTCCTGCCGCTTCAATATAGATCCATAGTTGGTGCCACAGGCACCAGAAACTTCCGATTATTTTTTCCTTCTCCGCTGATACGACTTGTGTTTTCTCAAAATGGCGTGGATTGCATGGGGGTCTCAGGAAAAAATGGTAATTGAAATCATAAAATGCCCCCTTTGCCCGGCCAGACTCCTGCCAGATCCTCCCATGACAGTCTCCAGGTTGATATTTTCGTTTAACTGCCCCCAGTTGTGAAGTCAAAATGCTCAGATTTTGACCAAGACCTTACAGGTGCCTCTTTTGGACTAGGGTTTGGGTCATTGACCCCCTGCCCCCTCTGGGAGGCTCAAACTGTTGGTGAGGTTGTTCCTGTGTAAACTTTACTGACTGACCCCCCTCCACACACACAAAATGTGGATGAGCCCAGTTGTGCTGAAAACAGCCATTATGGTCCACTTCACCGCAAGCATGCTCGTTTTTGGCTTCCATGCACGTGTCAAATCGTGTGCCATCCCAATGTGAAACTGCAGGTCGCACGAAAGGGGGTTGATGAGTCGCATGCATGTGTCCAAGGGTTTGCTTCATTTCACCCAATGTGCTTGCGTAGGCTCCACCCTACGGCCCATGGCACCGGGTTCTGCCACATGTTTGGCACAATGATGTGGATACATGCATCACGTGCCAAATCCCAAAAGGGAGTCGGTGTGTTCATTGCGCTGCCATAGATGGGACACTACACATGCAAGCTGCACGATTGTACAGTGAGAGTGGTTTTATTTACCTCCGGCGGTGCCATCCCATTCATGGGCCATCACCCTGCCCCAAAACTGCTTGTGGGTACCTCCTTTCACACTTTGTTTGCTTTCAGAAATTGCAACTTGAGGGCATGGGTTGGGGCCGTTGAAGAATCCTCGGAGACGGACCCCAAGAGTGGGATTAATTCCAGTTGTTCTTTGCCTTGCTTGGCGTTACAAGTGCTACCGCCGAGCCTGTTGATCGCCGGCTATCGCCTTCCTGCTGTATTTGCCTCGGGACAGGGATTCTGCGGAAGTTTGCGGCCCAGCCAATGGCGCTGCAGAAGGTGCTGAATGTCCTCATGGCTGCCTCTACACGATTTGTTAAGGCCCGCCGGATGTTGCTGAATCAGGACCTGGTCTATAGCTTGGCACATGTGGCAGCGCCGTCACTGTTTACCAGGGCCCGCAGTCTTGCATTGATGGTGTTGCTGTGGCCGCTGAAGACACTGGCGGATGTGATGATGTGGAGAAAAGTCAGGTGTTGTCTCATGACAAGTTTTCGAAGAGAGATTCCTGCTTCAGCTGGGAAGTCGGTGATCCAAGTAGCTGTGATGTATGAGCAATCATGGAGAGGTGGTAGCAGATGGGATTGAGGTGCACCACAAAGCCCAAAGAGTAATGCGGCGACCCACCCTGCCGACTCAATGACTCCTGGCGCAGGGGAAGGGGGTTTTTCACTCAGCTGCCTTGGATCAGTAGTCGCCACGCATCTGTCTGTGCGTGTATACTGTTGTGAGGTCGTGTTCACGTCACCCTCTGCCCCCCTGCACGGTACACCGGTGCCGTATTCCCACCCCTCCCTCTCCTTGCAGTCTCCTTCGGGTGCCTTGTACCCTGAAGACACTGTGCACAGTTTGTAGAAACTGCGCGTTTGGAGGTGTACCACTTTTGTGACCTGGAGTACACGCCTCACGGGCCGTCGGTTCCCCCGTCACAGATACGCACGCGTCTTTTTGTATGCGTGTGTATACCGTATTAGCACATGCAGAGACGTATGTGCGGATATGCGGACAAAACAATGCCATGGATATGCGCATGCACGTGGATATGCATTCGCAAGTGTTGGCCAGCAGAGGCCCCTGGTTGACCGCCAACCTCCCCCGGTTTTGACGAGGGTTTGGTGAAGTGTGAATCACTGTCGGTCATTTCCACCCGCCGTGGGTTGATAGTGTTCCGGTACTTTGCACATTATCCCCGAAGGTCCCTGTTGCACCAAACAGCCACTTTTCTTCTTCGGAAAAAGACCCACGAGAACACGGAGACCGGGCTGGATGCAGAGACGCCGAGACGCTGGATACCTCAAAGGGCTGTGCATACCGCGGGATCATCAGGATGGAGGTCAGGTCCCTTCAGTTCTTAACGGTGCGACAGGCTGTCCGTGAAGGATTGTCTGGGGTTGTTGGCCCCCCGCAGGCGTTGGCACTCGGCAGGCAAATGCAGTCAATAATGGGTACGTAATGGACAGCAGTTTGTGATTGACCGACGACGGTTGCTGGTCGGTTCAGGTCCGTCAACCGGAGTGAAAAGTGCCAAAGCCCAATTTCGCTGGTGTCACCGCTCTCTCGATATTCCACTATCATTTGATAGTTCCCACAAACTGAAGCCAGCAATCGATCATATCGCTGCGCTGGTTTCTGTCATGGGGCACCCCCATGTTGTCCCAGAGGGTGTGCACTGACGATGCTCCGATGGTTGTTGGATGAATCACAGCACAGACCTTTGCTTGGCACTGGGGTTAAAACGGTCGTGATAGAGAGACTCTGCATTGGGCTGAGGTCGGTTGGGGCAGGCTCGCGTCTCATGACCATGAGGCAATGACCATTCCGTCGCGGGGATTATGCTGCTTCCCATGTGCGACAGTTTTTACTGGTACGGTAATGGTAGTGATGTATTAGAACGGCTGATCACCACAGGAGGAGGGGGGGTTAGCCCCTCCCCCCATGCACCCCCCCCCCCCTCCTGGACCCAGATTTCATAGAGGGAAAAAATGAAATTTACAAAAGGAAATATTTATTCGGGCCATTTTTGGTACACAAGTTTTTGGATTCCAGATCCCCTCCCCCCCCCTCCTCTCCTCTAATACATATTTGGGCAATGGAGTCCAGCAGCAATTTCCTCTTCTTTTCGCTCTGGGGACAGGATCTCTGGCCGTGCAAAGATTGAATGCTTGCTTGCTTTCTGTCCTTGCACAGGCGCGGCTTTGGGGGTCGCATCAAAGTCCTCACGTGCGGGGGCGCGTCACTGCCGCAGCACTTAGAGGATTTCTACGAAGCAGCGGGCCTGCCCATGCTCATGGGGTATGGCCTCACGGAGACCAGCTGCGTTGTGGCAGCCCGCCACGTGAACCGCAATGTGCGGGGGACGTGCGGCAAGCCCTGTGCATGTGACGTCAAGATCGTGGACGAGCAGACCGGGGCCTCACTACCGCCGCTGTCCCGGGGTCTGATCAAGGTGTGGCTTTCCGATGTCCTGTGAACTGTGGATTGAAGCTTGCACCTGTGCGGGGCTGATTCACTTGCCTTTCACTCGGAGACGCGGGAAAGGAGCCAAATTTGAAGCCCTTTGGTGGGCATCCCAGGGAATTCGGGGGGAGGGGTAATCCACAAGGGCATTACGGGAAGCTGGTATATGCACTCAGTACAACTACGACCCCGTTTTCCAGTCAGGCGGGCATTTTAACAGTCAATGCACATGTGGCCTGGACTGCTGATCATGGTCGGTGGTCTTCGCCCTCTGGTTCCTCCTTTCTCCCAGGCGTCTTCCTGCGCTGGGAGGTAACTGTATCCGGTAGATCACAGGGGCTGGTTCCTTGTTTCTGCATCCCCCCCTGCATGTTGTTCCTATTCACTTCCTTTCCTGACCAATGATCTGGGTACCCCAGATCGGCCCAATGGACCCCACTTCTGAGGAGTTCACCTGAAGGGTTTGAGGAATATAGGCCACACACAGAGTCCATGATCCCCAGTGCAGTGTAAAGACCCTCTAACCCCCCCAAGCCCCCCCAACCCCCTCCTTTTTTCAGTTCTTGTGTGTGGGAGGGGGCGGAGAGGGTTAAGCATGGCGAAGGATTTTGCCCCCTCCCCCCCCCTGTCTCCAAGGGCCAGCAGAATCAGCTTCATGGACTGACACACGTCTATCTCCGCACCCTGTACGCATTGGGCAGAGGAAAAGTGTCCATGGGAATGAAGCTTCGCACAGATGCCGCATCAAGACGCTTGAGATCCGGTGGGGGTTATCTTGTGCTGCAGGTGAAAGGGTTGCGGGTCTCTCCGGGGTATTACCGCAATCCCGCTGCCACTGCCGAGGCTTTTGATGAACAGGGCTACTTCAACACCGGCGACACTGGGGTGTTCCTGAGCACTGGCGAACTGGTGGTGACAGGCCGCAGCAAAGACGTTATCGTGCTTATGAACGGTGAGAACGTTGCCCCAGCACCTGTGGAGGTACTGCCCTTGCACCTGCTTCGAAAAGGATCTGTCAGCATCGTTGGTGATCAGCATACGGGATCTGGGATCGGGGCACGGTGCTCATAAGCTGCCACTCTATACTGCCGTTCTAGACTGTCATTCCTGGACTGTTGCACCATGGCGTGTTGTCGTTCCGTGCTGTGGTTACACGGCAGCTTCCTACCGCCACTTCACACTGCCATTCCGACCTGTCATTCTAAACTGTCATTCCACGCTGTGCAAGCCGTCGGCATCTGCGCGCGGCACACACGTGGTGGCGCTTTGAGCGGGCGGTATCCGTTGGTAACGTAGGTCTTAGCAAACTTCCCGTGCTTCGTGGATGAGGCGTGCTCTGTTTTTGTGCAAATTGGCCCCCTTCTGCCGTTCATCTGTCTGCTTTTTTGGCCACTTGCTGCTTTTGGTTGGTGTGCGGCGGGTGCAAGGCCCGGTCCTTTGCCCACCCGCAACCCTTTGTTTGAGCGCTGGGGCATCGTAGACGACAATTTCTAGTGCCTTTGCCCATGGTCATGTAAGCAGAGTGCCCACAAGCGCAGATGTTGCAACAGCATCAACGCTGGAACGGCGCAATACTCTTTGAAGAGCAGAGTTAAACAACACACACACACACACACACAGGGAATGACACACGCAAACACAAAGGATACAGCGCAAATGCATGAGCCATGTTACAATCCTTGGCCTTAGAGGCTGTGGACTGTACCACGGATGGATGGTGCCCCTTTCCTGGACATCCTTGCCCAGGCGCCAGGGCAATTGTGGTCCTCTTGTGGCGCCATCTTTCAAGCCGTGTCACCATCTCAGGAGTGGGGATTCATGCATTTCCACAATTCATTCGGCGGTGGTGGCTGGTGCCAGCAGGGAGTGGCTGACATGGGGCATCTATTTCTGACACAGCATCTTTGTTTGGTCCCACACCAGTTGCCACGACATGACATCATCAATCAAGGTCAGAGGGATGATCTGAATTTGAATCAATCTGAAGCTAGAAGCTACAGCTAGAATTTAAGGAAATCACACTTGAACCTAGACCCAAATGTAAATGAGAATGTGAAGTGGATAACTCTGCACAACCACAAGCCGAGTCATCCTGTATGTCATTAACGTTGATTCTGTCCTCCATCACAATAAGTTTTATTCCCCGCGTGAAGTATGTGGGGGCAGTGCACCGTGAACCTACGTACTGCGTACTGGTGCTATTAGCCCGCTCTCAGACGAGACAAGAAGTACTTGGAATACCTTTTCCAATGCTTGGAAGTAAATGGGGCACTGCTCATGGCTGCTAAAACTGCATAGATGATGCTTGTGGTTGTCGCTTGGGGTTTGTACCTTTCTTGTATATTTTGTGGCCAGCTTTGTTGCTTGCTTTGCCCTCCGGCTTTTTCTTCTGTCATTGACACGGGGGCCGATCCTAGTCGGGACCCGACCCCAAAGGGGGGGGGGGGGGGCTCTGCGGACCCCAAAATTGTTACATGGCACAACGTGCTTTGTCGGCGCTAGAGGCGCCGGAGATTTTGTTTTGGGGGAGCGTTAGCGTGCGGGGCGCGCGCCAGGCATCTTTTTTGACCCGTGCCCCACCGGTGGCCTTTTAGGGGGTGCAGCTATTTGGGCGTCTAGCTGTGCTAGAGATCCATACTTTGAGATACTAGGGGCATCATTGTGACCCCTAGCGTAGGTTTTGATTTCTGATTTTGTCCCCTTTGTTGGGGACCCCCGAGAATGCAGGGGTGACGTAGCATTTCTGCCCTCTTTTGGGCCCCAACCTTCTAGTGCTATTGAGGAAACCGGGACAATCTTTGAATCCACGCTTTGTTGCGTGGCCCCTTGAGTTGGGGTTAGGGACTCACAATCCACGCTTTGTTGCGTGGCCCCTCGAGTTGGGGTTCATGCATGCTTTAATGCGGTCGCACATTGCTCGGCATTTTTTGCGAGGCCACTGGTGGGCCGGCCAAGAGGGTGCTGATAAAGGCGCGTTTTGCCTGTGGTGTGGCAACACAGATGGCAAGTGCAGCACAAGTGTGCACGGCAAGAAAATTGACAGCAATTACAGTCTCGCGTACCATTGGCTACGGCTAAATAGCGCGGCCACCCCAACAGCGACGAACCCTAGCACCAACCTGCCGGTTCGCTGCAAGGTGCTTGATTGCCGAAAATGGCATTGCACCTACGCCATGCCACACCACATAGCACAAGCGCACCCCGGTGTGTCCCATGACTATGCTGGGTGCAGCGAAGAGGCCCTGCCCACTGTTCTCCCTGCTCTTCTCTCTAGGCCAAACCAGGGTAGTAGTAGTAGTGGCAGTAGTAGTAGCAGCAGCTCCACCACCAATGCCTCCTCCAGTGCGAGTGCATCCTTCAGCAGTAGTGCCCCGTTAGGCACTAGTGACTATGTGCCATCGGCATCCATGTCTGATGGGCCGGCAGCCTGCCGGGTCACAAGATTGCAAACAGCCCGTCCAAAGAAGCGTGCTCGCCCCAAGAGTACCAGCAAGAGGGCACGCGAGAGTGGGAGGATGATTCCGATGCTTGAGGCCCCTCCCCTTCCTTCGCTTCTCTATATATCTGTCTGTGGTTTGTGACAAGGGGAAGGGACGCTATTGGTGGGCCAGTGGATACCGGCATAACCCGTTTTGCATGGGCGGTTACTAAGAGCACTGCACCGACCATGCGTGGGTAACCGGGTTCCACAGGGGGGAGAGAGAGCTGACCCAAGGCAACCTAAGAGACATTTGATAGCCTTTGGGCGAACGCAAGGCAACATTCAGTACTACTCTGGAAGTGCTGCAGTGCAGCAAAACAATCATGAGCTATGACTAGTCACAGTGCGTCTTGTTAGCGTTGCCCGTTTGCGCGCTTGGAGGTGCCTGGCGGAAAAGGTGCTGGGTTTGGGTCAACGAAGGGGGGGGGGTGCCCCCCCCCCCCCTACAGCCCCCAAAACAGTCGCACACCCCTCGGGGTCACACATTGGCTGGCGGCGGCCCCCGTGGTCATTGACTACCGGCGTGCAATAGTGAGGGAGTGGGGCTGAGTGCAGGTGGGGGGGGCGGGGGCGCATCGTGGAGGCCTGCACCATGAGGGAGTACCTGTTGGGGCATGGGAAGTGGCGAGCGTCGTTTCTGAAGGCCCCACGGGATGATTCGGCAGAGCTGATTGTCGTGTTCTGCGATCTCGAGTCTGACCTCTCCCGCCCTTACTCCCTACGGCTGACCCGAGAAGGCCACAGGCACAATGAGGTGCGGAAGACTGTTGGCCAGCATGTTGCGGCCCATTCTGCCAAAAGCGCAAGCGTTCTGCATCGTCCGAGAGTGCAACTGCCAAGCGCAAGCATTCTACATCTTCCGAGACTGCACCCAGTGCACGCAAGGCACACAAGTGAACTAGACGGGTAGCACAACGACTGGTCTCAGAAACCACTTCATCAGCAGGTGAAGGTGAAAGTTCGGATGTTAGGGTTCTGAACCGGCCTCCAATCAGGGTGGGTGGCCCAGAGCACGTCGAGATTTTCTCCAGATATTTCCACGGTAGGTCGCGTTGTGCCTCCATGCACCCCGTTCACTACGTTCCTTCCCATGCAGACCGTATCCATGGCATTGGATTGCAAACAACCATGTAATCTTTGCCACCGGGCATTGGTTCACACTGCAAGCTGGCAACAGCGACATGAAGTGCGCCGATCGGAAGCAGCAACACAGGCCTGTGACGCAAAATTCTTGTAAAATTCTTTTTTTCCTTGTGCGGGTGTAGGGAAACAAATTGCGTCCATCATGCTTTGTCTGTGCAAACCAGGGATAGACAGGAGAGTTCATCTTCCTCAAATAAGAAAAACCCAGGAATCCATTTTCATGTATTGAGGCCTTTTCGCATTACCCACCCCTATACCCCCCCAAACTGCTTCAGTGCATGTCTCGTCTCTGCCTTACCATGTCTGAGGTGGGCAATACTAGCAGTAAGCCTGATCAAAACCTCTTCTACCCCCTGCATACAGGACGCCATACTGACTTCAGAACTGGTGGAGCAGGTCATGCTCGTGGGGCAAGACCAGAAAGCCCTTGGAGCTCTGGTGGTGCCCAACATCGATGAGCTGTGCCACCAGCACTTGATCAGCTCTCATGATCATGCCCAAATCAAATCCCTGCGCGCTCAGGGCAGCATGAGCGGGTATGTGTCCATGGAGCATCACCAGGGTCGTTGGTGACAAGAGCATAAGGGGCCGTGGCCGTGGGCGAGAGACAGAGGCGGTGGGAGGTTTAGGAAGGTTATGAGGCCACCCGATGGGCATTGCTGATTATGGTGTAATGTTGCTTGTTGTGGTGTGCCTTGTTGTGGTGTGGCTTTGTGTGCTTGTGGTGTTGATGATGGGATTTGTTGTGGTGGGATGTCTTCTGGTGTGACTGTGGTGTGGCTTTGTGTGCTTGTGGTGTTTATGATGGGATTTGTTGTGGTGGGATGTCTTCTGGTGTGACTTGTTGTGGTGGGATTATGGTGGTGTGTTGTTGTAGTGTTGTGTGATGTTGTGGTGCTGCAGGTTGGCCAATCGTGGTGCGACCTTTCGTGTTGTGCCCTGTGGTGTGGTGTGGTGTGGTGTGGTGTGGTGTGGTGGCTGAGGTGTTGTGGCTTGTTGATTGCCTCTCTTCATCACTTACACTGATTACTACTGCCCTAACGCAATCACACTGCTCTGAGCAACACACATCGTGGATTGCTTGTTCACTGCTCAGTGCCTAATGGGGGGACCCATCTGGACTTTCGTCACAGGGCGGGACGGGCGGGTGTGCGTCGACAACCAAAATACCACAACAGCGACACGCAAAAAGTCACACAGAACAATGCACGCGGTGAGTCACGCCACGCCTCCCTACTGCTGAATGCTCCCATTGTGGTGCTTCATTGCACTCTGTCCGCTGCTTTGTAGTTTGCGGGATTATGCCAAGCAGTTGTGCTCGGATGTGAAATTGCGCAAGGCGATCCTCTCGTCCATGTCCTCTTTAGTGAAGAGCCGTTGGGATTATGTTCCCTCTGAAAAGGTTGTGCACTGTTTGGATTCGGGTCTTGAATAGTTCCTTTTGCCCTCGCCTCCCAGTCCTTGCGAGTACATTTTGATCGTGCACCACGTCACACACATAGGCGCAACGGGAGGGGCGTGGGGGTGTATGCAGCGGGAAGTTATACGAGTCCTCTGTTCTGCCCTCCCCCCCCCCCTGCCCAGACGGCCAGTGCTCTAGGTTTGTGTCACAGAGGGAACCCACTCCCTGCCGCAAAACTGTAAAAAACTGTAAAAAAAAAAACTGCAAAAAAAACTGTGAAAAAACTGTGAAAAAACTGCATAAAAATTTTGTAAATCACTGTGTAAAGGGCTTTTGGATCCATCCTGTCATCTACTTCAAGTTGTCCTGATATTTCTCTCCAGTTTTTGTTCATAACTGCTAGGTTTTTCGATTCTTGATGCACCAATTCAGCAAGAAACCACCATCCACAAACGATGCTAAAGTGAATTGGCATAAATCAGGGCAGGTGGTTGGGTTTTGTTATGCACCTGCCCAGAAACATCTTCCTTTTGGATGTTCTGCATTTGTAGTCCTGTGGAAACCCAAATTATGTCACATCTATTGGAAATATTTTCTCCATGGACTGTGTGCCGCCCGTGGGCCGGTGTGCTGCACTGAGCAAGTGTGCAGCAGATTGGTACAGTGTCCCAGTGGTATATGCACTTGCCTGCAGAATGAAAAAGGCTGGCCCAATTCCCACCATTGGAATTCGTTGTGGCGCTTTTTTTGGACATCAGCCCAGTGATGAAATTGGTGTCTCAGTTCCGAACCCAACCCGAGCACATCAGCAGGACAGTGGAAGCAGAGAAAACATTGGTGGACATCGAAACCGAGGCCTGCAGCCACTCCTCTGGTCGTTTGCTATGGCGCAGGCACTACTCCACTTCTTCTATTGTAGATTGATGGTCACCGAGGTCACCAAGTGTAAAAAACTACCAAATCACCGGTCACCGAAATCCCGGCTGCTTAGGAGGCCCGTCCTATGCATTCTCTTGTCCGCATCGATAAATCACGTCTGAGGCTCGAGTGGGCGTCCTAGGCATGGGTTTGCGGCATTTCTTTTTCTGCGGTTGCATGGTCCACAAATGACTCTGTGCATTCCGAACCCTGACGCGACAAAAGAAAAACGACGCGCAAAATGAAGCAGTTGGCCACTGGGGTGCCCGCCTGCATCTGCAACCCCAGAGCCAAGCAGTCAACAGAGAGATTGATGCTGTGTGCCCTTGTTTGTGTGCATAATGTACTTCCCAGTCTTCCCAGTCCAGTACTTCCCAGACTTGTTCGGGCAACGTAGGCATTTCCCTCTCGGGAGGCCTTGGCACTTCCTGCAAAAACCACGTATCCATTGCTCGAGGGCCCAGTTTGGCAAGCCCAGGCATTTTTTTGGGCAGGACAACCGAATTGACTACTTTTCTCAAGGGCCATCCCCTGCGGACATCTTTCATGTGGCCATACTCTGACGTTTGGTGATTGCACCATGTCCCTGATGAGACAGTGGGGATGGCATTTGGACCCGAGAGCAGATTTTTGGGAATGTTCGGGTCTGATATCACCCGAATTTTTTTTACATTTTTTACAGTTTTTTACGAAGCCTGGCTTGGCCGATGACTTCGGTGCCGGCTACTTAGGAGGTCTGATAGGAGCTGGCTGGAACGGTGCTCCTCAGGCATCAGCCTGCAACACCTGCAGCACGTCGGAGTCGTTCTTCTCTCACACACAATTTCATTCCGTCTTCACGAATTCTCGGAAACCCTTGGATTGTGCTGACGTGTGAATCAATCATTCAATGAGACTGTGGTTGGTGTGATTGCAACCAGTAAGAAGCAACGGTTGATGCAGCCTCCCACACGTTCGCCGTACGCACGCAGTCCACATTCCCACCTCCGGACAGCTCCGGCCCCTTCCTGAGTTCATCTTCAAATTGATGCTCACTGCGTCATCCCAATGACGCATGCGCGGGCCCGCATTCCCACACACACCAGCCGAGGGGGATGCTGCCCTATACCCTGACACGCTCTTGCACTTTTTTGCCACCGCATGTGCCATGCTCCTCGCAGGTGGTGGATTTTCGGTTTGTGTTGGACCCCTTCAGTGTGGAAAAGGGAGAGCTCACGCAGACCCTTAAAGTGAAACGGAATGTTGTCGAGCAGCATTATGGACAGTTGACTGCCAGCATGTACGGCCCGTCTGCGTAGGTGCGCAGAGCGGACGAAGCGCTCGGCGGGCGTCCGTTGCAAATGAACCGATGTGGCATGGTTTGACGAGGATGGCCACTCAGCTGAGCGTTCTGGTGCCGTGTTGGACGCCGTGCTTCTCAGTAGCGACAGAATGGCAGAGGGTCGCGGGGGCTGCAGCGAAGACGAATCCACATCTCATGATGTGGTTTGACAGGGTTTGCTCGCGGTGGTGTAGTGTGCCAGTGTGCATCATGCGGTGGTTTCGACTGGTGTCGCCAAAGGACGGGCTGAGCACTAACCGACAGCAGTTCTGGCCCGGCGGCATCCGACGGCGCTCGGGGAGTGTGTTCATGGGGTGGCAAGAGCACGTTGCTCTCCGCCTTCACGTGTCAGATCGAGTACCCCCTGTATCACATCCATGGGCCCACGTCAGATGAGGCCGCACCGGGTCTTTCGCGGTGTGTTTTGTGTGTCGCTCCAAAATGTCACGATGGACACGTCCTCCAGGAACCACCCGTCAAATCTGGCTCCCCCACGCCCTGTCCCCGGGTATATCAGCCTCAGCCGCAGTCTCAGCCGACGACCAGGACCTGGGGTCTTTTCTTGGCACCTCAGGACAGATAAGGAGGGCTCCTTGAGCCAGTGGGGACGGGCAGGGCTCCTTTTAACAACTCAGCACCACCGGGGGGTGGGGCGGGCTGGGCCCACCCGACCCCTCCTTACAGCCCCCCTCCCCTTAAAAGGAGCCCTGGGAACGGGTGTTGGGCTCGGGCCGATCACCGACCTCCTTAGCCTGACCGCCAGCCGCTGTCAGTCGCCGGCCAAGTGCCGTCGGACAATTGCCGTCGAAAAATACAGGGCGGGGTCTGCGTGCTGCGTGGGGGCGGAAGATCGTTTGTCTTCCGGTCAGACAAAGCGTTGCCGCGGCACATAGCCGACGGTAGGAGCTTGGGGCCTATCCTGCGGGCGCAGTGCCGCCCGGTGTCGCCCGATGGATTCACCAACTGCGCCGTGTACTCCTGCGGACCCGAACGAGTCAGCGAACCGACAGCCCGGGCCACCCATCGAATTGACGCCGTGGTCCGCGGTGCCCCCCGTCAAAACTGACGGATGGGCGGGTGTGCGGCGTCGCTGCGACACGAAGACATTCAGGGGTACACCTCCGAGTGTGGTCGCATCGATGCGTAACCCGCAGAGCGTGTGGCGCAGGGGTGCGGTCTGACACGGAGGCGTTGAGTTGTGGCAGAGGTCACAGGCATCATCACCTTCAGCACAGGGCCTTTGATTGTATATAGATGCCTGCATCGTTGCTCCCTGCGCCGACTTGTTGCCGGTCGCATTGGCGTTGTGTACATAACAGTGTGCTCGCACTGTCGCACTGTCGGATGTTGTTACTCTGTGGGGTGGCGCTGATTCCGGCCCATGAGGTGTCCTGAGCGCCGCCGTGTTTTGAGCGACAAGGCCGTGAAGCGTGCCATTTTGACCATTTTTGCTGCCCGACCGCCTCTGAAGCGGCATGTTCCGTGGGCAGTACAGCACGAGGATGGCACACACCGTGTGTTGTGTGTGTGTGTGTGTGTGTCTTCGAGGAGGCATTTGCTTTTTCGATGGCACACAATGGGTGTGTCACGTCTCTGGCCTCGGTTGATGGCTGCTGGTCAAGGTCTGACAGCCGCCTCCCTCCCCCGCCCCCCCTGGACACACATACGGATAAGTTGTGCCGGGCAATCCCTGTCGCCGTGATGGACTGACGATTCTGTTCACCAAACCGGAACATCGTCGTATGTCATTGTTGGGGCAGTGGATAGGGGGCTACTAGGGGTCCGGCAGCGCTTGCTTCATGGCGGTGGGAGGCCCTGCCTTCTGGAGCAGACATGTAGACCGCCCCGTTCTTTGTCTTCGCCGTAATGGCACACCCTCGCCTCTCGATTTTCTGTACCTTTGTGATTCATTCCCCAGTTGCGTCTTTGGTACTGGCCAGTGCAGCTGACCCCACACTTCAGGCAGGGAATGACGATCAAAGCACTGCTTTCGACGGCTGGAAGTATTTTTCGGGGCACGCGTCTCCTGTGTCTCTCACTGACATGCTCGCGCACCACTGGGCGTGTCTTCAACCATCGGTGTCAAGTCTCGGCTTGGAACACATGCGGCAGTGTTCGGGACCTTCGGCATTGATCCCGGACGCTGGAAGAGTAGTTGTGCCCTACCCGGGGCAGCCAGAGTCTCTTTACTTTTATGGTTTGCCCTCCCATTTCGGTGCTGCTGGCTTGGAGTGGCGGCAAGTGCGGCAGAGCGCACACTTTCAGACGGGTCGAGCAAATGACTGCTTTGCACGGCTGGAAGTAGAAGGAAGACTGTCTGATATTCCTCCGATGACCGTTGTGGACGGTACAGCCCCTCATTTGGATTGTATATAGTCGCCTGTATAGTACATCCTGTTCTCCCAATCTCCGCTGTGGTTGGCTGTCCGAAGGCGCGTTGCCCCCACCCTCGTCCGCCTTCGGACACTTGTATACTCACGGGTCTCAGTCCACCGATCCACCCCATCAAATCTGCGAAGAGATACGCTGCAATAAATGGCACTGAAGACATAAAGAGGGGCACGCATTGCATTTGGTTTGCTGGAGCGCTCCGTCCCAGTTCCCGGCTTTGCAACTCTTTGGAAGTTTGGAAAATGCAACAGCAACACCATCGGGTATTAAAGGCTGCAAGAATGAAATCCGCGAACTGGGGGTGTGTCGCGCGTGCGTTGGGCAGCAACGGGCCCATATGCCGTCGGTAGACGATGGGCAAGGCACGGCACATTTTATACGCTCACATGCGGTAAAATCTGTGGCTGAAGTCCGTCTCGTTCCTGTCAGTTTCTTGGGAATGTCGAGCGAAGTCATCCCTCTCAATTTTCTAATGGAGATGTGCACCTGGGGACGGGGGGGAAATCGTGCCACTGGAAGTGTCCATTTATGGAGAAACCGTGAGCGCGAGCTGTGAGCTGCATTATGCCTGCCTTTTTTCTTTGTAAGTTTCCAGGTCTGCGTCTTGCGTGCGGCACCTATTGCACGATATAATTGCCCTTTTTGTGTGCCACCTCATTCTGTGGTTCTTCTGAGGTGACCGGGGTCAGGCAGTCACTCGTGCCGATTGATTGCACCGCAGTCGGCTTCCACCCTGTGTGCGTCACTTGAAGTGCCCTCCGGCCAGCACATACAATGCCCCATGTACTGGTTTCCAGGATTCTCTTCTACCCCTTCGTGAGGACAGAGGGTAGACCAGATTGTACCTCGTATATACTCTATGTACCTTGTTCTCTGTAAGACCCGGTCAATGAGTCTTGCACCGTATCTCACTGTCGCCGGGCAGAGCCAAAAAGACCATTGAGACGTGCCACAGCGGCAGCAGGAGCGGTGTGGGTTCCTTTGATTGTTGAGCTTCTGGCTGCCAAGCCAACAGTTACCATCGTAGTGTTGGCTTCCCTCCCCCCCGCCATGCGATGGGTGTAAAGCTGGTCTTGTGGCCTCCGGCATTCTCAAACCACCCCATGTAGCACAAATGAGCCCTCTTTGTGCCCCTTTCGGGTTTTTCTTCGTGCACGTTCAACCATCGCAAGACAACAAACTCAGATTGACACAGCACTCGTCATTCCGCGGCTCTGCTTTGCCAAATCACCTGCCATTAATGGCAGCCGGTGTAGCTGCAGTTGAGTCAACGATCTATTGCCGACCCCAAGCTGTCATGCGTTCCCTGGGTGTTGTCAACCACCCCATCGATTCCTATGTGCGTTTTAAGTCACACTGCCCGCTCTCCGGTTTCTTTTGTGCCTGTGTGCTTGTGTACGTGCGTGCGTGTGTGCGTGCGTGTTTGCATCGTGTGTTGGTTTGCAGACAGCCCTGGTCCATAGGCACACGGATTTCGGGCGTCGGGTCGCACTTGGGTCTCGAACCACCTCTTGTGGTCTTTTTGGACGAGGCCGTTTGGCCTGGAGTCAAGCACTTTGTGCTGGGCCCCAGCCAAATGATCATCGAAAGCCTAAAACCCAATGCTGTCCTTTTGCTTATTCACAGCCAGCCGCAGTATTTGTTAATATTTACCACCACCCCTTGGCGGAAGCGGTGCGACGCAACGCCACGTCATTTGTGCTTCTCTCTCACACGGAAGTCCCAGCACGTTGTGGCGACCAGACCGGTGTCCAGTCCAAGTGTTAAGTGGCAGAAGGAGACGTGCCATTTTTTTTGGACATCCGTAACCGAAGTCAGCCGCGTTGCCACAAATGCTTTTTATTACCTTTGAAGAATGTATATGTGTGGGTTCACGCAGAGCTCATGTGTCGTGCTGGTGTTGCACAATGCCACCTCTAGCAACAAATTTGCTGTTTTGGGTGCCCCTTGTCTGACATATCCAGCTGCCTGCAACCATGTACACTGTACTGGTTTATATATTGCTGCCTGTAGGTCACGAAGAATAGGGTTTCAAAATGAAGTCCTCATGCCGCCCACTATCCTGTTGTAGCACATTGTATTGTGGCCAAGCTTGTTTGCTCGCAGCATTGTATGCCCAGAGAGGACAGGGATGTGTGCAATCGCAATCGCATGATCCCAGGCTATCCCAGAAGTGAGGCTGACACTGCATCAAGCGCTAAGGTCCTTGTAGACCCCCCCCACCTCATCTGGCCCCCCAGGAAAGTGGCTTTGACAACGGAGGATGGATGCACCGGACCCGTCTACACCCAACCACCGCCCACACCAAAAACACTCAGCCTCTATGCCCCTTCGTCCCAGGTCCGGCCACTGGGCCAACCCGGGGCCTCATCGAGGACTACGAGGCATGTCAAATGGTGGGATCCATTCACTAGAGTAATAGCAAGGCCACTTACATCTGGCATCGTGTGCCGAATGGATGGGGCATTTGATTGAACGATTTCTCTTGGCACATGCTCAGGGCTGAAAGTCGCGCACACCATGCAACTAGTCAATGCAAGAATGAAACCGAGCAACATGAATTGAGCTAGCAGACATAGCCGGCAGACAGGTAGAAGCCAATTAGCCAATTGGGGCCTCAAGCGCATTGTGTGCACAACATAGCGCGCACAATGCACGCATGCAACTATTCCGGTGTTTGGCCGTAGTAGAAACCCATACTTTGTGGTACTAGGGGCATCATTATTGTTTGACAACACGTATTTTGATGCTTCTTTTGCAATGGATATGGCATTTTGGGGTTTTCACCCATTTCCTCCCATTTTCACCTATTTTCACTCGCCGCATGTTCTACTGTCTAGGCTGATTCCTCTCCACTATGGCAGCCCTCAATGTGGGCACTGCGCATCAGCCTCTATTGATTTGCATCCTGCATCGGATGCAGTTGTCAAGGTAAAGATCAATATGCAGATGACAAGCGTACAAATTAAGATCAACCGTTAGACAAAGGGCACCTCGATAATATGAGGATGCATGGTGGGCAAATGTGCATCGTGTGTAGTCTTACTTGAATCGTGTTGTTGCCGAGATTCAATGGGTTGAAAGACTTTCCTTTGTCCCTCGTGACATTGGCAGGTGTTCTTCTTTGGGATCCCAAAGGGTTTCCAAGATTCAAGGGACATTATTTCATGGCATCTCATGGGAAGGGAAGGTAGTATGCAACCGTCTTGAGCTAGGGTAGTTGGGGTGGCCTAATTTTGAGGGTTGGTATGGGGGTTCTTCACAAGGGAATCTCGTCTAGTAGGGCGCAGTGCAAGGACACCCCCAATGTACGCCAACGTGGAAGTCAGGGGTGGTGTTGCTTCCTCGACCCGGCATTAATGAAACGCTGGCTAGGCCACTGAGGCTCACTACCTGAATTGAAAATAAACATGTTTATTCGTTTATTTTTCCAAAAACGCCTATTTTTGGGCAACCGCCGCCGTTTACGGGTGTTTGTTTGCGTTTATTGGTGTTTATTGACATTTGTGCATTGCTTAGGGAAGGTTTTGGGCCTCTTTTTTTGTGCAATTTGGCAAGTGGGGCCCCTTAGAACACGACGACACAAGATTTCCCTGCTTGTGGTAGAGGTGGTGGTTGTGGTTGGCGTTGAGGTTGAGGTTGTCCGTTTGGTTTTGTGGATGTGGTTTTGTGCTTGTGGCTTTGGTTACAGTTGTGGTTGTGGTTTTGCCATTGTGGTTATTGTTGCCGTTTTGCGGTTGTGGTTGTGGTTGTGGTTGTGGTTGTGGTTCAAGTCCTGGACGTGGTTGTGGTTGCACGTTGGCCCCAACACTTTGACACTTTGACACTTCCATTTTTTTGCTCTCACGTACTAGACACTTTTTTCTCGCCCGAATCTCGGGATGGGTGGTGATGTATGGGTGCACCAACTTGGCATAGTCGCACCCGAGGGTGCGCATTGGATGCACTTCCGTAGCATTGCTGCTGCTTTGCGTCACTTGCATTCACCGGAGGCTGGATCATTGACACAGATCAAGCACACCCAAATTCCGCAAGTGGCAAGTCTAATGCCACGCGGGACGGCAGGGTGTTCACACATGAGAAGCCTTCTGAAGTTGCGCAAGCAACTGAAGTTTTGCCGCGGGTGGGGGGGGGTTGACAGTGGCAGTGACGGTGACAGTGACAAGTGTCATTGACAATCTCCCACCCCCAGCCCCCCACCCTGTTTGCCTATACAGCTGATGTCCTTTGTGAGCAACACGCTTACAAGGGCCCGCGCTATTATGTAGCGTTGCCAATGCAGCCATCATATGGCCCAATCATGGGTGACAACCCCCAGACACAAAAGTAGGAGATATGTGTGTACATGAGTTGCTGCGTGTCATGTCTGAGGGTTGGGATTAGGACCAGGGACGGGACCAGGGATAGGGCGAGCAAAGCAAAACCGCAGCTACACCTGCAGCCGTGGTCCCTGCATGAGCGCAAGTACCATTGGGGGCCACCACTAGTGCTGTGGCAGCTGCACCCAGCTTGGCATCGTATGTGTTTCCCGCTATGAGACGTGGTTGTTGTGGCGCAAACGTTTGTGGCATCAAGTACTCATGCAGCAGGTGCCATTAGGTTGTTGATGAGGCATGCATGTAGCTTGTTGTAATGCTTCACATGTACTTGTCGTGCTTGCGGAAACGAGGTGACATACCACACTATTGAATGTCAAGCATGCCGCCTTCACCAGTGATGGTATTTGTACTTGCCGTGCCTAGAGGGAGCCTGCACCTGGCTCAGCTTGGGCCGAAGGCACGCAGGTTCAACCATGCATGGCAGCTCACTGGGCACTGTTGTGGACAATGTGCATTGCTCGGGATGTGGGTGTACATCATGCCACAGCGTGTTGCATGTGGTGACTTCTAGAGTGAGGAATAAACAACCTCCATTCACAATTGTAAAAAAAATAACGGTTATAGTGGTGTCCCGGTCATGTGCATGAAGTAACAAAAGGTCCATTATGAAACAGTTGGGGAAGAAGTAGGAAGCAGGAGGCATGAAGCAAGAAAAATGGCAGATTTTTTCACATTTTTCGAAAAAAAGGGGCAAAAAAATTTACTACAAAATATACAAGCTAATGGCCACTGGCCAAGAAGCTTCAGGCCACTGTTTATTTATAGGCTGTATTTATAGACTGTAGGCCAAAAAGGTGCCTCAGCCGACACTTCAAAAGAATGCCACCCGCTCAATCGCTGAACCCAGACCTGGTGTGCAAGGAAGGCGTTGTTTGGCATGCGGTTGTGGAACTCCACTGCGGACGGAGTGGAGGGCTCTGCACCACCAACATGCTCCAAATGCAGTCCAAGTTTGTTTGATCCCATGCCAAAAGTGCGAGAGGGGGAGTGATGCTGTGCATGTGAGGTGCAATTGTGCAATTGTGGCTGTGGGTTGCAGCTGTGGGAAATAGTGTCATCAAAATCTGACCGCAAGACCTTACAAAGCAAGCGTATGTGGGTGTAGATGGATTGTCTCATCCCTCCCTGCAGTTGTACAACAGTTCTAGAGCGGGAAAGAGCTTTTCACAAGGATAATAATTTTGAAACTTGTGCATGGTGAAAGGATATGCCCATAACCATGAAACACTCCATAGTGCCCAGGGGGACACCAGTAGCGGTGGGTGGTATCTTGAGTGTGAGTTAACACGATATTTGGTTGTCTGTGGACCCACAGAAGGTAAATGGCGAGGAGATGCCACAAGTGCGTACTTGTGGGTGCACATTACATTTTGTTGTTGTTTGTGTTGGTGCAAGTTCGCAGTCTGGTCTTATTTGCGAGTACTGCTGCAGGCCTGTTCAATGCATTCTGTAACATTCCCTGTGGTTGCGCTAGTACTCTGTAGCATATTGGACTGTCTTGCTGGCCCATGCCACTATTGACTTGTCCATCGACCTGGCCTTCATGGGTCACCTTCCCCTGCACTTGCCTGCAGTCCATACTCAGCCTGACCCACAACTATCTCTTCAGAGAGTATGCCCCAATGTCAGCGGATTTCTGGAAAACATGGGCAGTGCCCATGCCGCGTAGCTGCTGGCCAGCCATTCTGTCAACTGCATGGGTGCCCATCGTGTGGGAGGGAAAAGCCAAGCCATGCCGGCAAGTGCAGTTCCTGTGAAGACATTCCAGTGACGATTCCTCCTGCATCAAAACGCTGCCATCGGGTTTCTGAGAAGGGTCAATGCAATGGCCATGCCCAGCCTGGTAAACAGTACTGTGCACGTCACGCGCATTTGGAAGGGACCGGCGGCTTGCACGGTGGTTGTGGTGCTCCTGCTGCTGGCCACTTTGCGACCTCAGGTGCGAGCAACTTCGCAGGGGGTGGTGTGAGCAACTTGGGTGGCATGAACAACTTTCAGGGATTTGGTGCCAGCAATTTCCAGGGAGGGGGCATGACCGCCTTCCCCAGGGGAGCAGATGTTTCAGAGGCTGGCACAGGTGGTTCCAGCGGGTTTTCAGGGGAGTTCTAGCGTGGTGGAATGCGTGGCGTCCGAGGCAGTGACGTGAGTGGCCTTCGCGGTGATATTGAGAGCAATTTCCAGAGTGGGGGCACTGGTGGGGTTCTGCACTCAGTCCAAGTTGTTCTGGCTTTCAAGGGCGAAGGTGGTGCCACAAGCGGGTTGTGACGTGCAGTCTTGTACCTGCAACGGAACACGATCATGCTGTGCAAAATGCGTCTTTGAATGCCCCCAGTTCGAGCATGCACTGGGCAATGGCCTGGGCCGTACAGTGGGGCTGTGCAGGATATGGTGATGATTGGCACGTCACGGTCTGTTGCATGTGGGAACAATGGGAATGGACACGTGAGCAGTTGCAGATGTATTTGGATGTGTGAAAGCGCAGCAAGTTGTTGGAGCCTTGGGGCAGATGGATGGCAGAAAGCCCATCAGGCCTGAAAGATAGCACAAGTCTGATGGCAGCCCTCAGGCAAAAGCATTGCCGTTCAATCCAGTCCAATGTTCACGCTGGAATCTGCAGTCGCTGGCGGCATCAACCCCACACCCGTGACATGCTCTTTACGGTGGTTCTAAGGACACCCACCTTTTTGTGTCGTGTGAGGGACTGGTGAGCTCCACAAGTGGAGCAGTGGTTCGTTATCTGATATGTCATTAACCCTGAATCTGTTTGCTATCACGAATGGTCAAAATGTTGGTTAATAAATATGCTAATTATGTTCTGTAGACTGCGTGTTAGGCCCATGCTATGGTAGCGCTGTGCACATTATGCATGCGCTGTACGCATTCGACAACAAGGCTTGCCGTGGCAATTGATTGACGCACATCATTGATGGTCAAACAACGGCATCCAATGGTTCATCGACTGCAGTTGATGTCCAAACTGGCGGTGGTTTGATAGCAGTTGATGTCCATTCTTTTCCTTTGCATGGCGCCAGGCTGTTTGCCAGTGGCAAAGTTGGCAATCGGCTGTTGACCGACAGCAGGGGCATACTTGGCAGTGTGGCTCTCAGTGGAATCCGAGTCGCACCGCCTGCACATGCCCTCAAACCCTTTGTTTGGGCACTTGCAGGCGTTCTTCACCTGAGGTGGGCACCGACCTAATCCATTGTCGGTTTGCCGCAGCCCTGCTGTCCCTTCCATTTCTCCACCAGTGACCATGCACCATGCCTGTGCCATGTGACGGGAAGCCCCCAGACCTCAGTTCAGATGCAGGAGCCTGAAGGCAAAGTACTATTCTTTGGTCCCTCCAGTGCCGAGACAAAATGTGGAATTTCTAGTTGACCCAACCGCCGAAGGGGGGTGAGGCCATGCTCACATGGGTGGCCCTTGACCGCGCAGGGAAGGGGGGGCCCGTTGCTCAAAGCTGTCTACAAGAACAGCCACCCTTGGAGGCTTGATGTGGACAGAGGGGAGTAAGTCGCAGCCCTGCACAGCCAAACATTGCTGCAGCCCTGTTTAGTGTGATGTCGTTCGGCAGCATCCGGATGCATCTCATTAGACAACATGACGACCAGCGGAAATATAATGATGTGCATGGTTTCTATCACGCAAGGGTGTAACACCTCTTTGTAACCGCAGCACCTTGCATGCCTTTGCACAGTTGCAGTTTGGATTTGTAATTGTCAGGATCTAACCCTAACCAGGATCGAGGATTTTGAACTTTTCAGATTGTTGTGTTGTGTGCACCTGTAGTGCAAAAACTTAGCCATAGAGTTGGATGCATGACACCATATTGGACTAAGGGGGCACCTTAAGCGCAGTGGAGGCGCAGTGCAACTATTTGGGTGTCTAGTTGTATTGGAGACCCATACTTTGTGATACTAGGGGCATCATTGCTGCCCCTAGCGCAGGTTTTGATGCTTCTTCCACATTGGGGATGTGGCATTTTTGGATGTTCACCCACTTTCACCCATTTCCACCCCTTTTCACGCTTTTTCTCCACCATGGACTCCCACACTTTGGTGTGGGCCCTTGAGTTGGGGTGATGGACTCCCTGGTTTTTGCCTGCCCATAGTCGAATGCCCTATGCGAGGCCGCATCCCTGCTGATGAGGATGCGTGGCTGTACCACAAATGGAAGCTGTAGTTTCCGTAGAAACTGAAGTTTAATGCATTCCCTGGATCTGCCACTGTCTTTGCATATATGTAGCATGCACATGTGTTCACATTTCCGCTTGGTCGGTTTTCATAATCGAGGATGGAGGGTGCGCCGCATGGGCTGGACGCCCTCATCAAATTCTCAGCCGAGCACTGGGGAGGTGGTCAGACCATGTCGGCAAGAAACAGGTACTGGACCTGGCCAATGTGGAGTGGAACAGGCTAAATCAAGGCCACGGTCGGGTGGCTAGAATCCAGCATGCGATACAACAGGCAGTGCCTACGGTGCATGAAGTCAGGGAGCACTGGAACCTGCTGGCGGCGTACGAGCTCTACATAGGGACACTGTTGAAGGTGCCAGACCTGGTGTTCATGCCTGGAGAGCTGGAGAAGGACAAGCCTGAGATCTCGGTCAAGCGGCTGGACCAGTACAGGGTGGCCTACATGAAGTTGCTGTCAGGCAAGCGCCAGAAGGTGGAGAACTCCGAAGGAGGAGGAGGCAGGCTAGGAGCCCAGGGTGGGATGCAGGCGGGGAGCGCCGAGATCGTGGACTCCGGCGGCGGGACGCCCGAGAAGCAGGTCATGGGAGCTGGCGGAAACTACGGAGCAGGAGCAACCCCGCCCCAGGACATGACTGGCAGGACGGATGTGCTGATGGATGAAGATGGAACGACAGCCGGTATGCAGGAGGAGCCATTGGGTCTGAACAGGGACAATCTGCGCAGAGTCTGGAAACGAAAGGGGGCCCTGAAGTGAGTACGCAAGCTGTCAAAAATGGTAGAAACCATGGCAAAAAAAACAGTACAGAGGAGGTGCCAATGGGTGTGATCGCACAGGAGATCTACGACGTCATCATGGAGCTGGACAAGGATGGCCAACGACTCCTGAAGGACGAAGCCAAAAACAAGAGGCAATGAGAGCAGGAGAAGAAGAAGAAAGCGAAGGCCAAGGCGAAAAAGGGGGCCAAGAAAGAACAAAAGCGCCGGAAACAAGAAAGCTGCAAAAAGTCCAAACGGGCGGAGACAGATTCATCGGACGAATCCAGCTCGTCCAGCGACTCCTCCGACACCACAAGTTCCGACCCGTTGAGCGACTCCTCCTCCGACACCAACAGTTCATCCGACAAGGACCGGAAGAGCAAGTCACGGGATGGCGGGGGCCGCGATGGGACCCAGGAGAGGACACCCAAAGGATTTTGAGTTTAGGTGGATCAACGGCCGCAAGCACTTTTGCACCTACAAAGGCAGCTGGCAGGACTGCACCAACCCGCCCTCCCGTCCATGCAAATTCTGTGGCAACCGCCACTGGGCGTTCCAGAGTGCCGAGTTCGGATGCCGCTGCGGCGGCCCAGCGGACCCCCAAGTCCCGGGGGGGGGGGGTTCCTTGGCAAGCCATGGGGAATGCCATGCACGCAGTGCGCACACGGTGCGAAGTTTTGGATGTCCTTGGCAAGCCATGGGGAATGCCATGCACGCAGTGCGCACACAGTGCGAAGTTTTGGATGTCGGCAAATACTCGAACCCTAGTTTCGGCCCCTTTTCACAAGTTTTTGGTTCTGTACCAGGGTTTTTTTTTAGCTTCCTAAGCATTTAGGATGTGGTATATTTGAATTGTCAACCATTTTTGCCCATTTTCAACCATTTTCCCTATGTCCTCCCCCTCACCCTTGCCATGTACAATGGACAGGACCTTGGACGAGTGGACTGTTTGCCGAAGGACCATGGAAGTATGTCTTGCACATTTTGTTTGTGTCGGACACGTGGCATGCCAATCACTATCACTCCCTTTTCTTCCAGCTGGGCGGTACTGGGTATTGGGAGGGCAGCATTCTTCAGCTAGTTGTCCGCAAATTCGGAAACACCTGATCAATGAACAATATTACAAACCTGATTAGTTTCAAGATCGATATAAACACGTCCTTGGGTGTATCTTGCTAGTCGACACTAGCTTGGAGGACTGTCAGGCTGCAGCAAGGGCTCACCAACGTTCCCAACACAACACACATGAGCAGACTATTGTGGATCTGGTGGGGCATATGAATGGGGTCACATATACCACCGGTGGGCTTTGCTGCTTTGCCATGCTACTAGACATGTGACAGGTATTCTTGGGTGAGTATCCCAGCCTCTGCGCGCGCAGTATGGACGCAGTGCAAGAACTTGGCCATGGGACAGGCGAGCCTGACAAGTAGACAGTACGGGTCAGAAATGCGCTAGGGGCCTTTCTGGAGGAGGCGGAGTATGAGATCGGCAGCTCATACGAGGCTACGGTATGGCGAAAACCGGAGGATGGCACCAGAAAGGCATATGCCGGGGCATTGTACAAGTTCTTGCGGTGCAGCAGGGTCCATGGCTTGGCAACCTGAAAATTGCTCTGCGGGGGGGGGGGGGGGGGGGCGACATGGATGCCCGCCAAAGGAGGGAGGGGGGGGGGTTGGAGAAATGGGGTTCCGACGGGGTTAGTCGACCCTGTCACCATTTTAGATTTCCCACAGCGAGGTCCCTGCCACAGTCCAAGGGTGCTTCACATGGCTGAAATTGGGGTGGCGCCGGGGTATGCTCGCGCGGCCAAAGTGGGGCGGGTGCGTGCACATGGTCAGGTGGACATTCGGGGCAACAACGCGGTAGATGAGCTGGCGTCTCTGGGCAGAGGGCTCCCTTTGTTTTGTGTAAGAACGGATGTTGGCGCCAAAGGCACAGGAACACAAAATTTGGCCCGAAAAAGTTTTTTCCACCAATAATTGCCCCCCCCACATTTGAGTTGTCAAAATGATCAGCGCGACGTGGGTATCATTTTGAGCCATAGATGTTGGGTTGACCCCCCCCCCCCCCCGGCACGGCGGGCCGGGCACCCCCGCCCTGAACTCCCCCCTCCCGTCACGGCGGCCAAGGAGGGAGGGGGGGGGTTGGGACAATGGGCTTCCGTGTCAGCCCCCCCCCCCGCAGAGCAATTTTCTTCCCGCCCTTCCTATCGCCGCGTGAAGCGCTCAAGGGGCGCATGCTACAGGTGGCTAGAGATGGCCAGTATGAGTCGCCGGTCAAGGCCTTACTATCTGGACTACGCCTGGCGGAGAAGATGTCCATCATTCCAGCGATCGTGTTACCGGCAGATTGGATGTTCGCTGAGTCATTGGAGAGACTTAGGTCATCGAGAAACCCGAGGAACATCCGATGGGCTGAAGGAAACATCATATGCAGGATCACCAAGAGAAAGGACACGTGGGAGTGGAAAGAGCTCGAGTGCTTGGGAATGGCCGTCCTGTCGCTCACGAACTTGTTACGCATCGGCAAAGCCTGGACAGTATCATCGCCTGGCGATGGCAAGCTCTGCTTCATGGGAGAGAAGTCACGGAGTGGCGAATATGAGCAAGACCTCGGGCCCTGGCCGTCGCGGTGGATGCGGTTCATGAAGGAGGAACGTCAAAAATGTGGAGTGGCAGAAGACCGCCCACATGGCTATCGGTCACTAGCGGACTTGGAAGAAGCGTGGGTGGAACTCGTGGCAGGCACAGAGCTCGAGCACTACAGGTGGCACTGTGTGCGGAGAGGCGGAGCGACACAGTCATGGGCCTCGGGAGCGCGCAACCAAATCGTCATGCTTGCTGATGGATGGGAGTCGCCGTCAGTGGTGAGACACTACACAAAGCCGAAGCACGCATGGAAATTTGTGGAGAGAGGGGAGCAGCCGGTACCGGTATGTGGAGAGAGTGGGTATCGCCTCGTGTATGGAGACTGGTCTTCAAAGCAGTGGTGGCTGGCATGGATACGAAAGGAGCTTAGGGACCTGGCAGCAGAGGCACGGGCGGATGGCGACGTTCTGGGACCGACTGGACAGGCCGCCCGAAAAAGGAGAAGGACTCAATCTGCAGGACCGTCAGGGGCGGAGTAGAAGGCAGTGGGCGCACAGCTGCCGCATGGGGAAGATCGTAGAGTTGGGAGAGGAGCTGGACATGGACCTGGTCTAGGTACATGACGCGGTCTGTGACTAGGTGCAGATGAAGGAGCGATCCAGGGTGTCCAAGGCGGTGAGCCAACTGCTACTAGGGGTTTGCGTGGGGCAGGCGATTGTGCAACGGAGACCATCCCGGTGGTTGTGGGCTGTTTGACCGAGTTGGCAGAGAAGGGCATTGCCCCAGAAGACGAGGAGAGCTACTACAGTGACGAGGAGGACCATGGAGAGGTGGACCCGGCGGTGGCAACCAGAGGGCTGGGCCAAGTGGGAAATGTTCCGATACAGGACACACCGTGGTCGCGCTGTGTACCACAGGACCTGCGGAGCCGGTACCAGAAGTGGAGAGACGACTCCAGAGGCGTGGGGTCGTCAGCCGGCGTGGGAGTACGTGAGATGCTGGATGCCTTGGTGCGGGATGGAGCCTTGAGCAAACACACGAACGTTAGAGAAGCCAGCGGAAAGGCTTAGGTCCGGCCTAAAAGCAGTGAGGAATGTGCGTTCATCCTGAATTGCGTGAAGCAAAATGCCTGCGATAGCCGTAAGCCACGGGGGTTTCAACTGCCCTAGATTGAGCATCTTAGAGACTCCATTTTGTTGGGGGGACGACAGAAGCTATATATGGCAAAACTGGACTTGTCCAACTGTTTTTGGAGTCAGCGCCTGCCTCGGTCCTGGGTTGGCGAATTCAGTGTGTGTGTGTGTGTGGGAGATGCCCAGTATGTGTGGCAATCACTGCCATTTGGGTGGAAGTATTCACCCCTCTTGTGTCAGAAGTTGATGTACAGTGTAGTCAAAACCTCGGTTTGGTGGTTGCATGTGCTATTTTTTGTTTACCTGGATGATATTTGAATAGTAGGCACACGGCGTTTTGTGCGTAAGGTGGTGCGCCAAGCCAGGCATAGGCTGCAGCGTGTAGGTTTTGTGATTAGCCCGAAATCTGTCACGGAACACCTGGATTTTGTAGGCAAAGTTTTTGACCTCCGCAGTAGCACACTGGAGAATCGCCCCAGGATGCTGCGGGGACTGGTGCGGCTGTGGTTGTTGTTGGTGTTGGGTTTGCTGAATTGGAAAGGCATGGAGAGGCTGCTGGGACGGTTGGAGTGGGCCTTAAGGCCATCGGCGGGACTGAGTCCGTTTCTGGCAAGGGCGTACTGTTGGAAGCACGCAGGGGGTAGTAGGGTCCCACGTGCGCTGCTGAGACCACTGCTGACTGCCATTTGTTTTGCTTTTGTACCATAGCGATATATGGTGAAGGCCAGGGTACAAGCAGAGCCCCCGTTCTGCCGGGGTGATTCCGTTTTGTTTGCAGACGCCGCCCTAGTGGGGCCTGACGCTTTTTCTGTGGGGTTGTACCTGCCGTCGGGAGGCATGCGCATGTTTCAGTGCCCCCGCTGGGTGAGTACCTTGCAAGCGGAGTTATGGGGCTGGGTGCAGGGTGTTCGCTTGGCGACTTATATGAAGTGGCCTCGGGTATGTGTGGGCAGTGACAGTATTGTGGCGCGGTGCCAGATCCAAGGACAGAGAGGTGCTGTTTTTTGCTCTGGTCAGCAACGTATCCAGCGTGCCCTGTTCTGGCTGCGCCGTTGGTCAGGAGTGCCCATTGCAGGTTTTTTGTCTCCTGTGAACGAAACCCAGCGGACCCGCCTAGCAGGGTTCATGAGTTTGACTCTGAGAGGTCTTGCCTGGGGTCTGCCCGAGAGAGGTACTGGCAATGGCACTCGTCCCCCTTTCCCTACCAAGATTTCTTTGCATTGGCCCCTTCCCGTGGGTCAGTGCGCCACGTGACAGCCTCAATCGCCCCTCTGGCCGTTTGGCTGTTGAAGGGGCGTGACGGGCGGCAGCAGGGGAGGAAACCACCGCTTCTCCAGCCTGGGGGCGGGGGGGTGCCAGGGCCATGACCCTAATTACCTCGGTTTCTCTGTTGGTTGGCAAGAAGCACACTGGACGATTGGCACTGTGGGTTGACATGTGTGCCCGTCATGATGACTCCTGTCAGTTTTTATAGGTAGTGCAGGCATCAGGAGATTACCTGGCCCAGCTTGTCGCTGGGTGCACACACAGCATGAAGGTTATAGTTCTCGACGACACGTACGGTCTTTTACCTTTTCCGGCGCAGGGCCATAGGGGAAAATCCTTTCCTCTCGAAATAGGGCTCCAAGCGGACCGGCATCTGTTTTGTTTTGCATGCATTGCACAGAGGAAGGGAGTGTAAGCTGTACTTTCCGTAGAAACTGAAGTTTAATGCATTCCCTGGATCTGCCACTGTCTTTGCATATATGCAGCATGCACATGTGTTCACATTTCCGCTTAGTTGGTTTTCATAATTGAGGATGGAGGGTCCCACCCACCCCCCTTCGGACAGTGTCTACCCCTTGAGATGAGGGATTTCGAACTCGACTAGCGGCGCTACGAAAAGTGCTGCGGGGCCCCGAGTGGACCGGCATCTGTTTTGTTTTGCATGCATTGCACAGAGGAAGGGAGTGTAAACTGGAGGTTGACGTGGATTCCCTCTTGCAAGCAACTTTGCCCCCCGGTCCAGTTGAGGATGAGGTGGACACATACGAGGCTTTGGCACTAGCTGGCAGGGTGAGTGAGCTTTCAAATAAGGCCACTCCGGAGCATTCTGATTTTGTACTTAGTTGACAATTGAACAGAAAAGAGGATATGTGTGTGGCTTTCCGCATTTTCCATGATGTCTTATGTGAGGGAAAGGTAGCCTGCATTTGTCTTTAGCTAGGGTAGTTTGGTTGACCTAAATTTAGGGGCATTTGGAAGGGGTGTGCCTGGGGGTTCTTTAGGGAGGACCTTGTCTAAAAGTAGAGCACAGTGTGCGCGACGTGCAAGGATTCCCCCTAAGGGCTGAAAGTTCCTATGGTGGGGGCATTCCGTCAATGAGAACCGACCATTGCTCTCCCATCCCCCCGCCCCCTTCAGGGGTGGGGAAGCATCACCCGCTGGTTTCCAACAAAAAACGCATCGGTGGCATATCGCACAGGACCGCAACCATGTGGGACCATAAGAGCAAGGTCTACACTTGTCCTTGTTCAGCAGTAGGGGCAGGCAAATACTGATGGATGGATGCAGTGCACTGTGAATTTTTGCATCATGTGCATGACACCATCAGCATCTATGCATGTCAGCATGTACAGAGCCTTGGGGAACCTACAGCAAGCAACTGACCGGCCATGAATTCTGCATAGTATGCACCGATAAGTGTTTGGTCTGCAGTGGTGTCCATCCCCCCGGGGGGGTGGGGGATCGTCGTCCCTGGGGCGGGGGGTTGGACACGGGCGGGGGCGTCATCCCTGGGGCGGGGGGTTGGACACAGGGGGGCGAGGGTATGTGACTATAACCAGGCATCCTCTTCGACCCCCTCAACCCCGCCACACACACCCCTACGCCTTGTTACATGTCTTTTCGCGAAGCCAAACATTGGTTTCCGCTGTGCAGAACAGTTCTGAAGATATTCCCTTGTGGAAGGCTCACCCACTATTTGACATGGGTGGCCCACTGGGACCACCCTGGTGCAGGGACAAGTCAAGCATTTCTGGGGATAATTACCTCAAAACTTATCTGCCATGCAGGTACTTCTCGAGACACAGGTCTCAAAGAAGGACTAAAAAGAAACGCAATGATGCCCGTTGGAGCCATGCAGAAGAAGTGGATACCCTGAAGCAAGTGCGAGATCTCATGGATGCCAAACCATTGACTTCTATGACCACAGAGAAGTTCTTCACAAAGAAGCAAGCTATCAGCAGCTCTGCAGCAAAATCTCAGCTGTATCCAACACCGATTTTGCCCTGCTGCCTTACATGGAGCTCCAAACATTTGCATTTCGAGAGAACCAAATCTGCTCCATTCAAACTGCTAGGATGCTACAACACAAGGTGCAATCTCATTTGCAGCTACTGGAAGCAGCATGTGGCTACTGGAGATTGGCCCCTTCAGCAAGGGTGCAGCAGATGATTTCTTGGCCTTTGGTTTGGGGGAGCTGGGCATATCAGGGCATCCGTAGAAAAGCAGGTGACAGACACTGGCAATTTGATGTCGCCTTGTTGCTTTGCATACACTCAGCCATGGACTATTCAGAGGGAGCCGCTTGGATAGCATCCACGAAGCACTAGGCTTTCAGTGCTTGGGGTACCTAGGAAAGGCAAATACCATAAAATTGGTGAAGAGTATGATCAAAGGGGCTGCCCTTACTTGTTGAAAAAGTTTTTTTAACATGTCTTGAAGGAAAGACACATGGGTGAAGCTGTTCAG
Organism: Eutreptiella sp. 'Long Island Sound 2002'; assembly: GCA_964036045.1. Lineage (NCBI taxonomy): Eukaryota > Euglenozoa > Euglenophyceae > Eutreptiales > Eutreptiaceae > Eutreptiella > Eutreptiella sp. 'Long Island Sound 2002'. Next base: position 33,672,326 of record OZ038395.1, read on the forward strand.
ATTCTCTCCTTTTTTTGCAGACCCCCAAGATAAGCCTCTCCCGTATGTCAGATAGCTTGGCAAAAGCCCTCATCACAATTGAAGACAAAAATCCCACACGGAGTGTGGTCGACTTTTGTGAGGTATGAAGCCCGCAGAGCTGTGAGGTTGTTGTATGGGGTGCAGAGCTTGGAAGACCGTTTGCATGCCATTTGGGTACCACACACCGCCCACATACCACACAGGCATATCGCACACCACATACCGCATTCCACACAGGCATCACCACACGACACACCACGGGGTGCTTTTGGATTCAGTGTGCATGCAGCCAAAATATTTGTACTCCTATGTGCCCCCCCCCCCCCCGAGGGGGGGAACCGTCACGGCATGGGGGGGGAGGTTCCAAGGAGGGGTTAAGGTATGATGAACTGTGTTTTGGTGGATTTTCCTGTGCTCACTGGAGATCATGATTTTCATGGGTATGCAATATGGGTTCCAGCAGCAAATTTGCCCGCGGTGTGCATGTGGTGCGCGCACCACACCCCACACACCACACATGCACACCACACACCACAGTCCAGACACTTATCGCATAACACATGCCACCCACATGCCACCCACCCACACCACACACGTGCACACCCACGGAAGTGGTGGCCCAGAGGGCACGGGCTGAGGGGTGACACCTCCTCAGTTGGCAGGGTTGACCAGCTAGCACTGAGCCAAATGGCTCCTTTCCGCAGTGGACCCTTGGAGTGCCAGCGCGTTTGACCTCTGTAGGGACTCCCTCCGTGATCCGAGGTTCCCTTCTTGTCGTTGAGCTATGTCCCCTTAGTGAAAGGTTTGGTTGCTCCTTGGCCTGCTACACATGTGTTGTGACTCGGTACCCACGTGTTGCACATGCCCCTGCGACTGTGCTTGCACCAACCATTCATCCCCCCCCCCCCCCACATCCCTGTGTCCTTGCTCGTGTACACTGGCCGGCTCCATGGCCAACAACAACATTGCCGCTGCCATTACCGCAGCGCTCCAACTCATGGTGGTCAAGCTGGCCACCACCTACTTGCACCTCAACTAGCCACCCCTCTGGCCCGAGGTTGCGCTGAAAGCCCTGGTGCAGCTGCAGCCCAGGCAGCTGCAGCAAGTGGTCACCTAAGGACCATTGCTCCAGATCGAGGGCTCAGGGAGGTGCACAACCTCCTGCCCTGCCGCTCACAGCCGACCAGCAGCTAATACAGCAGTTGCAGCACCAGAACAACTTGCTTCTGGAGCAGCTTGTCCAGCTTATGAAGGAGCTACAGCAAGTGTGGCTGTAGGCACAAGCAAGGTCCGGTGCCGGAGCGTGGGCCTCAGCTGTGCCACAGCACCAGCGGGAACCTCAGTGGTTGCCGCCTGCAGCTGGGTGTGTGCAGCGCCCCTGAACACAGGGCTGTGGATGGACAGATCACCGGACAGATCACAATTCTGAGCAGCTCCTCCGGTGGGCACACAGTGTGCCTTGTGAGTGCCAAGGGCACATCCCACACCGCAACCACCTTGTGAGTGCCAAGGGCACATCCCACACCGCAACCACCTGCAGACAGCCTCATTGCCTTTTTGGCCCTGTGTAGGGATCTCAGCGACAAACCCTGCTACTAGGGCTAGCACCAGGGACACACAGCCTGGGTGCAGATGGCCTTGGCTGGATGTGCTGCATCGGTACGCCTACTCGTGAGACCTATTTGCAGGAGGAATGGCAGGGGTTGCCCTGTGGCGAGTGCAAAGCAGTCACGTAGCGGTCTCCTTGAAGGGTCTCTGTGGAGGGTCTTCTTGGAGGGTCTCTCGGGGGGTTTCCCTAGGGGACATCTTCGAAGGGGACATCATCCTCAGCAACACGTGCTTCCTTTGGCCGTCCTCAGCTTGCTGCCGCCGGTTGATCCTCAACCGCCAACTTCACGGCCAAGTAGCACAGCCAAGGTGTTGTCCGTGCAAACCATAGGGTATGTTGGGGTGTTGCAGCAGCCATGTGGGGGCGCTACAGCCCCTCAAATGGTTGCAAGAGGCCCTACATGGAGGCCGAAAGCTCTTTCCTCCACCCATGTGACAATAGCCCCCATAATAGCCCTCTTTGCACATGTGGTTGGTGGTGCAGCCCGCACCACAGTGGGTAGGTGCACATTGTTCCCTCTCCAGCCCACCCCAAAGCTGTTCGTGGCATGTGGCATGAGAGCTAGACGTGATTCAAGAGACTGAGTTGGTGCAGGGGAGGTGGGGCAGAGGGCCATGCACCTGTGCGCCTTTTCTGGGAGTCGGGGTGGTTGGTGTTTTTGGGGGCAGCGGGTATTATGGTGTGAGTAGGCCTTGCTGCAGAGGCAGCTCCGGTTGCCCAAGCGGCCAGAAGTGGCTATGGACCCGTGCTGTGGGACCTCTGGCGCTCTGCTTCATGGCTCCGCATGTGTGTGGAGGTGGGGATAGGCTCCACGGTCTTGCATGTGGTGTCAATGTATGGGGTGTAGGGGTGCACACAGTGCAATGAAGCCCTTTGGGGGAGCAGCCTTGTGCCTGGGAATGTGCCGCCGTTGGTTCGGGGCGGACTGTAACTTTGCCTTCACTGATGGTCTTGACCCACCTGTTGACTCCCAGCAGGTGGATTTGGATTTGGAGCCAGGGGTCGCGGGAGAGCGATGTGCCTGCTCATTCTCTAGGAATGGGAAGCGCATGGGAACATGCAATGATGAGCTGCCCACGGGTCTGTGTGTGGCATCCATGGCGCTTGATGCCGCACCCATTTGAGACAAAGGAGTGCCGGGCACACCCTGATCTGGTTCACCCTAGGGATCGAGGGTGTGGTACAGTGAGTACTATGCGCAACTAGGACTCAGGTGGTGGAGATGCCGCAACATGACCCATGTGGAGGAGCTCAAGGAGGCCCTTACATCCTGACTGCAATGCGAGCGGGAGGAGGTCACAACATGGATGCGGTCTGGCACTGCTAGATGTGGACAGCACATGAGGGCTTCCTGCCACTGGTGTAGACATATTTGCAGCCCATGGAGTACGTGGATCTGCGTGCACTGCTGCTGTGGGCCCTAGGGCACTTGCCATGGGGGCGGAACCCAGGGGATGGTGAAGGGGGTCACACTCTGCTCATGTGCACAGAAGTCCACGGGCGCACCAACAACAGCCCAGCTGGTGCATCTGCACGTGGCCATGGGACCCTTGAGGGCAGTGTAGCAATGACGCAAGCAAGCCTTGCTCGGACTGTGTGTGCCGTCAAGGGTGGAGCAGGCAGATGAATCCGCGCTATGTGCAACAGCCAGGAGATGTGCCCGTGTCGTGATTTCAAGTGGTGTGTCGGTATTTTTGGCAACCTACAGTTATATAAGCACCGGGGATGGGTGGCGAAGGGGAAACATCCGGTTAGGCATCATGATATATGGGAGGATGTATACCAATTACTGCCGTGCAGGAGAGCGCCAATGTCCATGATGCATGTGTATGGACACAATAAGCCGGTATACAATGATCCAGTTGATGCACTCGCAATAGTTGGGGCAGCAAAATCTAGGGTACATAACACACCCCGGCCCATGGGGCCGTTTGACAATGGCCCCAGGGTTCGGAGACAAAAGCACACAAGAACGAGAGGAGTTAAGAGGCAGGCAGCAGTGCAGGTCACAGAGGAAGACTCAGGTAGTGACAGGCTGATAGTAATCAGCCGCAGACGGCGGGGGCGTACACTTGCCACCAGCCTTCAACGCTTAGTCAGGCCATTTGCCGCAAGCAACGAAACTAGACAGCTTGCTGTGGTAGTTTGTGCCAGCAAGTGGCTGCCGAAACATGCAAGCAGGAGCGCGGCCAGGTGGTGGCATGGAAGGTTTGCTTGATGACGAGTGGGGTACCTGCCTAGGCGCGGTGTATGACTGGCTGAAGGGGGAGGAGTTCTCCCTGCCATTGGTGTTCATTGCCCGCCTAGACAGGTCACAGGCAACGTTCGAGAAATTGGACAAGCCAATTAGGACAGCTCATGCACCTAGCAACCGCAAGTATACAAATGCCCCAGAGCCGTGCCGCAAAGTCTTCATGGGCGAGCATGTGATGTGGCGCATACATGTCGCGGCGATTCCGAGACACCCGCACGAAAGCCACGAAAGCCACAACAGGTCAAAGGCCATTTCCAAGATTATGAAATGGGTGCCAGTTGTATTGTGCTCTTGATTGTGCTATGTTTGTGGGAAGGAGGGGTGTTCATGCAATTTCTGTGGCCAAAGTGTTTGCTGCCCATCCATTACACTCCGCACAGTGCACAGTGCATGCCTTGCACCACACACCACACACCACACACCACACACCGCACACCACGTACCACACACCACACACCACACACCACACACCAAACGCAATAAACCACCTTCGCCTCTGCAGACAGCACAAAAGATTTTCACAAACATTGTAGAGCATCCCGACGACCCTAAGTTTCGACGCCTGAAATGTCGCAATGCAGCCATCAAATCGGTGTGTCTGTCCATGTGAATGATGGTATGTGTCAACAGGCCTTTGCAGTTGAGGCGATTACGATGCGCGATCCCAGGCACCCTCACCTGAGTGTTGCTGCCCTGACAAAAGGGTTGGGAACTGGGAGATTGCAAACCCGCCCTTTTCAAGGAATATTCTTCCGGACAAAGAGCAGGGGGCTGTAGCCCTGTCTGCCCTCCCTCATCATTGTGGGAGCACCTCTGCGCAGTACCAGTGCCTTCAACAGTGATCTGTTTAGCGTCAGTCCATCAGTTTGCAGAGGTTGGGATGGGAAAGTGCTGCGTCTGAGCCTCAGCCAACAAGCGACACTCGATGGCGTCAGGTGCATTTGTGAGCTTTCACTGCCAATGTCTGCCAAACTTGCAATGTATCATTGCCGATGGCTGCTGTCTGTCAGCAGCAGTCACCATTGGACCTCGGATTGGCCTCAACATACTGTCGGTCATTCTCCATCCCCCATCGGTTGCCCTCCAACTATTACCCTCCAATCCCAGTCGGTTCAGCAATCACAGTGCACGCCTCCTGCTCTTCCCCATGGGTTTCAGGTGGTTTGCTCGACCGGTTCCGAGAGTAACGCTGAGGCGTCTGAATTCTCCTATTAGAGCTAACGTCGAATTTTCAACCCAACATTTGACACCAATTGTTGCCAACATGCCTGGTCGTGCGCCAGCGTGTCGGGGAGTGGTCCTCAGACATGGGACTGAGACATGCCTCGAAATACCCTCCGACCACCGGCAGCCATAGGTTGTCCTTCTGGGGTGTCCGGGTGTGTTTGAGTGTCAAGGACAGCCTTGATTGATCAAATTCTGGTTTGTGGAAGGAGGATTCGTGGCCCGCTTCTGGTAAAGTCATGTGGAGCAGGGCACCTATCCCGAGCTGTAGACAGTGACAGTGACGGTACAAATTACCATACAGGGGAGGGGAAAATTTCGCCCGGGGACAATTTCGCAGGGGATAATTTCGCCAGGGGAAAATTTCGCCACCCTTGAAATCCCCAAAGCCCCAAGCAAGCATGCACTACACAGAGGGTCCAAAACTGCAACAGGCTGGCACAACATGGTCCCAGAATTGTGTTTTCCAAGAGGAGCCAGGCGCGCCTACGAACGCGCCTGAGCCAACCGTTTCTTGCGCAGCTTCATGAAATCTGATGCAGACAATCCAATAACTGGTGCAGAAGGTGCAGGCTTCTTTTTCAAGGCATCAACAATCCTTAATGCATGGCCATCGAGGACACCACATTTTTTAAGTGCTGCCATATTAATAAGAGTGAGCTCTTTCATGCATGCAAATCCAGCAGCTGCAAGTGGCACTGCATACTGTGAATACCCAAGCTGTTGCAAAAAATTCACAAGATCAGCCTTGGGTTTTACAACAGCACCAGCAGCTGCCTTGGCTGCAGCGAAAATCGGGGCATCAACTGTGGCCTTTGGTTTGTTGACAGTGGCAGGAGGGTCACTGTCACTGTCACTGCCACTGCCAGTGCCACTGGTGCGCTCACTATCGGTGTCACTGTGACTATCACTGTCACTGTCACTGTCACTGTCACTGTCATTGTCACTGTCACTTCTGCGTGATGCTGACGCACCACTAGAGACAGAAACAGGAGCAGAGGCTGACTGAGAAGCTTTTGTTCTTTTCCGCGCCCGCTCCTCCAATGCCACCCGAGCCTCAGGCTGTCGCGCACGTTTGCGCTTTTGAGTGGGGAGCCGGGCCTCATGAACAACCACTCTCTCGGCAGCCTCCTCAGGCTGTTCCGCTGGGGCATCCTGACATGTGTCATCCTGCAACACTGAAGGGGGGGGGGGCAGGTAAATGACTGCAGGGGCGGGCGGAACATCATCAACACTTTTGGCTTCGGGTACAACATCCAAAGCCCGCACTGCAACTAACACCGGAGGAAACTGCAGCCACGTGGATCAAGTGCTTTGGATGCGACATATTTCAACAAATCCTGGGCCCGAGCTATCCCTCTGGATACTAGGCTGGCATTCGACGAAACACCCCTGAAGTACTTTGCAGAGCAAAAGGGAACTTATGAGTTTCCTGATGTGCAGAATGTGTTCCCCTCCCTGCCGCAACAGTTTATGCATCCATGCATTCATGATACCTTGGTCAAAATTGAGTCCCCTACAGGTTTTCATATTTATCATGTGCCAGGGACGCACATCTACTTGCTGCTGAGACTGCCAAACCGGTCCCACATGCTCAACTCCGGCGATCAGCTTGTAGGCTCAGAAGGTACAGTCAAACCTTTACTCACGTTGTGGGTATCGCAATGGCTCCTGTTTCTGTCTCTAGTGGTGCGTCAGCATCACGCAGAAGTGACAGTGACAGGGACAGTAACAGTGACAGTTAGAGTAACAGTGACAGTGACAGTGACCTGAGGAGGCTGAAGAGAGAGGTAAACCTTCCATTGCTGCCTCTACGTCACCATTCAGGATTGTTGATGCCTTGAAAAAGAAGCCAGCAGCTCCAACACCAGATACCTGATCGTCGGATTCATGCATCTGCGCAGCAAATGGTTGGCACAGGCGTGTTCGTAATCGCGCCTGGCCCTGCTCAGGAAACACAATGCCTGCAGCTGTGGTGAAGGATGGAACTGTTACGCCAAAATTTCGCCAGGGGAAAATTTCGCCACCTTTCTTAACGGCGAAATTTTCCCCGCGAAATTCTCCCCTGGCGAAATTTTCCCCTCCCCTGTAGGCCAGTGTTATCATGACAGAACCTCTGCGGATGACTCGGAGGGAAGGAGATCTATGAATGTGGTTTGTCCACTCAGGCCTGGGACATGACCTCCTCAAAATCATCATTCACCAGGGTCTGAAGCAATCTGGAAACGGATAGCTCGCACACCACACGAAGGGGGTGGGTACAGGCAGGAAGCTACCTGACCCTCTGGCTTTTAGCCTTTGCATGCCTCCTTATGTTGCGCACACTTGTGGGGCAACCAGAAAGACCGATTTGAGTTGCTTGCGGCTTTGGTTATGTGCAAGCAATCCCTTCACATGTTGTGTTTCAGAAGATATTGGGCTGCCGTGGCGGAGATGATTTGTTCAAAGCAGTTGGCTGGACGAAGGTATCTGCTGTGCGCTGGACTGCCTCTCAATGCCAGAGCGGTCTGCATGCCAACTTATCACCAGGACCTCGTGTGGAGGGTTGGGAGGGCACACTGACCTTGGCCCAGAGTTTGGGGTGCACAAAAGGCCAGACTTCGAAACTTTAAGACTTCGAAGCAAGAAAACCTATGACTCACTGACACTGCACTAAACTGCGATGAAAAACTGCATGAAAGCCGTCTGCCTTCTCTGTGCATGGCACCACTGTTTTAACCCAGCCTTCGGTCTTTCTTGTGCTCCAGTAGCACACTGGGATGCCTACAGGCGTGGCAGTTCCCACTGCATTTCCTGGTATCAGAATCAGGTTGTCCTCACTACGTGTCATGTCTGCTACCACGTCACCTTGCAGGACAATTGTAGCATTGGACAGCTCTGATCCTTGATTCCAAGAGACTTCTCGAGTGCCTTCTGGCGGGCTTCGCCAGCTTGCCATGGCCTGAACCCAAAAAAAAATTGCACAAAAGCCTTCTTCGTGGATATTGACATCAATCCAGGAAGTCCAGGGGGACTCAACTTCAGAGTCAGAAACAACACCACATCACGTGCCTCTGTGGATTGTCCTCTTTTCCGCTGGCAGTCAGAACAACACCGTGTAGACAGGCATCCCGTGCTTAGACAAGGCCAGGCCAGCACAACTGGAGGGCAACCTGTCACAAATGCTGCAAACCATCTACTATCATTAATAGGGGCTGGGCTGCTTTAAAAAAACGCCACTCAAAGCCTGGAGGATCTTATCGAGGGTTTCTGAAAAAGCGACGATCGAACTGAGGTGCAAGATGAGATGCCCCAAAACCTGTTTATTCTGGAGTGCCACAGGCATTGTTTTAGGCATAAAACCCCACCAATGCAACCCGAGGCACCTCGCCAAACTTTCCCACTTTGGGGACCCCAACACGTCCAATCTATTTCAATTGTTCCCATTTTGGGAACTATTTCTTTATGCTGCATTTCACTACACCAATCAGTTCCATTGGAGTGGTATGAGGCATATTTGAAAGGTGACTGTTGCCGTTGATGTGTTGGGTAATATTATATGTAGTCGCCACTTAGCCCCCAGGACGTCCACCCATGTACTGAAATGGGATGGGTATGGACTGTCCTGCACGAGAGGTGACTTCTTTGATTTTGAGGTTGGGGGCCACGATGGCACACACAAGGGCCATGCGCATGTCATTTTGCCCTTTATTGGGAGAAAGTTTGGCATGTTTATGAACTGGCAACAATTGTACGCCCCCCCCCCCCCTCTTCTTGTATAAGCTACGCCCTTGTCCAAGCTACAGTAGGCGTAGGGACCGTAATAATTTTGAACGTAATTTAGTTGCGTACGAGATGTAGTGTGGCCACATAGGACATGGCTTTGTCGTCACATTTGCCAATTTCAGCACATGTGGCCCCCTGCTGGTGCAGCAGGAATTTTTTTTTTTTTAGTCTGATGCATCCCATAGGTCCTGAATTGCCAATTTCAGCACATGTGGCCTGCGCACATGTGTGTCGGCAGTTGTATGTGTTGCGCGCAAGCCACGCCCTAGTCCAAGCTACAGTAGGCGTAGGGACCGTAATAATTGTGTACATTGGCATAGCTTATACAAGGGGTGGGGGGGGTTACAACAATGTGCATGCTCATTTCATGGCATTGGGGTTCGGTTTGGAACATCCAGTGTGGCGGTGTGGCAGTCCGAATGAGTTGCATCAGCCAGTGTGCTTTATTGCATTTTACATAATTTAGTACTTGGAGGCAGGTCAATTACCCCCTTAATGGGCCATGGGAAGATAATGCACCTGTGTGGACCACTACCCTCTTGTAATAGCTACGCTCTTGTCCAAGCTACAGCAGGTGTAGGGACCGTATTAGTTTGGTACCTAATTTGATTTGGTACACAGGTAGTGCGGCCACGTAAGACATGGGTTTGGTGACAAATTTGCCAGCTACATAGAGTCATGGACACATTTGTTGTGAGTGTTTGCCCACTTGAACCCACATGACTCTAATTTTGGGGATATTTGTGCATCATATTCCCCTTTCTTGCACCATCTCCCCATGTATGTGGTACGTGCGTAAAGCCTTGTCTAAGCTACAGTAGGCGTAGGGACCGTATTAATTTGGGACTTTTCCTTAGCTATTACAAGGGGGGGAGGGGTACTGATGCAACCAACGAGACTTCCACGCAAGATGATGGTGGGGCCGAGGTTGATGTGTGTACCTTGTGCGACCGAAAGCACACCTCTACACTTTGCGGTGAATGTAATGCAGATTATTAGGTATTGATTTACACACGTGTGGGACAAAACTCTGCCCCCCCAGCGCGACTGTGTGCGGATTTGGTCATAGGGCCTCAATGCCCGTGCTTGTGAGTGCCTCTGCTCCTGTGGCCCTCTTCAACTGTTGCTCCGTATGATGGCTTTGATGGGTTGGCCATGTGAATGCCACCTCATCAGCAAAGGCCCGGTACACCTCATGGGGCAATCATACGGCAGACATTGCCTGCATGTCAGAAATTGTGGCACAGGATGGCAAGTAGACCTGAAGGCAGTAATGGATGAAATAGGAGGAGTCCAGTAAAAGGGACGACGTGAGATCCCATGCAACCTGTGCACATGCCTCGGCTGAGTAGGTGGTGGAGCCACTAGGACCTGGAGTCACTAGGACTGAGCATCTGCCTTTTGAGAGCCCATCCATGCCTTGCTGCGGTCCTGCCTGGGGTGCAGTCCGGCACAGTGGATTCGAAGGCATGCGTTCGCCATCAATATTGCAGGTGGTGGTTGACATGGAGGAGCTGCTGGTGTATGATGGAGATGACTACAATTTGCTGTCGTCGGTTGTGGGTATGTATCACCGTGTGCGACTGCACGATTATGAGTGAACCGTAACTATCCCCGTGCCTGTCCTTGCCCTGCTGTTCGGGTCCGTAACCCTCACCATGTCCTGGCCCCTGCATCTCCATTTTCCGCAGCACCTCATGCCCAGCCCTGCACTGCTGTCATTGCTTATGCCTCAGCCCCTGCCCTGTCTTGCCCGAGCCCCTGCCGCAGCAGTATGGCTCTGTATGGTAAATGCACTTGGCTGTCAACGTATCGCCCAGTGCAGCATGTCGGTTGGCTGCATTGCCATTTCACCCGCACCTCGGCGTGCCTTGTGGTTGAGAGCAGATTTTCCTCCATTCTCGGCTCATGTGTGCCATGGAGCTGTTGGGGGAGGTGATGGAGGGGGGTTTGTGGGGGTTTGTGCTGCTAAAGACAAAAGCGCCTGCCCCAGTCCCATGGGGGATTGTCATGGGGCGCCATGTTGTTTCTCTATTTGGGGTTTCGTCCACCTCCAATAGTTTTAAAGCATTCGCCAAAGCCTTCGTCTTCGATGCACACAGCTGCGAGGGCATGGGCAACCACTTTGTGCCAGTGAAGGTTGGTGCTAGAATTGCACGGACCACGATTTCATGCAACAGAGTTTGGGACCATCGGGTGCTCTTGCCAACTCCTTGTGACCTGGGCCCGTGACCTGGGGCTGCATAATGTAATCAATGATTACGGCGTAGTCAGATGAGGAACATCGATTGGGGCAGAGGCTCAGGCACATCAGGGGGGTCTGGTGGAGATGAGCCTAAACAACCCTCCACAAGTTCAAGAACGTCACCCCCCCCCCCGTGTCCACAGTAGGCCACAACCCCAGCCATTCAGGGAGGGAAGAACAGGCCAGAACACATTGGGGGCCCTGAGTGGAGCTGGAGCGCGACCAGCAATGAAAGTCGGGGAGCAGGCGCGGCCAGAGCGTAATGCGGACATTCCAACCTGGTCATCGTGGCCCCGTGTCCACAACCCTCCAGAGCCTTCCCTGCCCTTCATGAGCCTCAATGACCCTCCAACCCCATCGATTTTGCAGAGGGTTGTGGGGAGCTATTGAGGGTTGTGTAAGGGTTGTTCCTACGGGTTCTTTTGTACGCCCCATTTTTGACTTTTTTTAAAAAAAATCCAACGTATGAAACTCAAAGCGACGTGTTGATGCTTTTGGGGAATGTGTGTTGGCATCTCCCTCCCCGCAGCCCCCCCCTCCCCTTTTCTTTGTCGACAGATAGTTGGTGGGACGCGCGCAGTGGGACCGGTGCTGCTGGGCCCCGTGCGGTTGTGGTGGCCCTCTATATCCGTCGACAGCCCCCCCCCCCCCCCCAACAACAACCCTCTACTACCCTCAGAATTTTCCTTAAGTTTTGACAACGCTCCTTAACGCCTCACAGCCGGTCTGGGCCTGTGTGTCTGGGGCGCGCTCCGGACCTGCGGGACTGGGGCCTGGGGCAGACGTGACGTTGTCCTCACCCCTCCAGAAGCGCATGTTGCGTGTCCGCAGCGAAATTGGCGCAGCGGCAGGCGACCGCTGCCTCCAACTTCACCGGCAAACCCCCAAGCGACGACGCCCACCGCCAGGCCGTGCTGCGGAAGGTGCAGGACGACAAGCTGGAGCGCGCGGAGCGGCAGCGCGTGGCCCGGCAGGTGCAGGCGGCCAAGGAGCAGCAGGAACAGAGGGCGGCGGAGCTGGGGCACGGCCCGGCGGAGGCACCGGCAGAGGGGCCGCCTGGGGAGAAGCCGAGGACTCCCCCACGCGGACACACCTGCCGGGACTGAGGGCGTTTTCTTGCACCGCGCCGCCCTCCGCACGATGGCACGTGCGCTTTGGTCGGGGTTGCGGCCCCAAAACATCTTCTGATGAACCTCCGATGCAGCGGTTTGGTGCTGAACGGCCTTCGCGCCGCAATGCGGACGAGTCTCGGGGCTCATCACCAGCCCCAACCCCAATACAGAGGGATGTACCCGCAGCCCCATACAGAGCCGGGGATATGGTTCCATGAACTACCACCGCTAGCCACGCTGAGCAGAGCCATAGTGGCAACCTACGCCAGCAGCACCCCGGCAAGAATGGTGATAACTCTCGTGTATGACACGCGCCGGGGCGGTACAAGACTGTGGTAGCTTGGGGCGCCGCTGTTGGGGCTTGGTGGGGGTATAACGTGGCATGGACCCCAACGGTTCCCTGCCGGTGTTTCGAGAAGTCCATTCAGAAGATCTGCCCTACCGGTTTGCTCAGGATTTTTGGAGTGGGCTTTGGAAAGGTGATCAAGGGGCACCCCTCCTTTTGGTTTTCCTCCTGCGAATGCGCCAAAACGAACGTGCAATAGCGTTGAAAAGAAATGAATTGCTTCCGAGGGCGGGGGGATGATTTCGTGCGGGAGTTATTTCGCCGGGGGAAATTTCAGAAGGGGAAAACCTCGCCACCCGTGCGAATACCAAAGTTGACACTGCCTCACGCACACGCTGCACTGCCAAAGCCCCAGGATTTCGCGAGGGGAAATTTTAGCCGCCTTCCTTGAAGACGAAATTCTCCCACAAACATGTCCCTGCTCGAGATTATCCCCCCCCCCCCTCCCTGGGCCCGCCGGATTTAACCGGACCTGGGTTCGGCGTACCTGTCGGCGCGGCGGACTTATCGGTTCGGCGGACCTTCGGCCGGCCGATTGGCAGGCCGAAATTCCGGCCGGACTTGCGGCCGGCTGATCTCGACTTGCGGCCGCCCTCCCTGTGGCCTGCGGTCTGCGGGGAACAGAGAAGTGCCAATGACGCGCAGTAATGCGCCGGGTCATGCGCTTTTGCGGCGCGGGTGGAGTTCGACGTCGCGCGGTCTGACTGGCTAGGCCTGCGCTGTTTGTGGGGCATGCGTTGCCTCCCACTTTGTGGGCCCGCGGGGCAAAGGCCCTGGGAGCAGCCTCAGGGGCGGGGGACCAGCAGCGAGCCCTCCTCCGCATGGCCGTTTTGCGGACCGTGTCACCCGTGGCGGGTGCGGTGGGAGGCCGACTGCCCTGCAGAACGTTGACGTTGACGATGTAGTGCGGGGGTTGGTCCGTCCCCAAGGGAGGCTCCGGGCTGCCGGTCACTGCTCCGGAACTTGAGGGGCGATGTGATGGCCAAACGTGATGTCGGGTTGGGTCCTGTTCAAGCGTTTGAACGTGACATGTCACTGAATTGCTCTCGCTTGGAGGCGTCCGTAACCGTCCAGTACAACGGACCATGAATGCCATGGTGCATGTATCCCCCTGCCAATCCTACTGCAGCGTCCTCGTCCCTCCTCGGGGGCCCCAAGGTACATGCGGAAGTACCAACCAGCGCACGTACTCGATTTTTCTGCCCCCCCCCCCCCCCCCCGAAAGACATGTATGTGGCATGTTAGCACTAGGGGAACGCTTCCCCTGCAGCGCACGGTTATGGTGATTATCCCCAAACAATCGTAGTTGCACATGCATGTAGGCAGTTTTTCTCTAAAGTTGACCCTTTTGTATTTACCATTTCTTTCATTATCTTTTTCTGGATATCCCTTTTTTCGCCTCTTTTCTTCAGAGGAAGGCACGAACCACTATCCTCACACAGTGAATGTCTTGAATGCCTCTGCCATCCGGGAGATTGCATCTTCCTGATTCGAAATGCGTAGGTGCACTACTAAACATGCACCGTCTGTGAAGTCTCTAGTCATTCATTTTCCCGCTCCTCTCCGTGCCATCCAAACGATTTGGCCCAGACCCTGGTCGTATCAATCACACTGGCAGTGACAAACCTGATCCCAATACTCCCTTGAGATACTTGAGGTATTGGGGGCATGACCAAGCCCAGGGCTGTTCCAACAGGATGGGCATGAAGGAGGTTGGTAGGCAGGTATGTGGCTGTGTTTGACTGAGCGGATGACTGCCGGGAAGGACTCTGTCCCTGCACCTGGCGGTAGGATGCCCCCCCCCCCCCCGAAAAAAATTGTTGATCTTTTGAAACCCAGGTTTACAGTTTGTGTATCCCATTGTGGGTGATAAGTAGCTGCACGCCAGAGGTTGTCATGATGGAATCGGCATGGCGACTCGTCCGTGACACAGCACAGGGAGTGGTGCAGAAAATTATCTGACGTGCAGTAGCTGAGGCCCCTCCCACTTGAAGTACCTTATTGAGGATACTGCAGGGGAGGTGGGAAAAGGGTTTGCGGGGGTGGGGGGGGTCGTTTGAGCCCCTTTACCCCGGTGGGGGGGGGTTGGGAAAGGGGCTCCTGTGACAGGCAGAGCAAAATTGTAACTGAAATTTTCTGAGACTCCCGCCAGTCCCTTCGGGGAATAACAGGGGCACGAGCAGGGCCTAGGGGGGCAGTTCCCCTAACGTGCTTTCCCATGATGTCATGCAGGTGTTTCACCTTTTGTTGGAAGAGGGGGGGGGGGAGAACACACTGAGGATTGGGGACACTTGGCGCTCCTCCTCAGGAGTCGCAATGCCCAACCCCCTTGTAAAGGGGGCTAAGCGAAATACACATTCAAACCCACTCTATGTTGCTTCTAGTACTGGTACTGAATCTGGTTCAGATTCTGATTGCTCTGATTCCTCAGACAATGAGTTATAACTGCCAACAGAAGGCCAAGGTGGGGGCACTGCATCACAAATTATCAGGGAATGAGATGCAGCCCATTGACCGCACATAAGCACCACCACTGTCTGCCGGGGGGGGGGGGGGGGGGTTGTTGTTTGGGTTCTGTCACGGGAGCCCCAGGGTGGTGAGGGGCTGTTTTGAAGCACCTATCACAGGAGCGGGGGCTGTTTTGAGGCTCCTGCCATGGGAATCATGCCAGGGGGTGGTCTTGGAAAGGGCTTGACCGAGATCCAGCCCCCGCAAACCTTTCCCCCCCCCACCCCGGGTCTGCCTTCTCAGGTATAGACTACACTGCTGCTCTGCAGCCATTACGCAGGGCCAGGAAGAGGGCAGCGGCAAGTACAGGACAGGGGTAGGGCCGGATACAGAAAAACATTCGCAAGGACAGGGACAGGGACAGGGACAGGGACAGAGGTTTACATGTGCACATCCGTGTTGATACTCGGTGTACGCGGATTCTGAAGTTGCAAAACACCTGATTGCAAGGCCTGCTCTTTGACCAAGGCCTGAATCATAACCACAGTCCTGACCCAAACAATCATCTGTAGCCTATGGATAGTGATCCCTTGATAACCCCAACGGAGGTGTTGCATTGGGCCAGTGTTGCTCATTGTTCACAACACGTTGATTGCACTTGATTTTGTTGGATCTGGACTAGGCAGAGAGTCTGCTAGAGCCACCACCACACGGCGGTGGGGGGTTGTTCTTGCTGGGTCCATTTCACGCGGAGCATTTTGTTTCTGCGATTAATCGCGTGAAGACTGGAGGTGTCAGCAAAATTTTCTTTCTGTTGCCATCATGGTTGCTGCAATAGTACAACGCTCATTGGTATGAAACATACAAATCAAATTCTTCACCACTGAATGGTCCCATGGTCAGATTTAAAACTACTGGAGCTGTTGGTGGCAAACTGTCGAGTGCATTGCTGTTTGGCAGCCTGCTCACTCTGTGATGCTACTACCATAGCTCGCAGCGCTCTAGCACTGGCTTGTGGTGTGTGTACCTTCTTTCACGCTGCACAGGTGCAAGGCAATCCTGTGCACCACAGGGGTTCATCCTCAGGGCATCATCAGTCGGGTCACTGTTTGGGGGAGGGAGAGTGTGTGCGGCAGACATTTAAACCACATAAAAGTTGGACACAAAAAGATGCATACTCAGAAAGTGGAGTTTGGAAAGGAAGGGGTGGGCAGGGGCGTGGCATGTTCTGCATTCCCTACTTAGCAAACAGGGCCCAAAAATTTCCAGGTCACCAACTGACGAGTGATCACATGCCATTCAATCCCCACCTCCCCACTTTTTTTGTGGGACGGGAGGTAAAAAACTGCCAACCAGTAAACCACGGGATTCACAACCCAATGCTCACGAGTGTAAGATATGCAACAATGATTTCAGAGGACATGAGTTGGTATGGAATGGGGAGCTGCAGAGTAGAGTGCCCCGCATACATTTATTTTCGAAGTGTAATGCAAGCGCTCCCGTGACATCTGGGGGGAGGTTCGCACGTGGTGGATAGTGGAAATTACAATGAAATTGAGTGTCACACGAGCGCTTACAACTCAGGAAAATATCGATTATGATTATTGAATTGAATGAATTCAAATTTTAAAAAAAAAACAAGCAAGTGCTTGTGTGGCACGTTTCGATGCTTGCGTGACACTTGCCGCAGAGCTGCACAAGTGAGTTGTCCACCCTGCTAGATTGCACACCGACTACTGGGGGCACCCTTAGCGCATTGTTCGCGCAGTGCAGTGCACGGGCATATTTGGGTTTTCACTCGTTTGCGCTTATTTTAACCCCTTTTTTTTACACCTTTTTTGCTCATTTCCCCGCATGTTCTCCCTTCTATGTTGATTTTTGGTTGCGAAGGGAATGGCAAAGTCTGACACCGAGGATACTTGGTCCATCATGCAATGTTAGACTGATTTGGTTCCATTGGTAGGTGGTTATGCGCAGGTCCATGCTGCCATTGTAGCCATGCACATCCCCTTGTTAGGGTCTCCCAAAAATCCGAAAGTATTCGATATTTTTGTGTCTTCACTGAGCCCGGGGGGGGGGGGGGGGGGCTGTGGGTTTCTGAGGCAGTCAATCTTGAATTGGGTTGGAGTCGCTTTTGAAGGGGCAGAGGGTCTGGCAAAGGGCCTGCAGTGGGCCCCAAACACGCAGCTTTGTGGTTAAGCGGCGGAGCCCAGAATTGAGCATGCATTGAAAAGTTGTGCACATGGCCTTGACCGCAACGGACCATCAGAGAATCCACGGCCAGCAACTGAAGGAAACCCCGTGCGTTGTTCAGTCACAAGACCTTCTGGACCCTGATCGTTCCCATGCCCCATGGGAGCGTGTGCGGCCTCCAGAGGAGACACAGAGATTCTGCACGGTCTTCAGGGGTTTGCTGTTGCCCCCCCCCCCCCGTCCCGTGGACAGTGGGCAGTGGCCATTTCCGGAGCTGTAGTACAGCCGGACACGCCAGACA
Organism: Eutreptiella sp. 'Long Island Sound 2002'; assembly: GCA_964036045.1. Taxonomy (NCBI): domain Eukaryota; phylum Euglenozoa; class Euglenophyceae; order Eutreptiales; family Eutreptiaceae; genus Eutreptiella; species Eutreptiella sp. 'Long Island Sound 2002'. The sequence continues at coordinate 33,689,844 of OZ038395.1, forward strand.
TTGACATTCACATTGAGAACATTGAGCGGTGACCGAATGACCTGTGACACGGAGGTGTTCTTCGGCTAAGTATCTGTTGCCTCATGGCCCCGTGGACAGTACCCCCCTTGCACAGTCCCCAAGAGGGGGGGCGGGGGGTCACTGGCCCCAAAAGTTCACGGCGCCGAAGGGCCGAAGACCTCTAGTTACGGTGTTGTTGTTGTGGAAAGGTCCGGTTTGGGTCCTCGCAAATAGTCCCCCCCCCCTGGGGGGGTGACCGTTCCTCTCAGGGGTCGGGGGACCGTCGCGCGTTCTGGGGGGCTCCACAGGGGCGGGAGGTGGTTGGTACGCTGAGGGGAGGGCAGCGCACTGCGCAGCCCAAAGTTCCAGTGCAAAAACACACCAGAAACCACGATGCACGTGCCCACATGCAGCACAGTGGATTGCACACAGACGCCGTGAGTCCAAAATCACGATGAGGCGTTCCCCTGGCCTGCGCTGCAGCAGCACATGCAGGACGCCCCACAGTTCCCCTCAACTCACACTTTGGCGCTCTGTGACCCCAGGGGGGCGGCCGGGCCCGGTCCTTGTATGCGACACCCCCCCCCCCAAGTTTTGAAAGATGGTGGTGCGGGGGCCATGGCGCCAAATTTTTTGTCCCATGCTTAGTTGAGAGGGGTACTATGCCTTTAGTCCTTAAGACCCTTAAGCCTTTCTTCCTGGCAAAGACAAGATATCGCTATTATCGCATAAATACCTCTATACCCCCATGCCCCCAGAGACCCCCTTGAGGTATGCATGTGATACTAGTGGGTTGTGCGCACCCCCCTCCCCCCCACCGCCAAGCTGCCAATACCCTCCCCACCCACCCTCCCGCCAACCCCCCCCCCCCCCCCGCAAGTTTTGACAGATAGCTGGGGGGGTGTTGCATCAGGACCAGTTGTAGTCGCCCCCCCCCCCCCCCCCCCCGGGTTTGTGACTGGCACATCGCCGAAAAACTCCTGGGAAACTGCTCCCTAGAATAAACCCCATACCAGACCCACCACATACCACCCCATACAGAACAAGCAGTACGGCACAGCTCGAAGGCAGGAGTGCACATCAAACCACCAGTGAACTCTTGCACAGCTCCTTTCCTTCACACAATATGTCGGGTCTGCCACTCCCCAATTCCCAACTTCGGCTGTTGACTACGACGGCGCCCAGTTACGAGACCCCGCCCCAGGGACGGTGCAGCTACTCCCCGACGCACATGCAGAGCCTGTGGGTGTACACCGCCGCGGGCGTGGCCATTGGCCTTCTGATTTGGGTCTCTGCTGTCGCGTTGCCACCCACTTCCGCTGATGATAAGGCCATGGAGACGTACAACAAGCCTGTGTCCCCGCTCACACGCGCCAAATCCGTGCGCACCTTGATCCCCGCCACCGGCCTCCCTCGTATGGCTGTCCACATGAGCGCTGCCCCGCCGCAGGACCAGACCCAGATTCTGTACCCTTCCCTTGGGGCCGTCTCAGAAGCGGTATGTTGTGCTGTGCACTGGGTAGTGGTATGTTGTCCTGCGAGCTGTGGAACGTGTGATATCATGCTGTGCACTGGCCCTTGGCAGTTGAATGGGGAAGCACCTGACACGGCGTCCGCGTGGCGCGGCTGTTTGGCGAAATCTATGGGAAGGGCGTTGTGTGGTGTTGCGTCCTTCTGCCGTTTCAGCGGGCCCGGGTACATCAGGAGACGTAGCCACTTCCCGGCCACATACAGCCCGCCTGCTTGCGGCTTGTGCCATGTTTGTGGGAAAGAGCGGCGTGTGTATAATTTTTGTGGCCAATGGCCATTTTGGGAGGGGGCAAACATCAGGACGTTCCGGGTGAACTTGCTGCAAAAGGGGTGCGCGTGCGGCGCAAGTGCCCCCCCCCCAATTGTGCCGAGCTGTGTGCTGTGGTGCTCTCCTGAGCATTGGGATATCTCGTCCTGCGCACCGTTGATGTGCTTCGGATTCCGCTTTGATGTGTTCCGCTGTCCCAAGGCGTCTTACGACGAGAGCAAAGTCGCTGACGACGAGCGTGCGGAGGTCCCTGTGAGCGCTGATCAGGCCTGGTACATGGGGCTTACCGCACTGCTGGGCGCCGGGGCACTGGCTGCGACGGCGGCGGTCGTGAGGTACGCGCGCCGCCTGCGCAAGTCGCGCTCGGTGCCGAAGCTCATTGGGGCCCTGGACCAGTGGGCCATGGCGTCGTCGACGGGCGACATCCCCCAGGGGACGCTGGACAAGGCGCTGAAGATCAATCTGGACACGAGCACCTACGGCAGCATCGCGGAGATCGGCGCCGGGCAAGAGGTTTGTTGTGCGGTGTTCTGTAGTCACCGGTGCCCTTGGGCTCTGCGCGGAGGGCCTGGCTCAGGGTTATGCTTAGTGTTTGGCCTACGGGAGGGGGTTTGGGTTTGGTTGGGACAGGGCCTCAGGAGGAGGCCCCCGGGTCTGGGCATGCCCGACCACGAGGCTGAACAACCTGACTGTCCGGTTCCAACGCCGAGCGGACTATCGACAGCCACCAGACCTCACTGGAGCGCTGGTGAGCGTGGGAGACACTGTCCTCCTGTGTGTGGGCGTGCATGCGGGAAGGGTGGACCCCCTGTGCAAGGAACTGTCAGGCCCTGCTCCCCAGGTAGGCGGTGTTGTGGCATGACAGGTCACACGGTCAAGCCGTGCCTGGCCCACACACCCGGTGGACCGGGTGGTTCAGAGGCCTAAAGAACTTTTGTGTACCTAAACTTGGCCTCAAATTTCTGGCGCCCCTTTGATAAATTTCATTTTTTTGCCTGAGGGAAATTTTTCTGATGTGGGTGGGTGTGTGGGTGGGTTGGCTGGGGCTGGCCAGGGCCCCAAACAACCCCCCGGGCGTCCTTGAGCAATGGCCTGGGTTTGGTCCCGCACTCCCATGGCTGGGGTGCACACGGGGCAGTTGGAGGGGTCCCAGAAAAGGCACAGCGCTTCCCCACCCTGGGAACCTACCTGGGGGGTTGCGGCGCCACAGCCCTGTTAGTCTCGGGGGCCTTGAAGGCGCACTACTGGACCGGCCTCTCCTGGGTAGGGCTGGGGGGGGTGGGGTGGGGGGGGGGCAACGACCTAAAACATGTACTGCCCGTGAGTAGCAAATTTCTGTCACCAGGGCCTAGTGCAGGGGCCTTGGGCACGCTTATGAGACACAACGTCCAAACCATCGGTGGTCACTGCACACGACCAACCAGGGGATGGACTCACATGAGTCCCTAGCTCCGAGGCGTGGACAGCCCGGAGTGAAGTCCTCAAACGGGAAGCCCCTCAGCAGCCCAGAAAGCAAAAGAGCAACAACGCACTACCGTGCCAATCCTAATTATTTGCGGAAATAATTAATTCCCGGTCCAAGGTGTTGTTTTGCGCAAAAAAAACGCAAAAAAGATATTAATTTTTGGCTTTGTGCCCTTCGCAAAAATGAGTTCCGCAAAAAAAAAATCGCAATTTTTTTTTTTGCCCCTGCCCCCCTTTGCAGAAATACCACAATTTCGCGACGGATGCTGTGTTTGCCCCACTGCTGGTTGCCGCACCCCCCGGTCAGGTATTGTGTGAGCACGTTGGACATATTTGAATTTGGATATTGGTGTGCCCCAAAGCAGATAAAGGGGCTAGTTCTCGCAGACCCCGGGGCATGTGAACTTGCTACTATAGCGTGCTCGCAAACCCTCTGATGCTCAGCGAGCACCCAAACAACCGAAGGCCACTCGTGCCCCTGCCCCAAAGCCTGCCCCCAAGCCTGCAGGTTTTTTTGTGGGGAGGACTGTTTTGTACACTCGCGGCACTGGGGTTACAATTGAGGCCAAGGTGATGAAAAATCATGGCAATGGCAAATACGACATTCAATTCCAACAGGATGGCAATTGTGTGGTCCGCCTTTCTGTGCCCAGCCCCAAATTGCAAATTGCATAGATGAGACTGTCTATGTACAGGGGCACTATTATTTGGAACAGGAAATTTGGAACTGGCTCATTGAAAACTGGTAAGGTTGAAGCATCCGAAACACTTGCTTGTTGGTGCTTGTTTGTGCTATGGACTGCAATCCCAGAGTTCAACTGATCAACATTTGTATGCCTGTGTAGGATTGGACTGCAATCCCAGAGTCCAAGGTACCCCAGGCCCTTCGCAAAAATGGGTTCCGCAAAAAAAACGCAAAAATAAAAAAAACTTTTGTCTCAATACGCTCCGCAAAAATGGGTTCCGCAGAAAAAAATCGCAAAAAAAATTTTTCCCCCTGTTTTAAGTGTTGCCGCAAAATTTTGCTTAAATAAAATTCAAAACACCCAACGCAAAACTTAGGATTCCGCAAATAGTTAGGATTGGCACGGTACATTCACCCCAGAGCAACCCCAACAAACACCAGTGACAGGTCAGTTTGTAGATTTGGAGACATGTGCAAAAGTGCCGGGTGCCCCTTGTACCACCCAATTGCAAGTGGGACAACCCTCCAGCCACAATGGGGTGCAGGGAGCGACATGCTGCCCCCCCCCCCCCGGCGCCGCACACCAGCAGCAGTGAGCGTGCCAGCAGAGACAGAAAGAGCCCGAAATTGGGAGGAACGCAAGCAGCAAAGCAACTGGGCACAGAGCCGCCCCACACACGGCAGTGAGACGAGCCCCAACAGGACACAGAACAACACACAAGAGAACCATGATGTGCGAGACTGCAGCAACCACCAAAGGTGGTGCACGCCGAGCGAGCCATTAGCAAACACCGCCCCCCCTCCCTCTACAAGGTGCCCACGTACTCCACAAGGGCGCGGGCTGCGACCCGCGCGCCGGGAGGTGCCCGCCACGGGGGTGGCAACAGGGCCGTGACCAGCCAACCGCGCACGGGACAGTCCACATCGTACGGAGATGTGAAATCCTCGTACGGGGGGGCAGGCGGGTGAGACAGAAGGGGGTGCGCAACAGGGGCACCCAGGAGCACCAATAGACAGGGGGAGGAGCAACACAGACACACAGAACGCGGGAGCCACACCAAAAGGGACAAGGGCGAGCACAGCAGACAAGGAGGAGGGGCACAGCAAGGTAGGAGAGGCAACTGGAACAGTGGGAACAGGGAACCAGAATGGAGCGGATGGCAGAGTGTGCGCATGGGAGGCAGCGACAATAAAGGGGATGGCTTGGCCAGCCAGCCCCGTCGCTACCGGGTGCCAGGGCAACCCCTGCTCAACTGGCATCAGGTGGGGGGTGTCTCCCGCAGCCCAGATGGGCTGTTCGCGCAACAGGAGCGGGAGCCCATCAGGGGCAGACCAGCCGTGAGGGGGAAAAGGACATATGGTGGATGGCCAGGACAACGCGTGGAGGAACAGGGCACCTTGGCCTCACACACACAGAAACACAGCGAGGCAGGCTATGGACGGCCTGTGGACAGAGGCGCATGGACAGCCAAAACAGTCAAGCAACCCCGGCAACATCCACCACATCCTCAATACACCAACTATTGGGCGCCGCTGACGCTCAAACGGCACACCATGCCACATTCAGCACAGCCCCAACACACCAGCTACTGGGCTCCGCGAACGCGGAAACGACACCAGCAAGAGCACCGGCCGCAGTGGCCGACAGAAAGCAGCAACCCGACGCAACATGCGAAGGGAAGAACGGGTGACTGTCCAGGGCCCCGTAAAGGAGCAACAACCAGACAGAATGTCACACAGGGGGGGTATGAGGGCAAACAACAGTTTGTGTACCTAAAGTGGGCCTCTCATTTTGGGCTCTCTATTCAAAACTTCATTTTTCCCCAGAGGAACATTTTTTTGGTTTTGGGTGGGTGGATGGTTTGGCCTGGGGGGGGGGTGGGTCCGCCAGATCCCCCCCCCCCTCTCCCACTTGGATAAGCACATTCCTGGCCACGTCCCACGTCCCCTACTCCCCAACGGCCACGGGCATTGCACACCGTGCCACAGCCCACTGCACCGCGTGTCATACCACGCTGCACGTGCCAAGTGACTGCGACTGGCACGTCCAACCGGAGGGTACCAGGCTTTGTTTATAAGAAGGAGGGAGCGGGGGGGGGGGGGGGGCTTTTGGCTCTGAGGCCCACCCACCCCAAAAAAAACTTGACCCAAAACTTGAGTGAGGGAAAATCTTTGAATAAGCGGCCCTTTGGGACCCAGCCAGGCCCTACCCCCCTTTTCGTATTAATTCCTGATAAACAAAGCCTGGGGGAGCTGCATTTGGGCTGTGATGGACGGCGTACATTGGTCTCTTCTCAGGTGGGGCGTATCTTTTTCTACGTCGGCGCTTCGGCCGGCACCATCGCGAAAACAATCTCGGCCTACGACATGACCATGAGCGACACCCTCTACGGCGACTGCGACCGATTCGTGACGCTGCAGCGACTGGAGCAGATGGTCGATGCAGAGTACGAGGAATTGGAGAAGACCCTCCGCGCCGAGCGCCCCGACACGCGCTTCTTCGCGTTTGCCGACACCGTCGTGGCCAAGAAGTACGGGCAGGACAACGAATGTCACGGTTGGATGGGGTTGAAGTTCCAGCTGAAGCCCGACTCTGCGCCCGTGCGTGTGCTGGTGCATGCCCGGCTTCTGGACAAGACCATGCAGGAGCAGCAGAATGCGCTGGGGATCCTGGGGACGAACCTCATGCACGCATGCTTTTACCAGCTGGACGGGCTGTTGCAGGTTTGTGATGGGGGGGCGGTGGTAGACCGGCGAATTCAATGTGTCATGCAGGCGTAGCCTTTGTGATCAGTGGTGAGTTGGGGTGGGCGGCTTGTCAGCCTCTCGGCTGTAGTTCGCGGTCGTGTGGTACGATCTGTGGTTCATACCACAGACCCCTTTCTCTTAAGTCTCTTCGCCTCCCCAACTGAGGTCACGAGGTTCAGCTGCCATCGCAGATTGCTTCCCGAGCGGTACTGCGATGGAAACTCAGGTGGGGCCAACGCTGTGCCGGGCGCCAGGGTGCCCTCGGTGACCCCACAAGCCGGAATAGACTCGTGATACTGCACTGATGCACGCTGTGTGATGCTCATGCAGTGTTACAGACAGAAACAGAAGAAGAACACTTGGAGCTTGGGGGATTTCAAGGGTGGCGAAATTTTCTCTTGGCGAAATTGTCCCCGGGCGAAATCCGCCCCCCCCCCCCCCCTGTATGCATCCAGCAGGTGCCCGCAATTTTTGTTTGGTGGCGTCGTCCAAATGGTGCCCGGAAAAGCGGTCTAAGTTGGTTGCCAGAGAAGCCCCCGACGTAAGGCCCCATGCTGGGGCACTCTCGCCTGGGCCCGCAGACCCAGAAACAGCCAGACACTGGCATCCTTACCCAGAAAATGGGGTCTGCCGCACTGACTGACTGAGCGGCCAAAGACTGACACTCATAGTATACCAAACATGATGTATGGACGGGCCTCTGAGGTTGGGTTGTGCACCCACGTCTTCTTTATGGACAACCTACTAATGCGTCCAACCATGTCCGGATAGTCCATTGATGCGTCGCATTATGTACAGCCAGTCCAACGATGTGTCTCAGAATTTATGGACAGCTCGATCAGACACTCACCAACCGATGCCATTCCACACGTGCCATGTCAAGTGTGCCCTACAATATTGGTAGCATTTGAAATGCATTGTGGGGGCAGGTCAGCAAACCACATTGACATGTCCTACAGCAGCAGCTGATGGGCTCGGATGGCATTGTAATAGTAGTTGGCTGACAATGGCTTCCACTTCACCAAGTTATCGGAGGTAGTTTTCGTCCGAAAGTCGTGCAGGTGAAGCACAATAGTGACATCAGTAGAGCAAACATGGCGGCCCCGTGTTGGTCAATTTTTGAAAAATTGCTGCTGCCAGTGAGCGTTCAATCATTGTCAGCGACCAACCAACCCCGGTCAGTTGCCATCCCGTGCCACACAGGGGGGGGGAGAGGGTTGAGGCCTGCAACTTTCCGCAATTTTCGCAATTTCGCAATTTTCCCGCAGTCGCTTTTTGCCAGCATACAACTTGTGCTGTTGGGTAGGAATCCCCCACCGGTACAAGGGGGGGGGGGTTTCACCATGGGAGAAATTCGCTGGGAAGATTTCGCCGTTAAGAAAGGAGGCGAAAGTTTCCCCTGACGAAATTTTGGTGGACTAGTTCCATACTTAGCCACAGCTGCAGGGATTGTGTCTTCTGAGAGGAGCCAAGCGCACCCACGAACGCGCCTGAGCCAACCGTTTCTTGAGCAGATGCATGAAATCTGGTGCTGCTGATCCTGTAACTGGTGCATGTGTGGAGAGTGTCCGTACGTTGTCCCTCTCCCTGTACCTCCCTTAGCCCCCCTCCAGTACCCTCCGGTCGGAGTTGCCAGTCGCAGTCACCTGGCACGGGCGGCGCAGTGGCTTGTCCCCCTCGCGTGCTCGTTGGTGCCCTGTGTGTCCCCTGTGCAGAAGTGTTGCTCCTTCAGGCTTCGGGAGGTTTGGTTATTGCACCGCATTCCCCCCCCAATTTCCCGCAATTTTTCGCAATTGGATTTGACGCTCCCGGACTGCAATCCCCCCCCCCCATGTGCCACATCGCCCTCGGAGGACAGCCCCGTTCTCACTCGCCCGCTGCTCCTCAGCCGGTCGGGGACGGGGCGGGCTACGGGGCCTTCCTGAAGGGCCTGAAGGACGACTTGGCGGACCGCATCGAGGTCGACTTCGTGCAGTGCGACGGCACCGACCTCGAGGCGGTGGACCAGCGGGCGGTGGGGCTGCAGCTGGTGCAGCAGGGCCTGGTCAAGGCCGTCACCTTCACCGCCGCGGGGGACATGACGGTCCCGGGGGACATGCTCCGGAAGAAGGCGGTGGTGCTGACGCAGGACCTCGACGCCGACGTGCTGCCCCGGGCGGCGGAGGCCGTCCCGGCGTCGGAGGAGTCCCGGGGCGTCACCGCGTTGCAGGACCTCGCGCTCTCCGCGTTCCAGGGCGACGGGGCTGCGCCGGACGCGAAGGCGACCGAGGCCTTCCTGCAGCGCATGGACGGCCTCAAGGCCGCGGGGTCCGCCGCGATTCTGTCCAACTTCGCGGACTATTCTGACTTGGCCACGTACCTGGACCGCAGCACGCCCGAGCCCAAGGGGGTGGTGATGGATGCCGCGGCGGTGGCGAAGTTCTTTGCGGAGGACTACACGGACCGTGAAGGGGGGCTGCTGGGGTATTTGGGCTGCGTGGACAAGGCCGGGCTGAAGCTGATGGTGAACCCCAGCACGGATGCCGTGGAAGTCGAGGAGGATGTTCGGCCGCTGTATGATTACTTGATCAAGAACGGGACCATCTGTTCCATGTAGAGTGAACGAGGCAGGGAGAGGGGGGGGGGGGGGCAGACTTAGAGCTGGCATACCGGCAACGGTACCGAATGAGTTGCGCCTGAGATTGGGGCCTGGCTGAGCATCTCGCTGGTCCCATTTGAGCGAATACTGTTGGTCGGGAGCCAGCTGTGTGCGATACGGGATCGTGTCCCCGCCAAGCGCTTCTCCGCAAGAGGCCTAGTGTTGGGGAGCGGTGTGTGTAGGCCGTGTACCGACTGACGGGATGCAGGTGAGTATGCAGTGCACTGCACGGGGTTTGCATCGCTGGGTGCCTTCGCACTGGAGGGCGGGTATTAGGGAGTTGTCCTGGTCTGTGGGATTGTAGATTGATGTCCATATCGATGGGGTGGAGCGCTGCAGCTCACTGCGTGGGGGGGAGGGTGTCTTACTCCGGCCGTACCCGTGTGCCTTTGGATGGGGCTGGGTCACTGTGTAGTGCATGGTACGATCCTGCCGCCTCCATGTCCGAGTCCAGGGGCTACTGCTCTCAATAGGGAGTTCCCAAAATGGAGAGATCTGGCAGCCGTCTGGACTCAGCTCTGTGTGATGCAGACAGTGAGGGGGTGCTTAAGCACGTCCTTCTTGCTAAGGGGCCGCCTGCCTCCCTGGCGATTCACTCATGCCCGTTGGCTGTCGCGCACCGGCGGCGGTTCACCCACCTGATGATCGTGGCGATGATCATTGCAGTTGACGGCGGTGGCCGGCAGTCAGCCCCAGTCGCATGAAAGCCCCGATGGATTGTTGGGTTAGAGATTTGTTGAACCATGCAGCCCCTTTGCGGTGACCCTGTACTTACACTTCGTGCCTGCGGCGTGTTTGCCGCCCCCGCCCCGAAAAATACAATTTCCCGTGACCAGAGACTCCGCGTGCGCCCTGCCACGTACTCCCGCCGACCCTCACCCCTGCCTGAGGCAAGCAGTGTATGCAAGCTACCCGTGCTGTTCGCAGGAGCCCTGCCGGAGCGTCCTCTCTGGGCGTGTTGTAGCCTCCCTTTGGTGCATGGTACTCAGCACGCTGTTGCTTCCTGTCCAGTGTTATGGGGGACCAGCAGGTCGACCCCTGGGCTGTGGCTGCAAGACAAAGATCCAGGACAGGGCAGGCGCTTCTGCCACGCGGTAATGTAACGCAGTATCCGCTTTCTCTGTCCAGCAGCATACCTTTTGAATTTACGGTTGTTGGTATTGTACCGGCTCCTGGTTTGTTCCAACCTCCCAGACAACATCCCACCTTGCGTCAGTACTTGGACCTGCTTGTCACCAAGCAACCCCGTTTGACAGAGCGTAGTAGCCGTGGTAACGTCCACCACTTGCCACAGTGTGTGTCTGCGCTGTGATGTGGTGGTGGCCACCTTGTGATCCAAGAGCCCAACAAATATGATTGTACGACTGATTCACCCATGTCTACAGGTCCGTATACTCATCATTGGGTTGCAAATGTCTGTGTCAATCTGTCCCCTGTCGATGAAGTGGCTTTTGTTTGGCATGGACCGCACCACCCGTGCTATGGGCACAAGGCGTGCACCACACGCTCGTAGCCGTAGGACTGCAGGGGGCAGTGGTGCGATGAACCAAGTAGTTGGTACGTTGTAAACCCGCTTTATGTAGTGAGTATTCATATCAAACGTAGTTCCGTGGCAATGTTGCAAAAGAGTATGCATCACAAGACAAGCCTGTGCTGTGTATGTGACCCCTAAGGGTAGCTGCACTCCCTTTTTTGAAAGACAGCCGCCCAGCATCACGTGACTTCATAATGAAATGTGAGCGAAGTTGTGGGCGAAGGTCCAAAGAATACTCAACAAGCTCTGCTTCAGTGCGAAGTCAATGTGACATGCTTCACTCCCTCCCCCCCCCCCGCCCCCCCCAAACAAAAGCCCCAGACCAACACCTGTGCACAGTTCTCAACTCTCCCGTTTCGTTGCACCAGTAATCCCTGTGTTGAGTGTCGCTGGGATCGAAGTGAGATATTATGAATGATAGTGGTGATGGTGAATGTGTGGGCTTTCGCCAGTGCCCCAGTTCTGAAGTTTGCGGTGGCTGATGGGGGAGCGTTAGCACGCTGGGCGCGCGCCGGGCAAACTCTCCCCAATAATTTTGCCACGTGGGAGCCTAACAGATAGTTTATGACAGAACGAAGGCAATAGGTGCATGCAAGGCCTTCTCTGCAACAGTGCGTTGCTATCGTTTGGCATTAGGTGGATGTCATTGATGTTGGTGTCGAGGAGCGTGCCCTCAGTATGGTGCCGCTGCAGTGTGCACGCCGTCGAATATTTGCCAGAGAAGTACCACAGCCTTGCTGCTTTGATTTCTGCTGCTGCTTGTGAAAGTCCTTTAAATGGATACTCAGGTCAATGTTGCTCATTTCATACCGTGGGTTTACTGCATGATTTTCTCGAATGAATCGTCTTTTGAAGTCTTTCGGCTGTGTTGTCACTGTGGGATGACCCGACTATGCAGTGCACACAGGATGCCACCATACAGTTGCGCAGAGCCACCCATGTCCCATAGCTCCATGGGTTTTGGCAACATGGGCCATCAGCCAGAGGATGATAATGTGGTCTCATATGTCAGAAAAAATGAAAAGGGAGAAAATGGGTCCAGAAATCTGCTGTTCAATTTCATTGGTGGTCAGCATTAAGGTCTGAGTTGCTGTGCGATTTGAATTTGCAAGAAGAGTCCAGCTCGTTACTTCCGGGGGTGTTTAGGGTAGAATGGGACTGTTGATGGGACACCTCCTGCCGAAGGTGTGCGCAGTGCACACGCAGTGTGCGCGCGGTGCATGCGCGGTCTGTGCGGGAACCCCGCAGTTGGTGTGGCCGTGAGCTTGCAATGGTGCCAACGACTGATCTTGTGGGTGCAGGGTTGGCAAATGCCAAACTGTGGTGCATGCCGCCCCCACCCTGCCCCCACGTCGCATAACCTTCATGAAACCCCCCCAATGAAAAGTGCCGCAATCCTCGATGCACGTCCCATCCCCCCCACCCCCCTGGGCATCTCCGCTTAGCTCGGGTCAGGAGCTCTCGGCCGCTCTTGACCTGAGGGAGTGTACAATAGATTTGAAGCTGCACCGCCACTGCCATATTGTGGGGGCATCATTTTTCTTGTGGCTGGCCAGCCTCTTCAGTGGTAGCCAGCCACCGTCCCCGTAATCTTCTGAGTAGGCGTTGCCCCAGTGCCCCCCACATCATGAGTGCGTGTATATAACACCACCTGTTGCGCCAATAGTGCCAGGTCGTCCTTCCTGGACGTTTCCAAATGCAATCTGCCGCCTGCCTGTCTTAACCCAGGCCCAGCCTAACCATGCACACACAGCAGGTTTGTGTTGTGCTTCTGGCAGCAGGCCCACAGGTGGCTGGGGCATGGTGGGGGTTGTTGATGTGCCTGCACAGACACTATCACCGCTTGCAAATGCCATATGGAATCTCTGGAATATTGCACAGCGTGTGTGGAGGGTGACGCATGTTTTGAGGTATGTTGATGCGAGTGGGCGGCAACTTCTTGAGGCAGAGCCCTCGGAGAGGCCATTGTCGTGTCATGCAACTTATTGCATTTGCCCGGCACAATGCAATGATGGAAATACATGTTGCCACTCAACCTCTTTGTGTCGTACTGTCGGAGCATTATGCCTGTGCAGTTGTTGCAGCGAGTGGAAGGTCTGGGGTGGAAAGGGCTCAGTGCGCATGACACAGCCAATTGCCTTCTGGGAGTCAAAGTATTCAGGACACCCATGTGTAAAGCGGAGCCTTTCACAATTCCGTGGATACCTTTTAGGTGATGGATGGCTATGGTGATAGACTACTCAAAAGCCTAGATGAAAGCTACAGATAGATATGTGTGATGAGTTCATACCGCAGCTCTTAAGAGTGGATGACCTGAAGCGTGACGTGGGTCTGGCTTCAGGGATGAGCACATGGGCATAAGATGGACCAGAAGTGAGCTGCCTAACATGCTTCGGTGTCTTGTGTTGCAAGCAGTGGTGCTGGCTACAAGCTTTGGGAACCATTCTTGAGGAGAACTTGCCCTTCACACGAGACGCTCTTGAGGCAGACTGTTTGCCACAAGGGCTCCGGTGCCAAGTCGCCTCCCAAAACCGCCACCAAGCCTCATGCCAAACCCTCAGCCACACCTGAGGGAACCATCATTTAGGCCATGTTCCCTTGGGGTGGAAGGGAACTGTCACACAGAGAGATTGAGACAGAAAGAGGTAGAGAGCAAGGGAGAGAGGGAGGGACGGACGGACGGAGAGAGAAATAGAGACGGAGAGAGAGAGAGAGAGAGAGAGAGAGAGAGAGAGAGAGAGAGAGAGAGAGAGGAAATACTGCAAAGCCTACACCCGACGGAACTGTCACTTAGGCCATGTTCCTTTGGGGGTGGAAGGGAGATTGAGACAGGAGAGGGAGGGAGGGATTGATGGATGGATGGAGGGAGGAAGGGAGGGATAGAGAGAGCTAGAAGAGAGACGAGAGGAGAGAAAGAGGAGAGACGAGGGAAGAGGGAAGACAGAAGAGAGGTGCACGATTGCATTCACACCCTGGGCATGAGAGATCTTCCTTTCCACCTTGAGGCACCCTCCATGTTCATGCTTGTCCAGCAAGTACGCATGATCTTGTGCTTGTCTCCAGTGCTGGAACAAAATCGGGGGCCGGTTCGCAATTGTCCCATCTTCTTGTTGTGCTTCATTGCTGCTACACCTGCAAGCAGTTTGAAGCTTCAGAGCATGTCATGTATACTTGGAATTTGGCACTCTTGCTCCGGGAGGGAAGGCTTCTACTAGGAAGAGCTACTACTGAGAGTGAGAGTGAGAGCGCACACAGGAGAGAGAGAGAGAGAGAGAGAGAGAGAGAGAGAGAGAGAGAGGTGCAAGATTGCATTGACGAGCCGGCCGTGAGACAGAATTATTTCCCCCATGAAGCACCATCCATGTTCATCATTGGCCCGGCAATTATGAATGATTTGTTTTTGTCCCCTATGCTAGAACAGGACAGGGGACTGGTTCCTTTTGTCCCGTCTCTTGTGCTTAATTGCTTCTGTACTTTCAAGAGGTTTTCAACTTCTGCGCAGCCATATATGCCGATGATGATGATGGCATCATGTATGCCGATGATGGCACTTTTGCTCCATGGGGAGAAGGCTTCTACTACTACTCCTAGGGATCAGAGATCTTCATAAGAGGGGGTCCAATTTTTTGGCGTGGGCGTGGTGGGGGGGTTGGGCTATCTGTCCCTCAGCGACAGATGGAGAGTGACAGATGGGACTGGCAAGTGGGGAGACTGACATATATTTTGGCACAGAAGTGGGAAAATGGGGTGCCAAAGGCACCAGAAATTATTTTTGGCCTGCCGAAGAGGGGGAAAATTTTTTACCCCATGTGTCTATATTCAAAATGCTCAGATTTTTGTGGAGAGGTCAAATATGGGTGAAAAACATGAAATAATTTTCGACCCCTGACCCGACCTCCAAGTTGGCCCTTGGCTACTGGCCCATTCATCTGTCACCTGTCACTTGTCACTTGCCACTCGAGGGGGGGGGGGGTCAGCAAAGGGGGACCACTATGAAGATCCCTGCTAGGGATCATGAAAACAATGAATCCGTTCTCCCACATTCGCGCTTGTGTATGGACCTATTCAAGCCTGAGGTAGTCTTGCAATTAGAGTTTAGTGATCAAGTGGTCAGTGGAAATCTGCAAAAAAAAATAGTACAGGCCTCAACAACTATTGCGAAGCCAAACAATGCACAATATGTTGGGCTCAAAACCGGAATTTGACACAACTCGTGAGGTCCAATGGTTATTGGGCTTCATTATAATACCACTTTTTTGAACCTCCTCTCCACATCACCATCTTCCCCTTATATTTTACCGTTGACTTCTTGCACATGACAACCCGGGGGAGCGTTAGCGCACCGCGAATCTTTTTGCGCCCATTCCCCATCCACGACCATTTTGGACTCCTTCTTTGCTTTGCCTCACTCCGTATCCGCACCACACAACTTACAAAATGAGTGGCACCTTGAGTCGGGGATATGGACTCACAATCCACAAATTGAGTGGCCCCTTGAGTTGGGAATATGGACTCATCATCTGACGTGGTGACCCTAATGAGCCGCACCAATTCATGCGTGTTTCATTGCATTTCACACCATTAGGCAGGTCTAGCACCCTCCTTATGGACCATGGGGCTGTGTCCCGCCTCATGTTTGGACAAAAGCAACTCAACCAACATGCAAGATGAGGGAGAGGATGAGGCAGAGCTTTGTGCTTTGTGTTGTCAAGAGTGGTCTGCCATCACATTTTCTGGTGAGTATGACCGGCGTGCTACTTTTGTATTAACTATCCCAACTTAGTGGACCGCGAACCTTCCCTACAAAGCACGGCGCATAAGGCGAAATGGCTGAAATCAACGTCAATGTATGTCACTTCTCATGTGCCTGACAATCAATATTATCCCTGCAAGTGCGAGCGTCAATACATTCAGCACAGTAATGCTCCTTGCTGCACCGGGCTTGCGCCTTGCAAACACTCCCCCAAGATTGGGTGGTGGCTTCTATGGGGGAGCACGCGAAGCGGTGTGCACGTGGGAGGGAGGTTTAGCAATCTGGCCTGACCAAGCACCTGTAGTCTAGCCGATAACTGTAGTTCACTCCACTAGTAGGACAAGGTGAACACAAGAAGGAGGATATATGGGTTCTCTAGCCAACCATGCAATTCAGAGACCTCAGTGATGCACCAAACCACATCTTACATAAGAATAGATGTGGTTGGTTACGAAGCGACCAGATTCCGAAAGAGCTAGAAACTTCCTTTGCGAGATTTGACAATGCAATAGGGAGACCGGGGTACCCAAACCCCAAAACACGATGGTGGTTGCTCCCAAGGGGCCATCTTATGTATTACCACATTGGGAGGTGCTGCATTTAGGGGGGGGGTAAAAATGGGGGCGTCCTGGGTGTATTTGCCGCAAAAGCAGCGCATATTGCACACACAGCACGAGCTAGCCACTTACAATGGTGAGGCGGCCCCTTACAATGGTTAGCTTCCCACTTACAATGTTTAGCCAACCCTCCACAATTGTTAGCCAGCTATTGACAATGGTTTGCTTGCCACTTGCAGTTGTTAGCCACCCCTCCGCAATGGCTGGCTGGCAACTCACAATGGTTCAGTAGCCACTCACAATTGGTAGCCACTCACTCACAGTGGTTCACAAGCCGTTTACAGTAGTTTGCCCACCGCTCACAATGGCTAGCCAGCCACCAACAATGGCCCGCTAGTCCTTCACCATGGTTAGCTAACCAATTACAATGGTTCACCAACCACTCACAACGATCAGCCAACCACTCACATGGTCTGCTACCCACTTACAATGGTTCACCAACCACTCGCAATGGTTAGCCAGCCGCTTACAATAGCTAGCTAGCCAAACACAATGGATAGCCATCCACTCAAACTGGTTAGCTAGCACACTCACAATGGTTGGCTAGCCATTTACAAGGGTTAGCCTGCTCCTTACAATGGTTCGCTAGCCACTCACAATTGTTAGCCATCCACTCACAAGCCACTGACAATGGTTAGCCTGCCACTCACAATGGTTAGCCAGCCACTTAAATGATGAGCCAGCCACATACAATGGTTAGCTACCCACTTACTATGTTTAGCCAACCCTCCACAATGGTTAGCCACCCCTCCACAATGGTTAGCCAATCACTTACAATGTTGAGCCAGCCACTGACAATGAGCTAGCCACTCACAATTGTTAGCCACCCCTCCACAATGGTGGCTAGCAACTCACAACGGTTTGGCAGCCACTCACACTCGTTAGCCACTCACTTGCAATGGTTCACTAGCCACTTAGAATGGTTTGCCAGCCACTCACAAGGGTTCGCCAGCCACTCATAGCTAGCCACTACCCACTACCAATGGATAGGCAGCCACTTACAATTGTTAACCAGCCACTTATAATGGTTTGCTGCCACTCACAATGGTTAGCCAACCAGTCACATCGTTGGCCATCCACTTTCACTGGTTAGGCATCCACTTACAATCGTTAGCCAGCCACTCGCAATGGTTTGCCAGTCACTCACAATAGTTAGCTAGCCACTCACAATGGCCAGCGATTTACAATGGTTGGCTAGCCACTTGCAGTGATTAGCTAGCCACTTACCATGGTTCGCTAACCACTCACAATGGTTAGGCAGCCACTCACAACCGCTAGCTGGCCGCTTACGATGGTTTGCCATCCGCTTACAATGGTTAGCGAGCCCTTTACAATGGTCAGCCAGCCAGTCACATGGTTGGCCATCCAGGTACAATAGTTAGCTAGCCACTGACACTGGTTAGCCAGCCACTCACACTGGTTGGCTACCCATGTACAACGGTTGTTCGGCCACTTACAACGGTTCGCCAGCCACTAAAAACGGTCGGGCAACCACCTACATGGTTTGCCAGACCTGACACGATGTGCATTATGTGCGCACCATCCCGCACTGCAAATCATTCTTGTTTGTACAGGGGGCTCTGGCATTTGGTGTCTGCCAGTCTCTCTTCTTTCAAAGCGCTTGGTTGTTTGTGCTGCCGTCCTGAATGGGTGCAGCTCCATCTGCTGTCGATGAGCTCTGCCTAAGCCAAGGTCCGCTTGCCGCAGGGGCCCCCATCGACTGGAAGCGGCTGTTCACACTAGTTGTGAACGTGTGCCCCTCTCTGGCCGAGAATTCTCTGGGTCCCGAAGTTGTGGAGGAGATCATTAAGACCCTCTGCGTGGTTGATGTGCGGCTGTCGCGGCTGGATGTCAACCGCTGCGATGCTGTCCGCTTCTGCTC
This sequence comes from Eutreptiella sp. 'Long Island Sound 2002', assembly GCA_964036045.1. NCBI lineage: Eukaryota > Euglenozoa > Euglenophyceae > Eutreptiales > Eutreptiaceae > Eutreptiella > Eutreptiella sp. 'Long Island Sound 2002'. The sequence goes on from OZ038395.1 coordinate 33,707,963, forward strand.
CCACATCCTGTCGAGTCTGTTCTATTATTTTGCAGAGTTCCACCAGCGAGAGGCACTGACGCTGTGGCAGGCAGTGCGGGCCGACATGACGGAGGTTGGGCAGAGATTCGAGTGGGTATGCTCTGTGTTTTTGCAGGTCTGAAGGGTTGTGGGGTGCAGGGATGAGCGTAGCCCCCCGGCACATGTAGACGACACCGTGCCCCCCCCCCCCCCCACCCCTTGCGAGAACAACCTCGTGGCAGAACAACAGTGGGTGTTGTTGCTGCAACTTTTGGACGTCGCGGGGAGGGGGGGGGGTTGGGCAGCGGTCCCAGGCCGCGAGGGAAACAGGCGGCCGGCAAGGGCTCGTCCGCGACGAACGTCGAGGGGCCAGGCAGGCAGGTAGCGGCCAGAGGCCATCCAGGCCATCCAGGCAGGAAACTCACATTGGAGTGTCAATGCGGGGGCACCGTGTCTTTGCGCGTTGTTGTTCGTGGCTCTGCCTGTGGGGCTGGTTTCATGCACAGGGAAAATGGGGTCGTCCAACAGATGCACACGACGCAAGTGCCCCCTCCCCCCCCCACCACCCACCCTTCTTCAGCCTTTATGGCAAACACCTCCTCCCCAGACCCACCCAGGGTTATGCTTAGTGTTTGGCCTGCGGGACAGGAGGTGGTGGGGGATGAGGGCAAAAAACGAGTTTGTGTACCTAAAGTGGGCCTCTCATTTTGGGCTCTCTATTCAAAACTTCATTTTTCCCCAGAGGAACATTTTTTTGGTTTTGGGTGGGTGGATGGTTTGGCCTGGGGGGGGGGTGGGTCCGCCAGATCCCCCCCGCCCCCCCCCCCCACGTGCATAAGCACATCCCTGGCCCCACCCCAAACACAGCACAGTTGGTGGTGCACAAGCAGCAAGTGGGCGGGCGTGTGCCGCCTTGGGGTGAGGGGTTAGCAGGGCAGGGGGCACCATCTAAACCTAGCCCACCAGAACTCATGGGCGCCCTGGACGGAAAACCGGGAGACAAGCACGAAACGAAATGGAAAAGATGTTTGAGGTGGTGGACACCAGTGGCACGTCTGTGTAGGGCCCCATGAAATCTGGCAGGGGACGGAGTGTAGTACAGAGGGTGATTTTGTTGCCATAAAGCCTGTGAATCTCCTCCCCCTCAGACCGGGGCCACGGGCCTTCTGCGGGACTACTCCGGTTTTGCCGATGATGAGACATACTTCGCCTGCGGGTCGTTTGTCTTTGAGTCGGCAGAGATCAGGGCGCTGTTGGGGCGGGCCATGTACGCCCTGGCGCTGACGCGGGAGTCCTTCAGCGCCGACGAGGGCTTTGGAAGGATCGCCAATGCCATCAACGCATTCGGGCCCTACGACTTGAAGTACAGAAGCGTCGAAGGCACGCGCGATATCCGGACCCTCTGGAACGCCGCCGTCCAATCGGGATCGTCCAGAGACATGACGAATGCCATTGCCCAGAGCGACGTGGACGGTTTCCCGGTGTGCAGCCCCCACCAGTGGCTCTTTACGCTGCCTAAGCTCTGCTCTCTGCATACGCTTGTGCCGGTACTATGCATGCCCATGTGCATGCCACGTGCTTTTGCCGTATGCAGACCGTTCCTTACCTTGGGTCCCGCTGGATCAGGTTGGGGATGGGTTGGGTGGGGGAGACTGCCACAAAAGCTTAGCCACTGGGGTCCGCACCAGGGGTGGATATAATGGTGACGACATTACCAAGGTGGGGGTGAGGGGGGGGGGGGGCTGTTCAGCCAGGAGGCAGTGATGACGGAATGACGATTACGATTACGACAAGCTCAGGCAGTTCAGGAAAGATGATTCGGAATTGCAAGCCGTTGTGGCAAATGTGTCAAGAAATGATTGCACTGTGTGGACTGTCTTCATGGGATACACCAACCCATGTGCAATCTATTGTCCTGTGTTCAGGGTTAGTAGATTGGCTCAGTAGTACAGTGGTGCATGCATTGGCTAATGAATTGATTGTCCTGGGTTGGTTCAATTCCAGGGTAGCACCTGCTCTGGTGCCTTTTCTGGCCATCAGTCCTCTTGTAAAACTGCTGGCAAAACTGCTCGTTCACTCAAACGGGTAAATCGTAATCGTAATCGTCATCGGGGGGGGGAGGGGGGGCTGGGGGGGGGACCCCCCCCCCACTATATCCACCCCTGGTCCGCACGTCACATTGAGACCCCAACAGCGTTCTTGTGTACCGGTGGCATGCCGGTTCGCCACTCGGGGGGGGGGGGGGCTCCTTTGGCTGACCCGAGCCGACCCACCCACCAACATCACAGATTTGCCAAAGCAGAGGGGCATTTCACTGACGGACTCGACTCTCTGAGCCACACACACAAATGGGCCTTGAGAACGCCACCCCAAGTGGCTCAGCAATGGTCTGGCCTCATCACCTGCTGTGTTGCGATTTGATTCCGAGGCTTCAATGGTCCTCAACCAAGTGATCCAAGTACTTTGGACCTAGAGGCATGGGAAAGGCCCCAGATTGGCACCTTGAGGCCCCGTTTTGTTCGAGTTTTGTGCTCTGTCCAGGTGGTCATCTGTCTGTACTTGCAAGAGCGGCGCCGCGAAGACATTCCCAAAGACATCGCCGATCACATCGTGACGTGGATCCTGCGTGACCGGGTCTCGCGGCACCTCTCCTTTGAGATGTGGGTTCTGGCCATGTACTTCTGTGCAGAGTTGGAGTCCCGGGTGCCCTCGCCGACCCTGGAGGCCGCCTCTGTCGAGAAGCTCAAGCGTGGGATTTGGCACGACTTCCACAAGTACGTGACCAAATACAAGGCCCGCGAGGGGCAGCCCAGACTCACAGGCCCACACAACACAATGAAGGCAGCAGCGACGGAAAGGGCACTGTTTGCGCATCGTTGTGGATGGCAGGTCCTTGGCCCCCCCCCCTTCCTGTTATGCGGGTGGTAGGAACCATCGTCGATCGGGAATTTTCAGGGACCCCCCCGCCCCGCACCGGCGGCTGCTGCGTTCCTTGGCTCCCCGTTGTGCAATCATGGCCCAGGGCAGGGAAGAGAACGGCAAGACCAGAGACAATCACGGGCTGCCTGGGAGGCTCGGTGCAAGCACATGCCCCGCAAAATGCCAGGCGCCAACCGCCCAAGTCATGAGGCCAGCGGGTGGGGCAGTTCCAAAATGGCGACGTTGTCAGGGTGGCATCGTGTGCGGGCCCCCCACCTCTCACATTTCTTGGACCCGCCCCCTTCACCTGAAACGCAGCGGGCGGACAACCGGCCCCCCCATCCATGTGTGGAGGGTTCCCTTCAAAAGATGAATAAGTATGTACACCCGGGGGTACCAACCGGCATTCTCACCCAGCCTTTATGGCATCCCCCCTGCGCCGCCCCGTTTGTTAGACACATGGGGGTCCTGGTCTTCGCAGGCCCCGGCGGGAGCAAGCCGGCTACTCTGGGTCCTGCTGCATGGGAGCTCCCTGCCGGTCCCAATCCACTCCAGTTTGCGCAGAAACGGGATGCTGTCGGAGGCAGCATGTCGTTATGAGCAGCAACATCTCTGACCTGCATGACCCAGCCCCTCTTTCCGACTGCAACATGGCTTGTAGCCGTGTCTCTTCACATCCTCGGCCGCAAAATGCGGCCCTTGGCTGCTCAATCGCCGCACACTTTCCTGTGCCCTAAATGGGGCAGCAATACGCCTCGAATCTCAGTGTCTCCCAACGTCCTGAACAAAAAACCGGGATGCCTAGGACCACATTGACCTGGCAAATTGATCCTAAACATGCCCCATGATCTGCAAGAAATCCCCTGTGCTGCACACTATCCAATAATGAAGGCCCCTAGAACTCCTCAGCTTAGCTCTGGGGCCGTCACCCCATGGCGTGTCATAGACACGCCGATAGGTGGTGCCGACACATGCGTATGCTCATCCCCCAAACCAGATGTTTGGGAGATGTATCTGCTTTCACATACCGGATCCATTGCATACCGCATGGAAATGCACACCTCCCAACATTCAGAACTAGGCAGAAGATGATGAAGGCCATGAGGCAGGCCAGTTGGTTTCTTAGTGGCTTGACTAACTGCTTTGAACCCCCCCCCCTGGGTGTGTCAATGGCCGACTGGTTGAGATGCAATAGGTTCTTACTCTGAAAGTGCAGTTCTGCAGTGCGTATTTACACACCAATTTGCATCATCTCCTCCATGTCCATCTACTTCCTACTCAAGTGCCGACTCTGCAAGTTCTGATTCTGTTTTCGATAGCAGCAGTTTTGGATCTGATTTTTCTAATTTGTGAGATTTTCGTTTTGACTCTGAGTTGTAGTGCCAACACCAGGCCATAGTGGGGTGTTGCATCCTTTTTTTTTCGTGCTATGCGATGTAGTTGGAATTGACCAAACATAAGTACCACCACTGTTGGTGGTGGTGATGCGCGGGGAACTGCTGAAAATCAGCTTTCCTCATTGAATGGTCTTTTTGTCCACCACGCAAGCTGATTTTCAGACTGCCTGACGTATGAGCCCTGAAGAGGGCGGGTTCTAGAAAAGGGGTCGAAACGGCCCTCCCCTCCGCAAACCTTGTTTGCACCACCCAAATCTGAAAATCCGAGATACAAATCCTCAAAATCCTTCAACGTAGGTTGAAAACGACCATCAGGCCGGCGCCCATGGTGCACCCCCCGGGTGCTTGTACCTCCTGGACCTCTGGGTAGGACGGCCGCTAGGCGAGCCGCCACCGTGGGCAGGTGCAGGGAGCACACCCACGGCTGTACAGCCACTGGCACCCTGGGCTCCCTGGGCAGCGGTGGCAGAGGGAGGGCACCATCTTCGTCTGCTGGACCAAACCTCCCCCAGCCACTGCACTGTGCTCACGTGAGCCTGGTGCCCTGTCCTCAGGCAACGTGCCAGGACTTGTGGAACCAGGTCCGCAGATGGTTGGAGTCGACGCTCTCCCCGGCCAAGAAAGAGAACAAGCGGCGGAACGACGCGGCACTGTCCGGAATGCGCATCGCCATTCGGAGGTTGTCTGACAGGCTGTGGTCCTCCGCCCCCATGAAGCCCCCCATCAGGCCACAGTGCATTCCGATCTCTCGAACCGTGGGACCCGTGGCACCGCAATGGCCCCATCGCGATTTGCTGGTCGAGGAGACCTACCGCTTCATCGCCTCCCCTTAGCTTGGCTGAGGGGCCAATGGATGTGGCGATAGCATCGAAGGAATTGCATGTCTGCACCAGCGGACCAGAGGGGACACACCGCCGGATGTGCCCGATACATACCGCATGTCCCACGGGCCAGCAACCGCAGGCAATGCGCGAGGGAGCAAAGAGTATCCGGCTCTCGCAGGTCGCCGGTGGGCTGATGACATTGATGGAGAGCCTTTTGATATTGACGCTCTGTGCTCTGTCATGCATGTGGCACTGGCACACAACCCCCAGGCACCCCTAATATGCGGGGGAGTGTGCAGGGGCAGGCCTGCACTTAAGGGGGTGTTGTACCCCCCAGCCTCCCTCCCCCCCACTTCGCGGATGACGGTAAGTTGCGTCCCCGGCGCTTCTGTACGTCCCCCATTGCCCCCCAACCCTTCGGTAAGCGGGAGCACAGCTGCTGAAACTGTTTCCCAGCCACCAATACCCGGTGCCCATATCCGCCTCTCTTCCCCTCAAGCGCAGTCCTGTGCGGGGGTCAGCAAGGTCGTCAATGTGTGGGATGTGAGGGCCCCATGCGCCGGCCCTGTGCGCATACCGCCATCACAGCAGTCCCATTGTCTGAGGAGCACACATATGCGGCGTCATACCCCCCCCCCCCCTTCCTTTTGTCCAAGCTTGGTACGGATGTCAGTGACAACCGACAGCGGAAGGGCAGGAGGGAATCAAGAGTACGCCTGATGTGGCCTAAAGGCATGATTCTGACCTGAAACCTAATCTTTGCTGGCTCCTCACGGCGCCTTGCTGGACCGAATGAGCAATGTGTGGGGGCGCCTGATGGTGCCTTGCTGAACGATCTGGACAATGTGTGTCACGGCTCCGCCGCGTGATACTTCACGAACTGCTGGAATGCCACAGTGATTCTGGAGGGTGACGACCATCGTCGTTCTATGGCCAAGCTCGGCCTTGTCTGAACTCACGTGCCTTGAGGGACCGTTTCTCCCTTTTCGTGCCCAATGATGACTTCATTATTGCAACCCCGTCTTTCTTATTTTTCTGTGCAGCGCGCGCAAGCTCACCCCCGTCTAAGCTCATGTACCTTGAAGGACCGTATTAATTGGGTACTTCGGACCAGCTTAGACAAGGGTTGGGGGGAGGTGGGGGGCTTAGAACGGAGGGGGACTCTGGGCCCTCTTGACAGCTTGATGCTCCAGCACCACACACGCGCCCTCCTCCCGACAAATGCATTCTGTTGCGGTTGTGTCTGCACATACACTCAAACAGACAGAGGTGGCAACCACCCAGACATCGACAACAGTGCAACAAACAAGGAGCGTGGGCAAATTTCAGTTGCTCTGCTGCTCATGCACGGTTGCCACGTAGTGCATACTCTCATGATGCATACACCAATGGGCGCAGACTTAGGGTCAACGATCTCACGATCCAAATCTGCTACAGGTGGCCATGGGTTGTTGCTGCTGCCTGCTGCGGTTTTTGCATTTCGGGTGCAGCACAACACCAGCTTGTCCCCAGGACTAAGTGACCTAACGGTTGAATGCTCAGCTGGTGGCGATTTGATTGTTGAGCTTGAATCTTCTTCAAGATCAACTCCTGTGTCAACGAGCGGGAGATGTGGGGCGATTTCATTTTGTGTCCAGGTCAGGGGCTGACCCCTTTTCTGCATATCTCTTTTCAGCACCGCGTTACCCACGTGGTACCAAATGGTGTGCGATTGCAGTTGTCAAGGAATGTAAGCACGATGCAGATCTCCTCCTGCCTACTCGGCTGGGACCACTTTCTTTCTGCACTGCCAGTACTGAATATGCGGCCTCCAGAGCACACCGGCACACATGGTGCGCCGAAATGGGGTCGTGGGCTGGAAATGGGACGTCCTCGGTGTAGATAGCCTGAAAGCCAAATGCGTGTGCTGCTTTCGTTTTCATTTTCTTTGCTCTCCAGCATGCAGCCAATGTCATTTCATTCGCCAATGTCATTTTATTGTGAAATCAAATTTCATTGCCGACCCCTTGCGTGTTGTTGACGTTGTCATCACAGCGTTGAGGGGTGGCTGCTGCAATCTTGGCTGTGAAGCCATGGGAGTCTGGTTGCGATTGCAGAAGACGCCGGGAGCATCACCCCACAGACATGCACAGGGCAATTATTGGGCACTTCTGTGAAATTCAGACGTGGCGTAAGTTTCTCTCTGGGGAGCTGCTCCATCCACTAATGGGGACCGCTGTCAGAGTAGTTGCAAACAACCTAGGTTGGTGTTTCCAACCCCATCAAGAGGAAGCATTGAGCGCTCGGCTGTTACACTCACAAGCCATTGATCCATGACCATAGATATCGAAACTGTTAAACTGTCATTGTGCTGGTTTTTGGGCCTGGACCAACGCTGAAGCTCCTGAGGGTGGTCACTCCCCTTGAAGTCACCAGTGTTACATGTTCCTTCGGAAGAAGGAGTTGTAAATATTTGTAAATATTTGTTTGTAAATATGGTAGTGCTGTTTCACTCCCTCCCCATGTATTATGCTGTCCTTGGCACTGCCACCATTTTACGGCAGCCTTTAGGGCAAGTACTGGTAGACTGTTGTGTTTCAGCTGTGCATGCTAGTTGAATTGGGAGTTCTTCATAGGGCAATTCCAAATCAACAAAGCAGGGCGTTGTGTCCGCAGTGGACACAAGATACCCGCACTCCTCCCAAAATGTCGGTATTTGGTTTGCATGCTTGGTTCTTTGCTGTTGGTATGTTGTGAGTTCTTGCTGTTCGCACTGGGCGATGCTTTCGGATGCTTGTCAACATGGCAGTGCACATTGTACGGATAGGTATGTGTTCTCTCTCATTTGCATGTCATACCTGCCCAACAGCCAAACCACAGCACATTTCTGATATTCGGCACCAAAGTCTCTCAAGGGTTTTTGGTTTTGATTTCTCATGCCGGCGCTGAGGGCTGTCTGAGTGCAATTCCAAGAAGTGCAATTTTCAGTTTCTCAGGACAAACTTGTTGGCATGTGCCCCAATCAGGCCCAGCACACTCATCACATGTGATAAATTTTCTCCAAATTGGTGTCCTGCCCATGTGCAGCATGTGCAGGGTACCCTGCCACATCCCTCAGGAAGGTTAACTACTAGGGGATGTGTGAAAACTTAAGACAATAGATAGTTGTTGCTAGCCGGAAACCAAGTGTGTGTTTTTTCACTAATACACCCCCAACAAAAAAGTGGTTGAAAGATGAAATGATAGGAAAAGATTTGGTCAACCAGTGAGGATAAAAGAGTAGAGCTGGACAGAGTTTTCAAAGGTGAGAATCATATTCAGGCAAAATGGTAGTTTTCAGAAAAGAAAAAAAAAGCCAACTGCAGGATTCAAGGTGCTTGACAAACAAAATTTTCACAATGAATTCCATCCGTATACCCAAGATTCCTTTTGGGCTGAGCCGTGGGCAGGATTAAGGATGGCCAGGTTTAACATTTTTGGCTTTATGGGTTGACTTGTGCCATGCCTGTGGTTTCATAGCGCGCACGATATCATGCGGTTGGATTCTTTTACCAAACTTCCGAGGTGACTTGGTGTTCGCATAGTCTGCTGCGCCAAGTGTCTGCTTGTGAGAAACAAGCTATGTCGGGAAAGATATGTGTGTCTGCCGTGACATTGAAAAAAGACCCCACTTTACTAATGGATGAATGTTGTTGAATGCAAATATCGGTGTAATAAGATTTATTCCTGAATGTGCTTAAAAGTGATGGCCCAATTACCCAGTTTGGAACGTGGTGCTTCGCAATCCATTTCAAAATAGGAGCATTTACTCTATTTTGACCTTGAGATTGCGAAGTTTCGCATTTCAAAAAGACAACAAAGGCTTTTTGCACACCAAAAGAAGTCAAGAATGTCGAAATTCGAAACAAAAAGAGGTTGAAAAAAATGCAAAGAACCTACCCCATTAAGAATGAAGTAGTCAGAGGTAAACAACCTCCAAAATGGGGCTCTCCGGCAAAAAAGTAGGTGCTTTTTTTGGGAGGAAAAAAAGGGTGCCAAATTTGTGGGTAACTAGAGCTAATTGAGTCGTTTCAAATTTTTGTGGTTAAACAAAGTAAATTTCCCAAATTACCAACCCCTGAAAATCCCGTGTCACAAAAATAAATTGTACCACTTGTGGCCACCGCGGCATGATGCGAATACTGAAAATGTGTAGTCACCGTCATGATGTTCTCCACAGAGTTGTGAACATCTCATGGCCTTAGGATACAAGAGCTCTGTGTAATACATAACGTTTCGACGTGCTTAACCATCAAGAATGAACAGATGCATGAATGCCATGCTCATTGGGTACTACAATATTCACATGCCTCCGCAATAATAGCTTTACCTGTTGCAAATAAGTGGTTCTACCCGCGGCACTTTCACTTGTTCGACTAGCAATTCTCATCTATGGCTCACTATTGTTTGATTTCAGCCTTCGAAAAAGGAAACGGGCAGTCCATGAACGTAATAAATTTGGCTCTAGTACTTAGGAGTTTCGACGGACCCCTTATAATGGGGCCAGCAAGTAAAAACCTATGCCAAACATTATGGCGGCAATCTATAATATTGTATTTGGTCTTTTAGCCCCGTTTTTGTCCACCAAAGTCACAAGTTGCCATTTCACTTTTCGAAGTTGTCAATTTTGGAGAGCTACTACTTTGCAATAGGCAACATCGATTGTTTGGATGTTGCGATACATATATATTGCAATACAATTGTATGCGGAGTTTCCCCATGGTTCGTTGCTTGGCAAAGATATGTTGGTTCAGTGTTGTTCCCAATTATTTTTTGACGACGAACGGTATTCATTGTTGTCGTTGGTGCCAAGAACAGATTTAGGGAGGCACATATAGTCAACAATACAAAAAAACCAATCATGGGAAGTCAAAATGCCGAGCCCCCAAGTTTCTATGTCACGAAGCTCCTCCTTTTTTTGACATTCTTACAAGAGCTCTATGTGTTTTTTAGTTTCAGATAGTTTTTGGGTCCACAAAAATATGAAGCACTCTGACGGCCTTTGTTCACGACCCAAAAGAATGATGCATGCATGTATATCCTTAGGCGGCCGAAAGTGGTACACCTTTTCCCAAAAGACGAAACAAAACCGCCAACAACAATACAGTAAGAAAAATGGTCAAATTACCTATTTATTTGTCAACATTTTTTGACCCGTAAAATAGTACAAACACCCCTATTTAGCATTTTTGAAAGACATTTGGGTACCAAGAAAAGTGACATCATCATGTAGGATTGCGAGGCCTCGCAATCCAAGATGAAACACTATGCGTGATTTGGCCTCAACACTCTCTTTTTCGAATACAAGGCCTCGCAATATGGCTTGAAAATAGTCAAAATATGCCGGTGTTTCCGTGCTGTGATTGTGAAGATAAGGGCAAATGTTTGTGTCTTTTGGGCGAGCTATCTCAAAAGTAACGTAATTGGCTGAAATACTCACTTTGGCATGCGAGGCCTCGCAATCCAAATCAAAATGTAGACGATTCAACTCAATTATCCTTGTCTTATTTCTGCATTGCGAGGCCTCGCAATAGGCTTGACAAAATGGCACCATTTGCCCATAGTTCAATTTGAAAACATGAAGAAAGGCGAAAAAAGTAAAGAGAGAAACTGTAGGGCACAGAGAAAACAAAAATAGGGTTTTCAGCAGATAATTTCTTCAAAAATAGACCACCCGAACGAAACAGTAGGTGATTTGCCCAAATTACCTTACCCCTTTCTGAAAACATGCAAAAATGAGGGCAATCAGGTCAAAAACCCACTACTTGATTTGGCCTCGTTCAAAAACTAGAGCAAATGACTAAAATTACCTACCGCAAACATCTCCGAAAAAACCATACCACTTTCGGCCACCTAGGATACCCAATAGAAATTCAAGCCAGATCAATACATTGAGGAAGCAAAACAAACATATAAAAGTATGATCTACATTGGGAGCACCAGACAGTGGTTATGGTAACCACAAACGATTTGTCATTGCATATAGCTTTTAATGCCCATTTTGGCAAATCATTGGTTTGCTCATTGTATGAATTAGGCTGAGCTATGGTAACTTTGGATTTGTTTAAGTTTGGTGTTTTTAAACTAGTTATGGTAGTGTTGAAATATAGTGTGACGTGCATTGGTTTAACCCAAATGCACCATTGCACGTTTTGATATTTTCTCAAAATGAAAGAATTGTGAGCATTGAAGTTTAGTGTCCTGTGGGTCAAGATGCATATGTGTGGGTTTCTTGATCATTCGGTCAAATGCCAAAATTTGGAATGTGCTGCACAACCTAGGGCAACACTTATATGCTCAAAAATAAAATTTTCAGCTAATTATCACCTATGCTGAAATTGATGAAGATATACAGCAGTGCTGATTCTGCTATTGCGGGACACCTATGGTTTCATTTTATATCCCAGCGGATATCATTGAAAAGAGAGGCCTTGTGGGACGACTCTTTTCCCAAAAGGTACCACATTGCAGACCTTAGGTGAAGCGCTTGCAGCTTGCGCAATTGAAGCTGCTGCGGCAGGTGTGTACGGGCCTTTGTGAAGCAATTCTTTCTGACAAATATCTTGGTTGGACCACCATTACCACTGTGGCACCTCAGTAGCATTGGCAGCCAAGCTGCCAATGCTACTGCGCAGCTTATAATGCAATCCTTCTTTATGATACTCATGCATCACACATGTGTCCCCACACGCTACAACCCAAACTGAATGACAGAGCAAAAGTGCCGAGGGCTAAACTTTAGTATATGCCCGAGATGGGCTGTCAAGCCACCCCGATTTACTCTCATTTGAAATGTCACAGTAATACGAATAATGTTTCAAAAGCCCATATTCAAAACAGTGAAAAATGGGTGAATAAACGGGGTAGAGCAATAGCCAAGAGTACTGAGTGGCGGCGCTGCAAGCCAGAATCCTGCTAAGCTGCGAGGCTGTCGCCAAACCACACACAAAATCTGCTGCTGCTGTAGTACTGCCATTTTGGTCATCAGCAAGCAACTGCCCTGCATCAAGTGGATGACTCTCAAAATCCTGCTTGCCTGCCAGCAGCGTTGAATCTATGAGCAACCTGTGCCCACACACCACCAACAACTGCTGTTGAGCAGAAAAGGAAAATGGAACCTTCCGATATTGGGGCAGAAACAAAAGAAACAGTCATCTCTTGGATTTGGTTTGCTTGGAGGCTCACAACAATAGTTGTCAATGAAGCTCACAGAAGTTGAGAGCCCAGCAACAGCCATTGGACTTCACAGCCACCGATAGGCACCGTAGACAAGACAGCGCCGACGCCGTTTACATGTTGTACAAATGACAACTGCCAGGCGTTGTGCACCAATTGCTGGGTCTGTTGAACGCTGGTGTGTGTTCTACAGCGAACGAAAACCAAAGCTCTGAGGGCCTCCCTAGACTATGGACATATGCCCCTCAGAGATGGCTCCTGAAACAACAATCCTGTGCTTTTGTCTCATGTTCAACCATTTGCAAATTACCATCTTCACCACATGTCTGTAGCCCAAGCATCACATTTTCCACCAGGCTGCCCTTCCATTCTTCCTTGCATGCATATGCCTCGGCTGCTTGCAGTCGAGCTCAACTCGCCCCCGCCCCCTGCCTTTTCTGACCTTCACTTATCATCTCTCTGCATCTGCCCTAAGCCTCCTACCTCCTCCATCCCTCGCTCCCTCACTCCCTCACTCCCTCGCTCCCGCG
>OZ038395.1:33725826-33848326 GCA_964036045.1 Eutreptiella sp. 'Long Island Sound 2002'
GCAGCAGCACGCGCGAAATGGGGAAAAATCAGAACTCCGTCGTGGTGCTTTGGATTTGGTTGAAATTTTGTTGCATGATACCCATGGGTGTGAAGTACAATCACACAAAGTTTGAGCGAGACACTCGACGGTGGCGACCGGCCACGGGATTCGCAAGTGGCGGACCTCCGTCTCAAAATCTGTCAAAAAGGGCCAAAAAATGCCGTTTTTTGGGCAGTCTGGGTGCCTAGGATATGCGTGAAGGGGTCCATCTGCATTGGAACTAACATAAATGATAAACAAACACCTTTCATCATCGTTTAGTGTGTTATGTACCCGATTAGGGGCCTCAACGACCTCTTTTTGGGCCCAAAATACCGCAAAATCAGCCTGAAAAGCACCCTTTATGCATACCTTTTCAAATCACACCTTCTCGTGCCGTGTTTTATAGCCATGGATTGCATTGGGCACCCTTGTGGTGATTAATAACGATGAATGGGATCATTTTGAAGCCTTTTCCACATTGTCATCACCCTTCAATGCCCCATTTTGGCACCGCAGAGTGGTGTTCAGCGCGCACAGTGCACGTGCTAGGGTAGGGTCACGGGGGTCATGTGTGGGTCCAAAAATGGTCCAAAATCATTTTTTCCAAATTTGTGCCTAGACCACTTGGGGTGCTCAAAGAAGTGTTTTTGGCCCGTTTTGAGCCCATGGTGGCCCGTTATGACGCTCCACAATTCCAAAAAGCCTTGAAAATGGGCTTTTTGGGGACCAAAAAGGGTCAAAAATGGGTCAAAAACGCGTTTTTCTAGAATGATAACTAGACCGTTTGGGGTGCATAAACAAGTGAAATGAGCCCGTTTTGAGCCCATTGTAAGCGATTTTGGCCCGTCTAAAGTCACAAAATGCCTTGAAGGTGATGTTCCTTTCCCCACCAGCTCGGTCCCAATATTCCTGGTAGGGGTCCCATTAGGGGCTATTGGGGGTCTGTTTGGGGGCCGATTGGGGGACCTAATAGGGGGCCTATTGGGACTCAAGGTCTGGGCAGAACTTGCATTTTGAGAACTGTTTGCGTTGATAGAGTTCCGTTCTGAACGCTCAATTTGTGGTCAGCCAAAAAACCAGGTAACGGGACAGCAGCAGGAAACGGCATGCACATGTGATCCAGACCGATACAGTGTACGCGGAGCATGGCAGCAGCACCCGGCGTCGGATGAGACAGAGCGCAGTGCCAGAGGTTGGGACGAATGTATTGTGAACTCTGTTTTGCTGAGGAATGGGGTGAAGGCCTCCAACCGGGGCTACCCCCGCCTCTTCGGGACCCCTCAAGTGGTTGTGATGTCCCTGACAGCCCCGCACTTGTGAATGTGTCGACACCTGCAGCTGCTTGCATACTCATACCGGTTCACGCAGTAGCCCCTTCCAGCTCTGCAATTCCGATCAGCCATGAAGTCTGATCCACCTCTGCTTTTGTCCACCCCTCCCCCCCCGGGTTCCTCTGAGCTGCCCTGATAAATTGTATGCGGCATCATCCACAATTCTGGCGGCCGAAAATCCTGCCACTTCCTTCGTGGGGAAAATATGTGAATTTTTCTTCAAAGGAGATTCCCCCGGAATCCATGCAGACTCCCCCCCTCCCCCCAATGCTGCTGCCAGGGGCAAGGGAAAATAGCTGCCCAGTTTCCACACACCCCACGACATATTGGTGGCCAAATGTGGGCTGGGCGGTCCTGATCCGGCACGCCAGTGCAGGTGCAAGACCTGCGGACCCACCACCACCACCACCACCACCAATTCAGGTGCCAAACTGCAGGCGCTCGAAAAACGCCCCTTGCTCCACCAACGCAATCACTGACTGCCGTCAAGTGCCTTCAGTCTACCGATCGCCGCTGGCTGGCCAACCGCAAGTGCAAACTATCGACAGCCAACCCCCCCCCCCCCATTTAGTACCCTAGGGTACTAATTTCGGCAGAATGCTCAATAAGGCCAGGGGGGTAGTAATTTTGGGGGGCTACTAATTTTGGGCGGGTGCGTGCCACGTGTGATTTTCCCATGTAACAGGGGCTGATGGTGCTAATGCAGACTCTTCTGCAGCTGTGGCCCATGCTCTGCTAGTGTTTCCAATACAAAAAAACAAATGAAACTGACTTCATTCTTCAAGTGACGCTTGCGGCTCTGAAAAGTGTGATTTGTCGGTTCGTTCGTGTTCCGTTGCTTGGGAGGCTCAAGGGGGTACTAATTTTGGCAGATTGCTCAATAGGGCCAGGGGTACCAAATTTGAGGGGTAATAAATTTGGGGGGGGTACTAAGTTTTTTTTTGGGGGGGGGGGGTTGACCAGATCGCAACCCGAGCCCCTGCAGCCCCCAAAAAACAAACAAGGACATTTTTCTGCCCAAAGGCAGGCCCCTTGCTGCCTGCCTTGGAATTGACCCTTGTTCCTCACCCAGACCTTGAACTTCTTGAGCACTGGCAGTGCCTTCTGCTGCGGGTTCAGCGTCACCTCCACAATCACGTCCGCCCCTAAGGCAACTTTGTAGGGGGATTTACGGCCAATAGCGGTGGCATCATATGTGCCGAACTTCGCCAGATCCTTGAACAGCTCCATTGTATCCTGCTTCAAGAGAAAACCCCATTGCATATAGGCACGGACCACCGTGGGGCTGACATTCTTCAGCACCATTGGACCTGGGAAGAAGCAGTAGCAGATCGACTTTTTGTGTTCAGCTTCTGGATACAGGCCGCAGCTGCCAGCGACTGTTGCAATATAATCGGGTCCAACCCCAAAAGACTGGTTGCCTGTGGGCCGCGCACAAGCGCAACCTTTGCCGAAGCACAGGTTCACAGTTCGGCGGTGGGGTGGGGTGGGGTGGGGGCTGCAGGGAGAACTGAGAAGCCACTCTGCCATAAAGGGCAGGGCATGGGATGTTTGTGCACAGCACAAGCACACCCATTATTGGGATAGCTTTCTTGGAAGCAATCTCAAAAACCACTCAACCGCTCAAAACCCAACATACCCAGGCCAAAAATCCCTGTTCCACATCAAAAAGCAGTGCAGTATTCCTGTCCACGTTGTTCTTTGAACATAGCCATCCAGTCTACTCCCTCACCCTTGTCCATAAATTTGGGATAAGGGGACCTAGGGGGAACGTTTGCCCAGCGCGCGCCCAGCGCGCTACTTTTCTGTTAACTATCCTAACTTCAGCCCCAGATTTACCCTCTCATGAGAAACCCCCCAAGTGGACCACGTTGCACTGCACACCTTCCCTACAAAGCACGTTGCATAATAAGGCAATAGCTGTGAATTCAACAACTCCAAATGTCATTTGTATTGTCCTTAACAAACAACATTGGTCCCACAAGTTGCCCATAGTATCACAAAGTATGGGGTTCTAGGACAGCTAGACATCCAAATAGTTGCACTGTGCGCGCACTGCACTTAGTGCACCCCCTAAAAGGTCACGAGTGGGGCACGGGTCAAAAAAGATGCCTGGCGCGCTAACGCTCCCCCCTAGAATGCTTACCACACTCGTGACGAGACGTGCTTAATCTACTAGACCTGCGTTCAGACTTGGGGTAAGACGTCGTGTAAATACATTCAGCACAATAGTGCTCTTCACACTCACCACAAACTGTGATGGTGGAACGCTTCTGACAACACAACACACACACTTCTGCCTCATCCTCTGCCTCATCTTGCGTGGTGGCTGAGTTGCTTTTGTTAGTCCAAACATGAGGCGGGACATGCTCCAATGGTCCATAGGGGGGGTGACACGGGGTCCCCATGGAGGGGAGAAATCAATATGGCTACATCACCCCTGCCTTCTCAGGGTTCCCATGGTGGGGAGAAATCAACCTAGTAAGGAGTGGATGTGGTGGAAACGAGCAAAAAATTGATGAAAATGGGTGAAACTGGGTGAGAATCCAAATATACATCAAAATACCCATTTTCAAATAACAACAATGCCCATGCTTGAGGTACAATATCCTAGAAGGGTAGTGTCAAAGAACATGGCCTTAGAGGGAAATTGATTTGGGACATCAATGTTGCAAATATGGTGCTACATGCAACGTACAAAGATAAAGGTTGCATGTTGAACATTTTGATGTGTACTCCTTGCCACAAATCTGGCAAAGATGGGCATCATCATCTACTTTTCTACCTTGCTCCTCTCCATACAGTGCATCAACGCATTCCCATTCAAAAATTAGGATGGCTGGTGTGCCAAATTGTGTTTCCACTTGCCTATGCTCATGGTAACCCATGTTTACTTCTAGCTAGGGGGTCGAAAACAGCTGAATTTGCACATGGTGCACACAACATCCTCCGGAGGCCCGAAACACAGAAAACCACATTTGTGAAGATTCTGTCTCTTGTGATAAACCAATCGGAAAGATCCAAGTGCACCAGGGGGGGAGGGGGTCAGTTCAGTTCTGGACCCAACCCCCGCAGTATGGCCAGGGCTCCAGGTTGGTTTTTGAATTCCCAGTTTCATTCTGAGTATTTTGGGGTAAAATCTTCGCTTACAATTCATCAGAAATGAAAAATAAGTGGTCACTCCGGCAGACGCACAACTAAACCAGCAAAGGCACCAGCAAGCAGCAGTGTAAGACACCAAACAACATAGACAACTGCAATTAGATGCATGGATTTCATCCCATTGTTTGCATGCGGTCTTTCCTCCCCTTTTGCATCCATCAATCTGCACGCACATATCAAGACATATGCATATGTGTTACGAACAACGAACAACTTAATAAGGCCGAGTGATATGGGGGCCCACAGCATACTCACAACTGCACTTGGGCTCGGGATAACCACAATTGTTGCAGTGGGTTAGGTTATGCCTTGCCATTGCATGCTCCCTACCCCATGGTTCCGTGGCGGGGTAATATGGCGACAGCACTCCTGTCTACTCACGGGAGCTGTGAAAGTCATGGGAGCTACAAAAGTCATGGGAGCTGTGAAAGTCATGTGAGCTATGAAAGTCAGGGGGGCTGCGAAAAGCATGGAAGCTGCAAAAGTCATTGGAGCTGCAAATCATGGGAGCTGCAACAGTCATGGGAGCTGCACAAGTGATGGGAGCTGCAAAACTCATGGTAGATGGAAAAGTGATGGGAGCTGCAAAAGTCACGGGAGCTGTGAAAGTCATAGGGGCTGCAAAAGAGATGGGAGCTGCATAAGTCATGGCACCTGCAAACGGTGGGGTGACACTCTCCAATGGCGGCTTTTGGGCCCCAGAATGTCCACTTGCGGGGTCACTTCCCCAATGGGGGCGCAGCGGGAGGGGTTCATCAAAACCAGGGCGGCACCAGACGTTGTTTTGGAAACGGACACTTGGGATTGGGGGTCCAGTGACCTAGAGAGAAAAGTCTGCCCTGTTTCCAGACAAACAAACAGACGGATATTTGTGGACGAAGTGACGAACAGTAAGTTGGCTAAGTATAGACCGACTTTGCCAGGCCAGAGCGCAATGGTAATCCCGTGCTTCGGGCCTGGGCAGGGGGGTTCACCCCTCCCAAACGCGTTTCGTGTGAGGAGCCCATGCTGAGATACCACAACATGTGGTAAGACGGCTGTGGCTGATGATGACCTGTCTAGAAATCATCGGAGGGTCAAGGAGATGGAAGTGGGTGGAACATCGTATTCGTCTCATTATAGCTGATGACGGCATGAAGCCCGAATCATTAGAGCACTGGTGGCCGCATGGGCCTCACGGGGGCAGCGTGTCTCGTCACTTTCATGTGCCTCTCAATGTGCATGCCCCGGCGGCATGTGCTATTCAGGCCGCTTTGGGGGGCCAGAGTTGGTTTACCGCAGCGCTCCAGTTCCACTGGAATGTGCCGTTGGCGGTCTGCCCAAAAGGACTGGGCAGGCATGGGGTGTGTGGAGGGGGGGGGGGGGGGGTAGGATGTAGATCTCAGACACACGGCAGAGTGCAGGCTACTCAACGAGATTGTACATCGGCACTTTAGCATGTACATTGGTACAAAACTGGAAGATTGCATTGATTACCGATGCAGCCCTTATATTTGATTGCAGGCGATTCGTGGTCTTGATCTTCCTGTTGCCATGCCGAAGGACGCTTAACCCTCCAATGATTTCTCTGGGTGTGGGCCATCAGCCCTTCCCAGCTCTATCAATCCCATCGATAGACATTACCCACGACGCCTTTTACGTTCAACCCACCCCTGAGGAGGTCAAACAAGTTGTTTGCGATGTGGACACTGTTTGGGTTCTGCAAGGGTTGAATTGGCCCTAATAAGGCCGCCTTTCGGGCTTTGCAGGGGCTGAAGCGGCCACGTCAGCAGAAGACAATTAGTGCAAATTGAGAAAGAAAGTATGGAGAGTAGGGTGCTGCAACTGGAAGCCAATGAATGTGCCTTGGTGCAAGCCGGGCTGACTAAGAAAGCAGTAATTGTGGTTGAGATCAGGGGTTACAAGCGCCGCAAATTGCAATGCCTTTAAGAAGACAATGTTTATTGAAAATTTTGATCGATTCTTCATTTAGGAAAATGCGAGGGTGGCTTGAACAAACGTGACCAAGGGGATGGGTGCTGCTTCGACACTTTGTGCATTGGTGCTGCTGTGTGTCGTTCATGTGTGCCCCCACCGTCCGGGTGTCTCTTTGGGTGTATGCTTTGTACGTTTTACGTACACCATCGCAAAAATATTTCGTGACCCCAGCAGGAGCTCATACATGCCCTGCCTCATGGAGATTGGGCCCAGAACACAGGGTGGCTACTTGACACATCATGTACGCCGAGCTTCAAGGCCGGTCAACAAGTATGCAGCCATGTTTGCGTGCACTGGTGATCAATACATGTGTACATGCGTACGAGGTCAAGGACAATACATACTGTTTTGGCACTTGGTCGAGCCTCGCCATTGTTTGGCCGTGCCGGTGCCTTCGCTCCACCCACCCACCCACCCACCCACCCACCCACCCACCCACCCACTGGTGCAACGTGCCGAATGGCACCGTGCCGGACGCGCATGGGTTCTTATTTCTTCCCAAACAGCATCAAAATTGTACTCTGTCCAGGGCACACTGTCCAGAGCCAGACTCAGGGACTGCTCGAGCTTGGTGCTAATGCCCATCCGTTGTGGCAGCCCGGGATGAAGAAAATGTTTTATTGTTGAAATACAACCAATCCAGTATAACCCAAGCCAAAGATAAGCAAGTAGAAGATAAACAAGATCAAAGCATGAAGGGCTGCAGTCACAAAGAGTTAGATAAAGACAACTATCAACAATAGACCACAGCAATTAACATACATAGCAACTCAGGATGAAATATTTTACATGTTTGAGAAAAACTGATTGGAAAACTGCCCCAAGGGCTCTCACTCTTCCAAAGTGCCGTCTTGAGATGTGCACTCTTTGTTTTTGGGTCCCATAGGTGCTGAGGTGGCATGGCTTGTGGCGCTGAGGTCACTGCCATGTCACATGGGATATTCCTACTTAGCTACGCTGACTGGGTATTGAACCCAAGACCTCTCAAAAAGACGTGCCCCAGCCCCCTAGGGTGCATACCACTAGGATAGCTAAGAATTCACCACACCTGAGGAAAGGGGGGGAGGGGTGGTCAACAGATTGGAGGTAGTTATTAAGTGAGGGGGCTCGAAAATCGTGTTCTGAGTGGGGGTTCATGCGTAAAGGGTCATGGCCTGCTCGGAGGGAGGGGTGGCGTGGCGGCGGGGGGTGGCCATCAGTGAGGCTGCGCCCAACAGCTCACAAAGCCCCTGGACCCAAACTGAATTGCGCAAAAACGTTCTCGAAGACAAAACGTGACATTCAAAATGATGATGATCACTGGCCCATCGTGTGTCTCTGTCTTTGGAACCGGGTCGGAACCGTTGCTTGGCTGTGCCCCAGAGCGTTTTGTGCCGTTGGGACCGGACCAGAGCGCTGCATTCCCACCGTTTGTGCCTGGGCCCGCCACGGCTGCGTTGTGGTGTCCTCTCCTCAGCACCCGGGCCCGGTACGCCTGCAGGGGCCCCCGCCAGTGTGAAGATTTGTGCTTCGGGGGCTTTGCCGCGGCTAATGGGCTCCTGCGTTTTTTTGAAAACGCAGGAAAGAGGAGGGCAGTGGTTGTGGACCCCTGGCCCCACGGAGAATAATACGTGGCAGAAAGCAAACGCTCAGGAGCACGTAATGAAGAGCCATGAGAACAGAGGAAGAGAGAGAGAGAGAGAGAGAGAGAGAGAGAGCGAGAGAGAAAGCGTCCGTGGCCCTGCGATGCCATCCGCACCGTCGTAGGACACGGGCTCCGGCGGCCCAGTGATCAGGCATGCGCTTGAAATGGGGGGGGGGGTGGCTCCTTCGGGTGACAGCCGCGCCTCGGCCGCTTCAGTCCGCCCTCAACGGCCCACATACCGGTTTTGAAACACAGCACTCGCAGTACTGCCCGCGGCAACAGTAGTCGTAGTCGTGGTGGTGGCAAAACTCCTGGTACCAGCAGCAGCAGCAGCAGCAGCAGTGCTGGTTGCAGTTGCAGATGGAACGGACTTTGCACCAAAAAAGGGGTTTGGACGGGCTTGGCGGACACACAGTTCACACATAGCCCAATCTTCTTCTGTTGAAGGGCACACTGATCCGCCTCGCCCAAAGACAAAAAATCCACAGTTTCAGCATTCTTGGAATGGCATACATTGCAAGGCATGGTCTGGTCAAGAACACACGGGGAGGCAGGAAGAGGAGACAAATGGGTGCTGAATATTGCCTATTGCTGTGTTATGGTTCCGAGAACCCACTTTACGGGCCACTGTACGGGGCAAAGCGGGGCACTGTACGGGCCACTGTACGGGGCAAAGCGGGGAATCTGGGAGCCCCGTACGGGGGGGTTGAAACAGCCAGACCCTGCCCCCCCCCCCCCCCCCAACCCTTTTCCAACCACCAACGACCGGTTTGGCAACCACTTTGGAAGCCCCCTTTCAGTCCGCCTACGGTCCTCCCACAGCCGATCCGGCGTAGTTCAGTGGCGGTATGCGACGAGCTGCCGTCACCCCCTGCAATCGAAACCAACGGGACCTTTCGCGCCGCTCCCACTGTCGTCTGGATCCTCAAGCCCACCTCCCCCCCCGGCCCCATGGCATCCCCAGTGCCACCCACAGCCCGACGGTGTCTCGGTGTATCATTATGGAGTCCAGGAGAGCTCTCGGCGAAAGGCAGCGCTGTGCCTCTCCGGTGCTTCCCCTACCTCCGGCGAAACAAATGTTTCGCTTCGCGAAAAGAAACGGATACATGTACACGGCTGTCCACAGAAAGCTCGTCAGTACCTGTCCTCTGACCATAAACGAGGCGACGTCAGGGGCCAGAAAACCAAAACACACTGAGCACAAGGACACCCATTGCACGCGCGACACCGTCATTTACGAGTGATTAGCGAGCACATAACCAGGGGGTTTAGGGACAAAGGGTTCAGAGTCAGAGGTCACGGTTCGATGGCGCAGGGGAGCGAGGGCGTTGGGCTGAAGGTTTCGGGAGAACGAAGGATGTCAGCGCCCAGCTCCTTCCGGCAGTGCTGCCCCTTAGCCTATGCTCAACGGCGGGAACCCCTCGATGACACCGGCGTCGAGCACCGGGGGTACGACCGCAGGTCAGAGGACGCGGCGCTGTTGCGAGCCGAGTTGAGGGGGGAGCCGGTCTGGGAGGTGGTCGGGCTCACAAAGGGGGACTCGGGGGCACGCAGGGTCAGGCAGGGCTGGTCCCTCAATTTGTCCGTTTGGACGCGCACTTCCATTGTGTAGTGGAAGTCCACTTCGACTGGGATGCGGACGTGGGGGCCCGTCGGGTCCGGGATTTCCGTGGGTTCGGCGTACTTGCAGCGCTGCAGCTGCATGTCTGCCCACGAGAATGTCTTCTCGTACGCGTGCATGATGTTGGCGCGCTCGACGTGCCAGCGGCGCTCGCCGTTCTCCTTGACCGTGGCGTAAGTGTTGTTCATGGTGGCGACCAGGAGGTTGAGCAGCAGGATGAACTCCAGGAACATGTACACCAGCAGCAGGATATTGGTGAGCCAGTAGTCCGCCCCGTCTGTATGTGCGTGCGGCGCATGCAGGGCGCGCGACACACGCGACATCGGCAGAGGCAATCTGATTGGTTGAATTCAGGGCAGCCTTTTGCTGAGCCGCGGTAGGGGGGTGCGCAGGCAAACCTACCCACCCAGAATTTTGGAAACCCCAGGACCCAGAGTTGTTCAACCTCCGGAGGGGGGTGGTAGGACAACTCTGTCCCCACCCCCCCCCATCCCCCCTTCCAGGTTGACCCATCCACCAACCAATGCACTCACCCAACCACTGGCGCCTCGTGTCCACCAGAGGCGTGCCCAACGCGGTGCTTATGTCTGCCGAAACAGCATCAAAATCATACGCTGTCCAGGGCACACTGTCCAGAGCCAAACTCAGAAACTGCTCCACCAACTTGGTGCTACTGCCCAACCGTTGGGGCAAAAACAAGCCGGTGGTTTCCCACAATGAGTTGACGGAACAAAGAAACACGGTACCCTGGGCCCCATACTGCCTAGCCCCACTGGAGGGAGGGGTGGGTTGCTGGACCCCACCCACCCACAATCCCGAAAACCCACCCTACGTCCCTCCCCCCGTAGAGTTGGCTGCACACTAAGCAAAACTCTGATTCAGGGTCAGGGTCACTGCTGCTTCCGACCGGTGTTGGAGCGGTGTCAACATTTTTGAGGTGCGCACACGGACAGCGCAAGAAGCACGGGGGAAACCCGCAAACACAGGGAAACACATGCAAACACAAGGGACAGACCGGAAATGAATGAGCCAAAGCGAAAGAAAAACCTGGACCCACAGGCCATGGACTGCACCGGCTGTGAGTAGGAACGGGGCACCAGTTTTCGTGCGGCAACCACAGCAACCACACACAACACACACACACACACACACACACACACACACACACACACACACACACACACACACACACACACACACACACACACACACACCCACACAGTCAAACAACATGTTGTATCGGAATGGAAACTGGATTTAGCTTGCACTCTCCTGAAACGGTGAACGTTTTATGGCATTTTGGCATTTCTGGCGGTTTTCTGTCGAGAGCGAAGAGCAGAGACAAAGCATCTTGCTGCATGCAAAATGTACAGTGGACATAAATTCAACGTAGCAGGTGCAGCGGGGTGGGAGGTATGCAGGAACACTGTAAAGAAATCTAAGGGCTATGTATACACACTGCAACCCTACACGAGAAACGATGCTATCCCCATGGCTGGAGTGCGATGTGCAAGAATGAAACCCAGTGCCATGACGTGCTTCCTCATGCCACGACAAGTGATGGCGCACGAACGACACAACAAATGTGAGGAACAGCGTGGGACTATCACTACAGCAGCCGTGCGGGAGCGCGAGTGAGGACGCTATTGTGGATCATTCGGCACCTGATGGATGCACAGTCCAGGGGGCGAAATGGTGCTCAATGTGCAAACAACAAAGCCGGGCCCTGCTGAAGACTGTGCAGGGCCTCACCGACAAGGTCGTGCGCCTCGAGGGGCGCTTGGTGGGGCCCCAGCAACCCCCTGCCCCCCCCACCCCCCACCCGCCGGGAAGGCTCGGCTGGCAGCGAGACCCCCAGCCCAGGCCCCGCACAGAGGCGCCCCTGCGTCCCGTGCGTGCGAGTGGCAGGGACGAGGCACGGGCCACTACGAGTCACGGCACCGTGTCGGGTGCGCGTGCAACGAGCAGGGCCATACTGCACAAGGGGTGTTGGCATGGGACGAACTCTTGCCTCTTCTGCGCCCCTCTTGGTCCGGTCTGGGGTTCTGTGGCTTTCCTTGCCACCAGCGTCCGCCACTGCAGACCTGAGTTGGGTGGGCCCCGCTGTGGGTGGGGTAGGCCCCACGGAGCTGACCACTGCATGTGCCAGGCCCCCCGCTGCGGTGACGCGGGCGCGTATTCCTGGTGCATGGCCCAGGGCTGATGCCTCCTGAGGCCCCGTTCCCGTAACGGGCGCCAGTGGCATGTCTGGTTGGTGCAGCGGGCCCCCCTCCGCTGCCCTCGCCGCTTTCGGCGTCCGCTGGTCCTGCCCCGCCGGGCGGTCGGCACTGCCCGCTGCGCCTTGGTATGGCCTTCCTTCGTCCTTGGCATGCGCCACCTGGCCTCCCTATCCTGGGGCCTCCCCTTCCTGCCGCGCCGGCGGGTTTGGCGAGTGTCATCGTGTCCAGGCCGCTGGTCTACGTTGGGTACGGGGTGGCGGTGCCAGTACCTGTGCTGCTCTGCCCCCAGTGCACGAGGAAGGGGAGGAGACCAGAAAACCCCCTCAAACAATGGCCAAGTCATCAAGCATGACCACACTTCTGGAACTGCTACCCCCACTTGAGCATTACAACCGCAGAGGACTACACAGAGGAGGTCGATCAGATGCCCCTGTCCAGCGGAGTACCACGCTCCATCGGACGACGCTGACACTGCCAACTCTTACACATTTGTGGCCTAACCACTTTGCACAAGTATCGGCCATGGGACGGCACCTCGGAGGTGTTAAGGTGCCTGTTTGCCCATTTTGCGGTCATGCCAAGGGAAACCCCCCCCCCCCCCCTCCGCTTCCCCCTTCGCCTCAACCCCCTCTTACGGCCCCACGACGGGTCCCAGGCAGTCTACTCTACTTTACTACTCTACTTTTCAGAAAATTGTCCCATGATACATAACATTGCGGGGGCATTATTTCAAACCAGAGATGTTGTGGTACCCCAGGACCCCCCACCCTCCCCTCCCCAACCTCCAGCGTCGGCAGATCGGGGGTCCCCGTCACGGGAGCCACGAAGGGGGAGGGGAGTGGGCTCCAACGACCCCCACCCCCCGCGCGCAAACCTTTTTTCCTCCGCCCCTTGCCACCAGCGTCCGCCACGGCAGACCTGAGTTGGGTGGGCCCCGCTGTGGGTGGGGTAGGCCCCACGGAGCTGACCACTGCATGTGCCAGGCCCCGCGCTGCGGTGACGCGGGCGCGTATTCCTGGTGCATGGCCCAGGGCTGATGCCTCCTGAGGCCCCGTTCCCGTAACGGGCGCCAGTGGCATGTCTGGGGCGGTCCCTCGGCTCCCATGTGCCCCTGTGAAGCATTCCGTCCACGCATCGGTTTGCGGGCCCCTGAACAGTCAGTCCCAGGCACCTGTCGTGGATCTAGTGAGATGTACCACCGCATTGTTGTTGGTTCGTGGTACGCCTTCGCATGGGGACACGGGACAGCAGCAGCGCGGGCCGCCACGGCATGTCCCGCACAAATGAAGAAGCCGCCACGGCAGTCACACTGTTGAGGTGAAAGCTTGGGAAGGTGAGTCTTCAACTCTGGGAGGAAAATTGTGGCAGCGCCCTCGAAGCTCAGCACTGCCGTGTCCCCAGGACACCTGCACTGTAGGCCCATGGTGCTGTGGCTACCTCCGGTGAGGGCACCCTGGTGAGTCATCACTAGTGCTTAGACTAGCCTCTTTGAACTGGCCTGTCACGAGAGCCCCTTGCCCAAGCCCCCCAGCCCCTCCTTCAGGGGGGCTCGAATGACGCACACCCCTCCGCGCGCACCCCTGTTTCCACCCTCTTGGGACCATTCCCTCCGTGGCAACCAATGCTCGTCTGTCCTCAGAACATGTGGGTCGGCGTGCAACGGGCCCAGAAACCCGCCGCCAAAGGCGCCGGGCACACCGTCCACCTCCGAAAATCCCCTGCACGGCGTATCCAGAGGGATATTCATTGGGGGCTTGCAGCCCTCGCCCCCCCAGCCCCCGGAAGCCGATGCGGCCCGGGGGCAACGCCGGGGGCAGTGCACAAGTGCAGGGGCAGGACCGGCGCCAACGCCGAGACGTGGGCAGGGACAGTGTGCAGCCGAGGCAGGAGGGCGTGCGGGGGGCATGGCAGGACCCGTGTACTCTGCAAAGGGGTAGATGCCGATGGTGGTCAGCATGAAGGAGATCATGTGGCGGAAGAACGACGGGGTCTCGTTTGCGGAGCAGAGGTCCAAGAGGAAGTGCGCGGCCATCGTGAACCCGAACTGAATGATCATGTACACGACGAAGAAGCGCGTGAAGTCGTAGATGATGATCTCTTTGACCATGACGATGTACGGCCCCAGGGACCGGAACCCGATCAGAGAGTACACCACATTCACGCAGTTCGTGAGCGACGCAAACGCCAGAAAGATCTTGCCGACCTGCGGAGGTGCGGCCCAGGCCTTGTGCGATCAGCGTTGGTCCGTTGCATCGAATCATAGCAAATGACACGGAGCTGAATTCAATGGGCCCGACGCGGAAGGGGGGGGAAGGGGGTCCATTATCACGATCCCCGCTCCCCTGCCCTCGAAGGCCCCTTGAGGGGCCTGGGCTCCGGGGGTTGGGGGTCCACAACTCTGTGTGATAAACCTCAAAACGATCGTCATGTAGCGCTGACCATTTTGAGGAACACTTGTTGAGGCCATAAAAATGTGTTTGAGGGGCGGGAGGGGGGAGGCAGGAGGAGGGGGGGGGGGTATCAGGAATACCAAGCAACACATGGCCAGTGAATATATCAACAAATGACTGCTGCGCAAAGCAGCACCCCCCACCAGACCGGATCTTGTCCTGGTGGTGGTGGTTTGGGGGGGGGGGGGGCAGAATGGGGCAGGTTTGCTTCACTGCAATTAGCTCCAGTCGCGCCTGCCACAGTGTTCATTGCTCTCGGTTCAGTGCGCCAGATCCAGTTCACAGCTCTCAGTTCAGTGCACAGGACCAGTCACGCACGCCTTGAGGAGCGGAGACCGCCGAAGGCCCAGGTCAGCTTTATCATGACCCTCCACTCCAATGTGGGACTGCACGTGCAACCACTGGACGGAGGGTCCCTGTGTCTCTACCTCTTCTAATAGCTGTGTCCTCAGGTCAACTGACTGAACGCTCCCCCCGAGCCTTGCCATTCATGCCGTAGCCACTTCTGGGCTTTTCCCGTGGTGCCTTGGAAAACCAGCAACGAGTCCAAGCAAATTACCGTCTGTGACGATCACTGTGACGATCCCTGTGGCGGACGGCGTGCAGGGCCGCGCATAGCTCTCCACAGTTGTCGGTTTGTTGTTCCTCTGTGGGAATGGGTTCTGCTGCGTCCCGAGCAGCTGCAAAGAAACTCCATAGCCCCCCACCCGCCCCACTACGGGGTGTTCGTCAGATGATCCATCGGTGTAGATTGTATCCGGTTTCTTCGAGCTGTGAAACCGCGTCATACGGCAGCCGCGTTTCGTCGTTCAGGAGGCGAGCCATGGGGCACTGTGCCCAACTTTTGAGCACCTGTAGCCAGCAGGACAGAAAGATGTCCCATGACAGGCTTGGATTTTACCAGGTTGTGCAAGTTCCGGGAAGCCTGGACCGCCGAGCAAATACCAGTCCCAGGGGGGTGTCCAGTGACAGGGCTGGTTGTGGGGTCTGTTTCCTGCATATCTGTTATGACCATTGGGTCCATACATTGCACCAAAACGTGGAAAGCTGACGACAGGCTGGAGCGCCCTGTGAGAACGTGCTCCATGTGCTCCAGTTGACCATCCACTGAGCAGTGTGTTGCTTGTGGGAGGCTGCTTTTCACCCTTTCACCCACTGGCAGTTTTTTCCACAATGCCATTTGAATGAAGGGTAGATCCCTCAGGGGTGACCTGAATTTCACGAGTGCAGTCCACGTCTCTGGGGTCTGTCTCGGGGTGGGGGGATGTGTAACATGAGGTATCGGAGCATGCAGCGATTATTCCATTGACCCCAAAGGGCTGGTAGCGTTTCGTGGGGGGGCTGGTAGCGTTTCGTGGGGGGGGGCTGCTGGCTGGGGTTTCCACTGGGTGGCGAGTCGCGACATGTAGACCGGTGGGGGGGGGCTGACGGGGGGCATCAGCCCGGTCCATCTCATGCCCCAGCCCATGGCACACCTCTCCAATGCCCGCCAGCGTCAATGCCCAGCCAATAATGAACGTGATGCAGAAGGCGGCGCTCACGAGGTCCTGGTTGTTCAGGTTCATACAAGACATGAGGTTGTTGGGACCCGAGGGGCCTTCACCGCCGCGATCGCGCTTCCGGAAGCAGCCACTCAACAGCGTCTTGTCAGTCGCATACTTGCGGAACATGCGGCCGAGCTTCCAGATGACGTAGACCATGACGCAGGCCTCGCACGCGATCACGAACGCATTCTCGACGGGGTAATCCGCGATGTCGTAGTTGTAGTAGTGCTTCGGGATGATGACCTGTGGCGCACAGGCAAAGGTGGCGGTGTGCCATGCAGCAGAATGGGGTAGAAATGGCGGGATGGGGCACGCAGGTACCCTAAATGCATTCTGTCAGCCGGTCCGAGTCCCAGCGGATGCTGTGACGGCTGCCGTTGCAGAAGCGTCTGCACCGAGAATGCCACAGCATCACATCCGACATCATCTGTGGCACCAGCTCGAGCACCGCAGGAACGCATTGGTGCCGTATGACCTTGAGGCTGTGGGAGCCGCATGGCGTCGGCAGCGTGCAGTTTGCCAGGTGGGTGCGATCCCATGGTGGCTGAGGTGTATTTGTGGCCCCTCAACCCGAGCCCTTGATATGAGGGGTCTGGTGGTGGTGTGTGTGGGGGGGGGGGGGGGGCAGGGGAAAGCAGGGTGCTGAAGGCGCTGGGCACAACGCACACCTCCAAGCAAATGGTTCGGCTTGTCTTGAAGGATATACCTCCCCCACAGTGCGGCCCAAACATGTTCTCCCGCATGGGGGTTGGGCTCCGGGGGTTGCGGCTCAGTGACCCTTTGTGCGTGCGGCGGGCATAGATCGTGTTGGATGGCCCCACGGTGTGTGTACTGGCTGTGGCTGACATGCAGGGCTCAGAAGTACCCAGCTCCGGTGGTGGGTAATGTACCCACAAACGTACCCACAATGTACCCAAGGCAAGGAAAAATGCGGGAAAATGGGGGGAAATGGGGGGGAAATGGGGGAAATGGGGGGAAATGGGGGGGAAATGGGGGGAAATGGGGAGAAATGGGGCTTGTGCTTGTGCTTGTGCTTGTGCTTGTGTCTCGCCTGTTGCAGGCGGCGGCGGAGAAATGGGGGGAAATACGTAAAGATGGGTAAAAATGGAGGAAATTTGGAGAAATTTGGAGGAATTGGATTTTTTCCCAATTTTCCCCATTGTTCCCCATTTTCCCCCATTTTTCCTCCCCTTATGGTGCCCGTTGGCCACCCCCCACCCCCAACCTGTCAGCCAAAAGTGGTTTTTTTGGGGGTTTCACACTATGTTTTCCCCATTTTTCCACATAAATCACGACAAAATCTCACCCCAACCCCCATTTTCCCCCATTTTCCCCCATTTTCCCCCATCTTTCCCCATTCCCCCCCATTTTTCCCGATCTTTCCTCGGGAGCTTTCGCCAATGCACCCCCACACAGCCTTGTTGTCAACCGAAACCTTGATTTTCGGCCTTTTCTGCCCCAAAATTTCCCATTTTTCCACCAAACAATCTGAATTTCCCTCATTTACCCCCAATTTTCCCCATTTTTCCTACTTTGGCCCATCTCCCGGATAGTGTTCCGCTAAACGTACCCAAAGTGGGTACTTCTGAGCCCTGGACATGACTTGTTGCCCATCTTTCAGTCTCCGTTTGACTCCGTTTTAGGTCTAAACATACACACGGGTACGTACAACGGATCATCCTTCTGAACCTCACCTTGTGTCCTCCCCTGATGGAGTGACACGACAGCATGCCACGCGCACACAACATCTATGTGCACCAATATGCAATGGGGAAATTGCACCCTCATGACCCAGCACGCCACATCCACTCCTACACAATGTGCCCCAGTGTGCCATCTGTGTACTGCAGTATGCCATGCAGCTACTACATCCGTGTACTGCAGCACAACATGCAGCCACTACGTCTGCGTACTGCAGTATGCCATGCAGCCACCGCATACCGCAACTGCCCACACAATCTGCACAAACAAAAGCACAATGAAGTCCAGATAGAACAGCCATTTGCCAAACTTGGACCATTTGTCGTCCAGTAGGCGCTTGACCTCTGGGAGGTCTGCCACCAGCTTCAGCCGCCGCAGCATGACCTCCTTCGGCACGTAACCGTCCTCCAGCGGAAGGCAGTTGGTAAGTGGCTCTTCTTTGCTGGCGCACAGGCACTGGATCGCCGTGTGCAAGGGCCTGCCGTCGCACACTTCGTGGTATGGTTGCTCCAACCCACGGAGCGGGATCTTCTTGCACATGACGTTCCCACTCTCCCACAACACCTGTGCGTAGCAGAGCGAAGAAGCAAAGCTGAGCGCTGGCACCAAAGCTTCCTTCGCATTGCGGTGCCAGAGGACATTATTTCCTTCGCGTTGTTGGGGGTCATCCGTGGTTTCGCTCGTGAATATTCGTGGCGCCATGGGCACCACAAGCTGCACACGTGTTGGCAGTGTTTGTTTGCACTTGTTCAGATAGAGGACGGCACCTCAAAAGAGCAACAAATTCAAAATGCCAAGGCTGAGGCATTTGTCTGAATCCTTAGTGATAATGGCGTTCCTTGGCCTGCGCTTTGCAATGGCTGTTTGCATGCAATGTCTAACCCCCACATCACTTCTGCAAACTACCATCTGCAGATCATGTGATCACACCAGGTCGTGGGAACCCCCCCCCCCTTATGCAACACCAACGCATCCTCCACTTACAATTCCGGTTCCCAGATGCTTCCAGAGGTTCGTATGACAGAACTGGACCCCCAACACTACCCTCTGCCTGAGTTCCGTAGCATTGTGTGAATAAAATCCAGAGTAACCCCTCCCCCACCCCTCAAATGTATACCTCAACAAATTTTATCCCCCAAAACAAATCTATAACCCCCTAGGCTTAATGGGCGTTTTCCCACTCTTCACCCCCCTGAGCCACAAACGGAACATGAACAAATCCAGGCTACAGGTTCAGCACCACTGCAAAGGTCACTTGAAGAATGAAGTGATGGTGGTTTGCTTTTTGACATTGGAAGCATTAGTAGGAGCATGGGCCACAGCAGCAGCTTCTTGTTTTTGCACTCATAAAAATGTCAACACACATGTGCAGTTCAAAATCAGATTCAGAATACGAATGATCCATGCAGCCAACAGAAATCAAAACTGCATGACCAAAGGAAAAAGAACATGCAGCACCCCCTGCCCGGAATTTCTACTCCAAAAAAATGTATACTCCCTGGCCTTACTGAACGTCTTGTCAAGATCTAGAGCCCAGGTTATACCTTTTCGTTGGGGGGGGGGGGGGTTAAAACTGCCACAACTAAGACTGTGTCTGTGGTTGGTCATGCTCCTTTGCTGTCACCAGAATTTGTATTGGCAATGACTTCTGTTTAGAGTTGAGATTAAAACCCAGCTTGGTTCGCATAGAAAGCATCGCAATCAGTTCAGCCCGCGGATTGCACAATTCCGCGCTTCATCGCAGGCACACGCACCCAAACTTGGCCTCGGCGGGCGGATTAGAACAACCACGACATTGGGCAGACATCGGGCGCGACTTTCATCGCAAGACTTTGAAGAAAAGCGACAACTGGTGCGTAACTGACGGCGAATGGTGGTCTGCCACGGGCAATCCGCGGTTCCCCAACGTCCAGCATTTGCCGGTAGCAAGGATAAGGCGCAAGGGAGTGCACAAGCCATATTGCATGGGATAGTATGGGGGAGCCCTAACCACAAAGTCAGATTGGCTCGGAGATTCAGTGCGCTGGCGCTTGGATGATCCCGGGGCAGGTTGCTATGGACACCAAGATGTAGTACACTTTCTGAAAGGTAATAGTGAAATTGTTGTCATCAATGGTGTGGGAACAAGTGACCAAATGGCTCACATCTGGTTTGATCCCAATGACAGAAAAGCCGGATTGAGGTCTTTCGATGAATTGATTGAGCCATGAATTGATCCAACCCAAAACATGTATTGTCTCCCCCAAAGTGGCTGTGCAAAAATCCTCCCAACTTATTAGATGTCATGGGAGGGTCTTCTTTGTTTTGGATTGCCACTGGATGTAGATGGCCAACGAGTAAATATCTGGGCATTTGACAGATGGGCGGAGGGGGGGTATATGGCTGGTTCAACTTCGCCGCCGGCCGCCGACTGCCGCAGCCGCCGTTGACTAAGCGCCCGATTGTTGAGGATCGTCAGTCGATTGGTAACCACGCCAAGGTCCCATGCCGCTCGTGTGTGCCGCAGAGAACTGAGTGCTGTCGCCTGCTTGATACATCTGACCTGACGTGCACCGTGCGGTAGTACTCTGAGCGGGCAGGCCCTCCTCCGAATCTACCAAAACGTGCCGACATTTTCGCCGCGTTTGGCATGATCTTCGAATGCACAATTCACGCTCCAAACTGGATTTGGATGGCAATTTGGAAGGGGGGGAAGAAAAAAGGTGCGCGGGGGGGGGGATCGTTGGAGCCCCTTTTCCAGACCCCCCCTCCTTTCAGGGCTCACATGACGGGGACCCCCGACGGGCCAACGGGGGGGAGGTTGGGGGGCTCCTGTGGTACCCCAACAAAAAGATGGCTCAAAATGATCCCCACGATGCACTGATCATTTTGGGGTATGTATCATGGGGGAAGTATTTTTTGAACAAAAATCCTTCGGGGCCGTTTTGCGGCGCAAGCGGTGAGTCATCAACAGAGTTTTTAGACCAGCCTCTTTGGACCGGCCTGTCACGAGAGCCCCTTTCCCAACCCCCCCCCCCCCTCCTTCAGGGGGCTCAAACGACCGCCCCCCCCCGCGCAAACCTTTTTTCGCTCTGCCAAGGGGGCGGTGGGTCCCGGAGCGCAATCAACAGTCGCCACTGGGCAAGTGGCTACCAACCGACTGACGTTCCTCAACAATCGGCCGCTCAGTCATGACGACAGCGGCGGTCCACGGCCAACGGCGGCTGAGTTGAATCAGCGGCAAATGCTGGACGTTGGGTGATCGCGGACTGCCAGTGGCAGACCACCATCCGCTACCAGTCGCCATCCCCAAGCACCACAGGCCCGCTGAGTGCCTGAAACAAATCTCCGAAAGAAGCGTAGCACAGTATTTCGAGGGCGCTGGATTTAAAAATACGAAGCCCGTTTTCGTCAGGAGCCAGGTCGCGTGCCCCTCTGTGACCCAGTGTGACCGAGGGACAAGGGGCCCGGCGCACAACATAAATGAAAAGGCGGGGGTTTGGCACAAAAAGCGAAAAGCGTCAAGACCGCGACCGCACCCCCGAATATAAATCCACTTCACATCGGTGTGCCATAAAAGGTAAGTGAATACGTCGGTGAGTACTTCCGGATGCAGACGGGCGGGGGGGGGAAGGGTTGATGGGGTCGTTCGAACCCTTTGTCTGGATCCCCCCACTGCCCTCAAACGGGACTCTCGTCACCGAGCCCCCAGACCCGCCTCTGGGAGGGCCTGGAGGGAGCATGCGTCCGAGGCACACACCTTCGTGCTGCGCATCAGGATGTGCTCGAACATGCGCACCTGCCCCATCGCCGCCGCCAGCGCCATGGGGGTCAGCCGCTCGTTGTTGGGGGTGCACTGCATGCGGTCGGTGTTCAGGCCCTCGCGCTCGGCGCGCTCCAGCACGGCGTCGTACATCCGCGGCAGGTCGTGGATCACCGCCACGTGCAGGCAGGTGTTGCCGAAGGCGTCCCGGTCGACCAGCGAGTTGTGCAGGTCCATGCCGTCGGCGGCGCGGGTCGCGAGGATGCGGTCCAGGATGGTCGTCTGGTTCGTGGCGACGGCGAACATGAGCGGGAACCTGCGACGGTCCGGCGCAGGCGGTTGGTCCCATCCGCCGCCCCCTGCACCCACCCCCCCATTCCGTTTGCCAAGCCCCCCCCAGCCCCCGCTGCGGGATGCAAGAGCGGATGTGGAAGCGGGGCACATGCTTTCGGGTTCGAATCCCGGAAGTCGAAGGTCTCACTTGACCAGCACCGGGACTGAGACCGCGGCCTTCGAATGCTCCCATAGAAACCAAAGAAGGCCCAAAGCTGCAGAGCAACAAATTCAGAACAAAAGGCTCTGCAGTGACCATGTCACAGGCGCCTTTCGCTGAGGCAGACGAAGTAGATGTCGTGTGGGCTCGTTCGACTGTCTTCAATACAAACTAAACTGAACAATGCTGGACACATCAGCGGTGGGGGAGGAGGTCAAGGGGACGCACCCGCCGAAGTAGCAGCGCCCCGCGGGCGCAAAGAACTTGCCGACCGTCTCGTGCGTGAGCAGATGGGGATGCCGCTCCAACAGCCATTCGACGAGATCAGGGTCCTGGTGGATGATGGCGATGTGGAGGATGTTCTCCCCCTCATACGGGCCTTTCGTGTACTGGAGGTCGGCCTCCGACGGGTACTTCTCCACCAGCGCCTTCCCGATGTCGTTTTCGTAGCAGAGAAACGCGAAGTGCACCGGCGCCGCCCCGACTGCGTCCCGACCTTGCAAGATTGTGACGGGGTCGTCCTCTTGTGCGAGGAGGCTCAGCACCTGCGAACGTTGGGAAATGATCGATCGGCAACAGCCCCAAACTCCTCCCTCAAAAAAAAAAACAACCCATCAAAAAGCAGGTCATTGTCGGGCCGTTCTGAAGACAGTTTTTCAACTCATCACGGAGTTGAACGGTAGTTGTTCAACCACCGGTGACGTTGTTGGACGTTGATATCTGGACAGGTCATCGTTAGCTACAGCCCCGGCGGCATGTGTTATTCAGGCCGCTTTTGGGGAGCCAGAGTTGGTTTACCGCAGCGCTCCAGTTCCACTGGAATGTGCCGTTGGCGGTCTGCCCAAAAGGACTGGGCAGGCATGGGGTGTGTGGAGGGTGGGGGGGGGTAGGATGTAGATCTCAGACACACGGCAGAGTGCAGGCTACTCAACGAGATTGTACATCGGCACTTGAGCATGTACATTGGTACAAAACTGGAAGATTGCATCGATTACCAACGATGCAGCCCTTATCTTTGATTGCAGGCGATTCCGGTCTTGATCTTCCTGTTGCCATGCCGAAGGACGTAAAACAAGTCTATACATAGTCGCACCCATCGTCAGTCATTGCATCATTGCATCAGGGCACTGGAGGCCACCGTGCTGGAGGCAGCCGCTACAGGTGCGCCCACAGTGTGAGGGCTGGCGCTACAGACGTGCTGCTGGATCTAAAGTCGCGACGTCGTGCGACGTTAGGGGAGACCGCATGCATGAACATGATCTCAACCTCAAAACGCTGCTGGATTCATCAGCATGTTTGCCAGTAGCCTCCGCCACATGCCCACAGCCATGGCAACTGCATACCTTTGCACGCTGCTGGGCTCTCGTACCCGCACCATTTCGTACGTATTGCTACACATCTCTGGTCAGAGATGGAACAGCAATCGAACACGATTGCGCATGTGCATTTGCAATCAAAGTTCGGAGCCCACAATGTCTCGCCGGGTGCACTACGTTTACTTTGTTATTAGGTGCAGGCACTTTCCCAGTTACCTCGCTCTGGCACACAAAGACGCCCAGTGAGATTGGTGGAGCACTGGAATTTGAGGGTGCCTGATACCAGGTCACAGTCTGTGCAAAGCAGTGCTCACGTCTTTCTGATATCTTCGATGGTCCGAATGCAGTATGTCCCGACTGCAGACATTTTGTACCCCAAACTGTGAACGAATTGCATTTGTTGAGGATGCTTTCGGCCCCCACCCCCTAAACCCGTGGCGTGTGGACCTAACCTGTGGGGATACACCTTCATATGTCAAAGCATCTTTAATGCGGCTGGAGTAAAAGGTACGCAGTCTCATTGCATTGCTGGCCCCCTTGCTTGATTGGTGGGCGGGCTTTCAACTGGGGGGGGGGGGGTCGATACAGCCCTCTGGCTAGACACCCATCCTCCTCCAAAAAGGGTTCAATTGAAGGGCCCCCCAAAATCCTACCAAGACTGACCCTTGGGCCCCGGAGGTGACCCGGACCCAAAATTCGGCAAATGGGATTTTTAGAATCAGCGGGTCGAACTAGAAAGTCATCACTTGCCCATATTTTTTTGGCGGGGGATTGACTATTTTCATGATAACTGATTCATGGTCCTGTCGATTGATCCCTTTTCCCGAAACCCCCCCCCCCCCGAGTTGAAAACCCGACCTCTCCTGTTCGAAACACCTTGTCCGGGACCCTAGATAATAAACCTGCTTGTCAACGGATTCTGGGAAACCCAACTCGTGAATCCTTCCCCTACATTACGCTGGTCAAACAACCGTAGGCCTCCCGGTGCTAGTGAGCAGCACCGTGGGTCAAACTCTGTGTGCGCCCCGGCTGAGTCTTACCACGTAGTCGCTGGTTGTGGAGACAGCCCTGGGTAATTCTTCGTCAGGCGGGTCGCTGTTTGTTGGTGAGACGGTTGTTGGTGAGGCAACAGTATTACGATGGCAGCAGCTGTCAGATATCTGACAGCACTTTCTTTTTGCTTTCAGACATCTGAGGGATGGTCGGGCGGCGCGGTGGAAGGGCTGTTGGGCGCCACATGTGCAGGCCAAGGTCCCAAAGTACACTCCCGGATGCAAATTTTTCACGTGCAAAAGCATCCCCGTCGGGGACCCGTTTGTGGTCGCCGCTGCTGATTTTGGCAAACGGGGGCAGGTCTTAGCAGGTGAGGGTGCTGGTTGGTGAGACAGCCCTGAGTAAGTCTTGACCACGTAGGGTCCCGATGGCATGGGTCGTTTGAAAAATCCCAATTTCGAGGTGAGTCCTGACAGCTTCCAAGGGCCCATGGGCCAGAGTTGCGTGATCATTTGGTGACAATGGCATATGTGTGAGAACATTCTCACTGAGGAGGAGGCAGTGCCTGGGCACTCAAGGTGCACACACGATAGTTGGTGGCGATGCAGCCCTGGGGTCATCAACGCCCTCACGTGGGGTGCACGGCGCCCCATACCTCGTCCGCGCTTGCGCCGCGGCGGATGGCGTCGAACACGCCCTTCGCGTGCAGCCGCTCGTCGTGGAAGACGCGCTCGTTGCTGCGAAAGAACTGCGGGATGACCGCCTCCGACAGCGTGTCGCGCAGCGCATCGGAGGTGCGGCGCCACCAGCTCTCCTGCGGGCACGGAGTGTCGCCGCTGCCGGCCAGATCGCCGTCCGGGCACTCCGTCTCGCGCCGCCGGAGGTGCCGTTTGAAGGACTCCGAGGCGCGGCGCAGTCGCGGGGCCGGCACGCTGCTGCTGGCAGCCTCGCTGCTGGCCATGGGCCTGGGGACGGCCCTAGGCCAGGGCGCAGGCGAAAAACGACAGACACTGCCGCAAGGGCAGCGGAACGGACCTGTGCAACGAGTGGCGGTAGTCGCTGGTTGTGGAGACAGCCCTGCGTAATTCTTAGTCAGGCGGGTCGCTGTTTGTTGGTGAGACGGTTGTTGGTGAGGCAACAGTATTACGATAGCAGCAGCTGTCAGATATCTGACAGCACTTCCTTTTTGCTTTCAGACATCTGAGGGATGGTCGGGCGGCGCGGTGGAAGGGCTGTTTGGCGCCACATGTGCAGGCCAAAGTGGGGCGCGCACCCATTCACAAAAAGGTGGCAGTCCGCAGGCGAACCGAACGATTGGGCGCGCGCATCGAGATCCAACAAAGAGAGGAAGGGAGAGGACGGCTGCAATCAGATTTCAAAACATATTCCCACGCAATCCGAATGATGTATTGGTCGTATCCGCCATCGCAGAAGCCTTTGTTGGCGGTGCCAAGAATGTGTTGAGCAACACAGGCGAATGGCGTTGAAACACCGCAGGCGGGCTCTCGCGGGCGGGCGGGCGACCAGACTCCTGTGCAGACCTCAGGATTAGCCATAGCGGCTGAGCTTGACGCATTGGTAGCAGCTGACCCTCAAACCCGTGCCAGAGTAAGGGTGGCGCCCCGTTAGCGTGAGAATTGGGTAACATATGAAGTCTACACCTGCCCCCAAGGAGTAACACAGACAGTAAGATGGTGCGACATGTTTACGAAGTGCGGCTGCAGCACGCGTGTCATGCATGCCAGCTCAGGGGGCACGGGTCCGGCACATAGACATGAACATGATCTCAACCTCAAAACGCTGCTGGATTCATCAGCATGTTTGCCAGTAGCCTCCGCCACGCGTCCACGGCCATGGCAACTGCATACCTTTGCACGCTGCTGGGCTCTCGTATCCGCACCATTTCGTACGTATTGCTACACATCACTGGTCAGAGATGGAACGGCAATCGAACACGATTGCGCATGTGCATTTGCAATCGAAGTTCGGAGCCCACAATGTCTCGCCGAGTGCACTCCCTTTACTTTGTTATCAGGTGCAGGCACTTGCCGTTCCCAGCTACCTCGCTCTGGCACACAAAGACGCTCAACCACAGGTTTCTGAGAGCAGAATGATATTGGAGGAGCACTATTCATTGTAGCCCCCCCTAACCAGCCTTGCCGCCATTTTCATGGGGCTCTCTGTCAATAAAGAACAACAAAGGGCAAAAATTCGTGAACACTGAAATGGGTGAATCCACACGTTCAACAGAGAAATGAGGAAAAGAAAACGCACCTCAATAACCCCAATATTGCACAAACGATCAAATCAGTAGTAACCAAAATCCTGCCAATCCTCAAAATTGGCTGCAGTTTATATCATTGCGCTGTTGGACACATCTCTGCAAAAAAAAAAACGCGAGAGTTTGTGCACAGAACGTATGCCATGCACACAATCTCTTTAGCACCACATACCAGACACCCATTTTTTAGGGTACTGGGAGATTGGATTGGAATTGTTGATGGTTTACCTTCTTCTCATTGAGCACCATTGATTTAAGCCTTTTGAAACCACTAGACCCCAATCAATGGCCAAGCACTTCGACCCGGTTGTCCCCACTTTTGAGACCATATTGCAGTGCATTTGAATTTTCAACCATTTCACCTTGCCTCTGTGTTTGTGGAGAGCCCCATGCAAATGGTGGCAGGATTGGTGGGAGCACCAGAATTTGTTTGTGCAGGGCCTACAACATGTATTTTCACCACGGACATGGTTTTCTCTTCTTTGGCCTGAATCTATTGTCACAACCACACTCCATTCTTGCTCTTTGCTAAATCTGTCACCTCTGTGTGCCAACCTGTATGAATCCCGAATCAACCCACAGCGTAAACCGTGACTGTTCCAAATTTGTTTTTCGAGGATGCTATTTGAATCTAACAAAACAAACTGAGGCCATCCGCTTCGATGCTTCACACTGGGAACAGGCAAAGAACAGGGTCATTCCTTGCGTGAGTGTGCTCGGAACAGCCGTATGAATCCACTTTACTACTTACAGGGGGGGGGAGGGGGGTTGCACCGGGGTTTTTCGTACCAGAAATTTTCGATGCGGGTTTATTTCGCATGCAGTCCCGAATTTGCTATGGGATATTTCGCACCCACATGCTGTGAGCCTGCCTGTGGCAACGGCAGACTTGCCCTGTTAAATTTTTTGTGGCTTGTTTCAGCCTGTTTTTATGGGTAATTTTGCCAGAAATGTTTTCTGAATGCTATCCTTGGCTTTTTGTTGTTCATAGGAAGGTGGCCAGCACAATTGCATGACGCATCTACATCGCCAGTGTGGTGATCTCAATGTCTTCCACCATGACCTACAGTGGATAATGGGGGCACATGGCAGACCGCAGAAAGCGCCTCAGTGTACCAACCATAAGGCATCATCTTTTCTGGTGATCCAGGAGGTCTAATTTTCGCAAGATTCCCCATCCATTTTCTCACTATCCTGATTCAGCCGGGGTCCCCATCAGCTTTCTGGACACTGGCATCTGTGTGCAGCATCTTCACCTGTACTTGTACCTCCTCTGCCCTTCTTCTTCCTCCTCTTTATCTCTACCTGGTCTCACACAAACCCCATTCTTCAACTCACAAATCACTCCGAACAAGACACAACAATTACTGTGTGCCCGCTGTCATGTCTCGAACAACTCATAAAAGTGATAGAGCTCCACCACACTTCAAGATTAGAGTCACGGCTTGCATTGAGGTGAAGGCGATCTCAGAGCCAAGGTCAGAGAGTAAAGGGTGAGAGCCAAAGAGCGACAGTAAGAACAAATCAGTTCTCATGTGTCTGGGCCACGGAAAGCGCTTTTCCTGCGGCACCTACGGCGCGCCCTGCGACTCGTAGTTTAGATAACTATCAGATACCATACAAGGGGTTCGTACAGTACCCTTAAAATTGCGCCACTCGTACATACAGCATACAGCATGGGTTGTGTAGCAATTCCATTCAGAATCAGTGCCTAATCTCACATCCTGCTCTGCCACCCAGCTCTCCTCCGAACCAGACTATTCACCGGACGATGAATACTTCCTCACACTCGGGGCATGGATTCCAAACGCCAAACGAATCAGACCGCAAAACATACCGCGCAATTTTTCCTTTGCCAGGTTGCGTTCTTTGACACTTCACAATTCCACACGTTACCCCAACCCTGCAGCGCTTGCGGCGTGCAAGAAGGGTTGTCATTTGTGTGTCCATGTATCTCAGTATCTACGAACCATGTCTGTGCTTCTGCAAATTGGCGCCATATCAGTGCTTCTGCAAACTGGCGCCATATCAGTGCTTCTGCAAACTGGCGCCATATCAGTGCTTCTGCAAATTGGCGCCATATCAGTGCTTCTGCAAATTGGCGCCATATCAGTGCTTCTGCAAACTGGCGCCATATCAGTGATTCTGCAAACTGGCGCCATATCAGTGCTTCTGCAAACTGGCGCCATATCAGTGCTTCTGCAAACTGGCGCCATATCAGTGCTTCTGCAAACTGGCGCCATATCAGTGCTTCTGCAAATTGGCGCCATATCAGTGCTTCTGCAAACTGGCGCCATATCAGTGATTCTGCAAACTGGCGCCATATCAGTGCTTCTGCAAACTGGCGCCATATCAGTGCTTCTGCAAACTGGCGCCATATCAGTGCTTCTGCAAACTGGCGCCATATCAGTGCTTCTGCAAATTGGCGCCATATCAGTGCTTCTGCAAACTGGCGCCATATCAGTGCTTCTGCAAACTGGCGCCATATCAGTGCTTCTGCAAATTGGCGCCATATCAGTGCTTCTGCAAATTGGCGCCATATCAGTGCTTCTGCAAACTGGCGCCATATCAGTGATTCTGCAAACTGGCGCCATATCAGTGCTTCTGCAAATTGGCGCCATATCAGTGCTTCTGCAAATTGGCGCCATATCAGTGCTTCTGCAAATTGGCGCCATATCAGTGCTTCTGCAAACTGGCGCCATATCAGTGCTTCTGCAAATTGGCGCCATATCAGTGATTCTGCAAACTGGCGCCATATCAGTGCTTCTGCAAACTGGCGCCATATCAGTGCTTCTGCAAACTGGCGCCATATCAGTGCTTCTGCAAACTGGCGCCATATCAGTGCTTCTGCAAACTGGCGCCATATCAGTGATTCTGCACACTGGCGCCATATCAGTGCTTCTGCAAACTGGCGCCATATCAGTGCTTCTGCAAATTGGCGCCATATCAGTGCTTCTGCAAACTGGCGCCATATCAGTGCTTCTGCAAATTGGCGCCATATCAGTGATTCTGCAAACTGGCGCCATATCAGTGCTTCTGCAAACTGGCGCCATATCAGTGCTTCTGCAAACTGGCGCCATATCAGTGCTTCTGCAAATTGGCGCCATATCAGTGCTTCTGCAAACTGGCGCCATATCAGTGCTTCTGCAAACTGGCGCCATATCAGTGCTTCTGCAAACTGGCACCATATCAGTGCTTCTGCAAATTGGCGCCATATCAGTGATTCTGCAAACTGGCGCCATATCAGTGCTTCTGCAAACTGGCGCCATATCAGTGCTTCTGCAAACTGGCGCCATATCAGTGCTTCTGCAAATTGGCGCCATATCAGTGCTTCTGCAAATTGGCGCCATATCAGTGCTTCTGCAAACTGGCGCCATATCAGTGCTTCTGCAAACTGGCGCCATATCAGTGCTTCTGCAAACTGGCGCCATATCAGTGCTTCTGCAAACTGGCGCCATATCAGTGCTTCTGCAAATTGGCGCCATATCAGTGCTTCTGCAAACTGGCGCCATATCAGTGATTCTGCAAACTGGCGCCATATCAGTGCTTCTGCAAACTGGCGCCATATCAGTGCTTCTGCAAATTGGCGCCATATCAGTGCTTCTGCAAACTGGCGCCATATCAGTGATTCTGCAAATTGGCGCCATATCAGTGATTCTGCAAACTGGCGCCATATCAGTGCTTCTGCAAACTGGCGCCATATCAGTGCTTCTGCAAACTGGCGCCATATCAGTGCTTCTGCAAACTGGCGCCATATCAGTGCTTCTGCAAACTGGCGCCATATCAGTGCTTCTGCAAATTGGCGCCATATCAGTGCTTCTGCAAACTGGCGCCATATCAGTGCTTCTGCAAACTGGCGCCATATCAGTGCTTCTGCAAACTGGCGCCATATCAGTGCTTCTGCAAACTGGCGCCATATCAGTGCTTCTGCAAATTGGCGCCATATCAGTACTTCTGCAAACTGGCGCCATATCAGTGCTTCTGCAAACTGGCGCCATATCAGTGCTTCTGCAAACTGGCGCCATATCAGTGCTTCTGCAAATTGGCGCCATATCAGTGATTCTGCAAACTGGCGCCATATCAGTGCTTCTGCAAATTGGCGCCATATCAGTGCTTCTGCAAACTGGCGCCATATCAGTGCTTCTGCAAACTGGCGCCATATCAGTGATTCTGCAAATTGGCGCCATATCAGTGCTTCTGCAAACTGGCGCCATATCAGTGCTTCTGCAAATTGGCGCCATATCAGTGCTTCTGCAAACTGGCGCCATATCAGTGATTCTGCAAACTGGCGCCATATCAGTGCTTCTGCAAATTGGCGCCATATCAGTGCTTCTGCAAACTGGCGCCATATCAGTGCTTCTGCAAATTGGCGCCATATCAGTGCCTCTGCAAACTGGCGCCATATCAGTGCTTCTGCAAACTGGCGCCATATCAGTGCTTCTGCAAACTGGCGCCATATCAGTGCTTCTGCAAATTGGCGCCATATCAGTGATTCTGCAAACTGGCGCCATATCAGTGCTTCTGCAAACTGGCGCCATATCAGTGCTTCTGCAAACTGGCGCCATATCAGTGCTTCTGCAAACTGGCGCCATATCAGTGCTTCTGCAAACTGGCGCCATATCAGTGCTTCTGCAAACTGGCGCCATATCAGTGCTTCTGCAAATTGGCGCCATATCAGTGCTTCTGCAAACTGGCGCCATATCAGTGATTCTGCAAACTGGCGCCATATCAGTGCTTCTGCAAACTGGCGCCATATCAGTGCTTCTGCAAATTGGCGCCATATCAGTGCTTCTGCAAACTGGCGCCATATCAGTGCTTCTGCAAAGTGGCGCCATATCAGTGCTTCTGCAAACTGGCGCCATATCAGTGCTTCTGCAAACTGGCGCCATATCAGTGCTTCTGCAAAGTGGCGCCATATCAGTGCTTCTGCAAACTGGCGCCATATCAGTGCTTCTGCAAACTGGCGCCATATCAGTGCTTCTGCAAACTGGCGCCATATCAGTGCTTCTGCAAACTGGCGCCATATCAGTGATTCTGCAAATTGGCGCCATATCAGTGCTTCTGCAAAGTGGCGCCATATCAGTGCTTCTGCAAACTGGCGCCATATCAGTGATTCTGCAAACTGGCGCCATATCAGTGCTTCTGCAAAGTGGCGCCATATCAGTGATTCTGCAAACTGGCGCCATATCAGTGCTTCTGCAAACTGGCGCCATATCAGTGCTTCTGCAAACTGGCGCCATATCAGTGCTTCTGCAAACTGGCGCCATATCAGTGCTTCTGCAAACTGGCGCCATA
Organism: Eutreptiella sp. 'Long Island Sound 2002'; assembly: GCA_964036045.1. Classification (NCBI taxonomy): domain Eukaryota; phylum Euglenozoa; class Euglenophyceae; order Eutreptiales; family Eutreptiaceae; genus Eutreptiella; species Eutreptiella sp. 'Long Island Sound 2002'. The sequence continues at coordinate 33,757,600 of OZ038395.1, forward strand.
TCAGTGCTTCTGCAAACTGGCGCCATATCAGTGCTTCTGCAAATTGGCGCCATATCAGTGCTTCTGCAAACTGGCGCCATATCAGTGCTTCTGCAAACTGGCGCCATATCAGTGCTTCTGCAAATTGGCGCCATATCAGTGCTTCTGCAAACTGGCGCCATATCAGTGCTTCTGCAAACTGGCGCCATATCAGTGCTTCTACAAATTGGCGCCATATCAGTGCTTCTGCAAATTGGCGCCATATCAGTGCTTCTGCAAATTGGCGCCATATCAGTACTTGTGCAAACTGGCGCCATATCAGTGCTTCTGCAAACTGGCGCCATATCAGTGCTTCTGCAAACTGGCGCCATATCAGTGCTTCTGCAAATTGGCGCCATATCAGTGATTCTGCAAACTGGCGCCATATCAGTGCTTCTGCAAACTGGCGCCATATCAGTGCTTCTGCAAACTGGCGCCATATCAGTGCTTCTGCAAACTGGCGCCATATCAGTGCTTCTGCAAACTGGCGCCATATCAGTGCTTCTGCAAACTGGCGCCATATCAGTGATTCTGCAAATTGGCGCCATATCAGTGCTTCTGCAAACTGGCGCCATATCAGTGCTTCTGCAAATTGGCGCCATATCAGTGCTTCTGCAAACTGGCGCCATATCAGTGCTTCTGCAAACTGGCGCCATATCAGTGCTTCTGCAAATTGGCGCCATATCAGTGCTTCTGCAAACTGGCGCCATATCAGTGCTTCTGCAAACTGGCGCCATATCAGTGCTTCTGCAAACTGGCGCCATATCAGTGCTTCTGCAAATTGGCGCCATATCAGTGCTTCTGCAAACTGGCGCCATATCAGTGCTTCTGCAAACTGGCGCCATATCAGTGCTTCTGCAAACTGGCACCATATCAGTGCTTCTGCAAATTGGCGCCATATCAGTGATTCTGCAAACTGGCGCCATATCAGTGCTTCTGCAAACTGGCGCCATATCAGTGCTTCTGCAAACTGGCGCCATATCAGTGCTTCTGCAAACTGGCGCCATATCAGTGCTTCTGCAAACTGGCGCCATATCAGTGCTTCTGCAAACTGGCGCCATATCAGTGCTTCTGCAAACTGGCGCCATATCAGTGCTTCTGCAAACTGGCGCCATATCAGTGCTTCTGCAAACTGGCGCCATATCAGTGCTTCTGCAAATTGGCGCCATATCAGTGCTTCTGCAAACTGGCGCCATATCAGTGCTTCTGCAAACTGGCGCCATATCAGTGCTTCTGCAAATTGGCGCCATATCAGTGATTCTGCAAACTGGCGCCATATCAGTGCTTCTGCAAACTGGCGCCATATCAGTGCTTCTGCAAACTGGCGCCATATCAGTGCTTCTGCAAATTGGCGCCATATCAGTGCTTCTGCAAATTGGCACCATATCAGTGCTTCTGCAAACTGGCGCCATATCAGTGCTTCTGCAAACTGGCGCCATATCAGTGCTTCTGCAAACTGGCGCCATATCAGTGCTTCTGCAAACTGGCGCCATATCAGTGCTTCTGCAAACTGGCGCCATATCAGTGCTTCTGCAAATTGGCGCCATATCAGTGCTTCTGCAAACTGGCGCCATATCAGTGCTTCTGCAAACTGGCGCCATATCAGTGCTTCTGCAAACTGGCGCCATATCAGTGCTTCTGCAAACTGGCGCCATATCAGTGCTTCTGCAAATTGGCGCCATATCAGTGCTTCTGCAAACTGGCGCCATATCAGTGCTTCTGCAAACTGGCGCCATATCAGTGCTTCTGCAAACTGGCGCCATATCAGTGCTTCTGCAAACTGGCGCCATATCAGTGCTTCTGCAAACTGGCGCCATATCAGTGCTTCTGCAAACTGGCGCCATATCAGTGCTTCTGCAAACTGGCGCCATATCAGTGCTTCTGCAAACTGGCGCCATATCAGTGCTTCTGCAAACTGGCGCCATATCAGTGCTTCTGCAAACTGGCGCCATATCAGTGCTTCTGCAAATTGGCGCCATATCAGTGCTTCTGCAAACTGGCGCCATATCAGTGCTTCTGCAAACTGGCGCCATATCAGTGCTTCTGCAAACTGGCGCCATATCAGTACTTCTGCAAACTGGCGCCATATCAGTGCTTCTGCAAACTGGCGCCATATCAGTGCTTCTGCAAACTGGCGCCATATCAGTGCTTCTGCAAACTGGCGCCATATCAGTGCTTCTGCAAATTGGCGCCATATCAGTGCTTCTGCAAACTGGCGCCATATCAGTGCTTCTGCAAACTGGCGCCATATCAGTGCTTCTGCAAACTGGCGCCATATCAGTGATTCTGCAAACTGGCGCCATATCAGTGCTTCTGCAAACTGGCGCCATATCAGTGCTTCTGCAAACTGGCGCCATATCAGTGCTTCTGCAAACTGGCGCCATATCAGTGCTTCTGCAAACTGGCGCCACATCAGTGCTTCTGCAAATTGGCGCCATATCAGTGCTTCTGCAAACTGGCGCCATATCAGTGATTCTGCAAACTGGCGCCATATCAGTGCTTCTGCAAACTGGCGCCATATCAGTGCTTCTGCAAACTGGCGCCATATCAGTGCTTCTGCAAACTGGCGCCATATCAGTGCTTCTGCAAACTGGCGCCATATCAGTGATTCTGCAAATTGGCGCCATATCAGTGATTCTGCAAACTGGCGCCATATCAGTGCTTCTGCAAAGTGGCGCCATATCAGTGCTTCTGCAAACTGGCGCCATATCAGTGCTTCTGCAAACTGGCGCCATATCAGTGCTTCTGCAAACTGGCGCCATATCAGTGCTTCTGCAAACTGGCGCCATATCAGTGCTTCTGCAAACTGGCACCATATCAGTGCTTCTGCAAACTGGCGCCATATCAGTGCTTCTGCAAACTGGCGCCATATCAGTGCTTCTGCAAATTGGCGCCATATCAGTGCTTCTGCAAATTGGCGCCATATCAGTGCTTCTGCAAATTGGCGCCATATCAGTGCTTCTGCAAACTGGCGCCATATCAGTGCTTCTGCAAACTGGCGCCATATCAGTGCTTCTGCAAACTGGCGCCATATCAGTGCTTCTGCAAACTGGCGCCATATCAGTGCTTCTGCAAACTGGCGCCATATCTGTAAACGTGCCGCACAGCACTGTTGAGGCATGGGAAATTCTAGAGCTACGGTAACAATCTGTGCTGGTGGTCCATGTAATGCTAATGGAACACTACGCGTGATAGCCCCAGGTAGCCTGCGCCCTCGCTTGTCCTTTTGCACCCCTGCGCTGTTCCACTGCATGCTCATGTCCCAGTGGAGACCAAAGGCCAGGTCAGCCGAATTTGGTTTTTGGTTGGGCTGTGGCGAGCAAGACTTATTGCACGGAGAAAAATAAACGTCCAACCCAATAAAAAGCAATGAAACGGTGTGGGACCGGTCATCGCACCGACCAGAACGACATCCGCGGCATCCAAACCACCGATCCCTCCCTGCCTCTCCACCGCCTTGCCCCGCGGCTTTCCTGCCTCTCTCCTCGAACTCCTAATCCTTGATGATACTGCAACGAGGTCCCAGCACCAGCGGCATGTTTCCGCCGATTTTGTCCACACGCTCCACGGAGACATTGGTATTCGGAGCCACCGTCTTGCAGATGGCATTCATTGTCTTCCTGGCCAACCCTCTGCAGGGAGCAAGGGCTGTGCGTGCCTCCTTACCTTCCTGTGTCCCTCCATTTCTCCCTCCCCCCCTCCTAACCTCCTTAACCCCCTGTGACCCTCACTCTCCCCTCCCGTCCCTCAGTCCTATTCTCCTGAGCCCCCAGCCCTTCCCTCCCTCCCTCCTCCTAAACCCCCTTGTCCCCTGTGCACCGCCCTGCCTTTCTGCCTTGCTGCACGCCACTTCAAATGAAGCCCCAAAACTCACCCGTCGACTAATACAGCCGCCGCCGGGTGCGGCGGTCCAGTACACCTTCAAAATACTGAGGGTCAATAACGCCGTTCAGTCCCGGAGACACGCACAAATGGTAGCCGCAGCGGAAAATCGGGATGCCGTCCTCCAGACACTTGGCTACATTCAGATAGATCACTACATCCCCATCCGCCTTCGCCCCAGGGAACACGTGTCCCGGATGCTCCAGCGCGAAGTGCACGTGGGCTCGCTGCATCTTCCGCAGCCCCTGCACCTTAATCAACTCCCAATACTTCCGGAACGTCACGTGCACCAGCACCGATGTGTCTTGGGGGTCAAACGGATCCAGCGCCAACTCCGGCACATCGAAGCTGTGGCCCAAATTGGCGCGGATCTGCCACTTGCCGCTGGCGGTGTCTTCGTGGAGGCAGAAGCGGTCCTTGTGATCCCGATGCACAAGAGTGCGCAGCCCCTCCAGAGACACGCCCGCGAACTCCTTCTGCTTGAGGACCTCATCGACAGGGATGAAGCCGTCGGCGCCCACGGGCAGACCTGTGGCAATGAAAGAGATCGGTCATCGGGCCTTTTCACATGGCGTTCTCTGACCTCTCTGATGGCACTGTTTAAGAATGCATCCCCACAGCATTGCAGGGGCATTGGGGGCCGGGGGGGGGGGGGGGGCACCAAACGGATTACCGGCCGCAGCGGCCGTCAGAAAGCATTGACCCGACGCAGCACGAACGGAAGGAAGAACGAAATGACTGTCCAGGGCCCCATAAAGAAACCGCAACCCGACGGAATGTCACACAGGCAGGGCAGGGTAATTTTTTTCGCCGTTGGTGGCTGGTGGTTGGTGGTTGGTGGTTGCTGTCGGTTATTTGGTGCTGCGGTTACTGCTGAAGTCTGTGGCGAGTTACTGCTGCTGCTGCTGCTGCAAGCGCATGACGCCCCCCCCTCCGCCCCTGGGGAGGGTACCGTCACTGCACGAAAACCTTCCGCTGGTATGTGAATGATAGGTATGCATCATGGCGTTGCGGGTGAAATGGACAAGCACCCCACCAGTGGACGTGGGTGCGTCATCATCTTCCATGCACAGGACGGTATCACGGTCATTGGGGCTTCCCACTTCCCGGTGTGCTCGTCGAGCTCCTCCCGCGTTGCAGACGCTCTAAGGGAGTTCCCTCATGTGGCGATTTACCTCAGAGGCTTGCCCCAGGACCAACTTTGGTGGTCACAAAGGTGACGGTCCCCCCCCTCCCGCTCCCCTTGGGGAATGACGTTGGGTGGGTGGGGGGGGGAATGGGAGGGCGAGGGTACACCAACCAACACCCAACAACCACCGGGAGTCTACGATGCTGTGGGACATATTGATTATCTTGAATAGACTTTTGCCTTCTCCCTGCATTTCCTGGCCTCTAAAGGGCCTTTCTACCTTCTTTTTTTTTGTTTGACTGTTTGACTTTTTCTTGAAAGAGACATGGAGAGTGTCTGGCCACATGCGGTGGGGGAGGACGGGGGCTCATCCTGGTGCACTCAGCCATTCCAATGAATGCACCATCTGCAATTCCCTGGAATGCGGGCAAAGCTCCCGAAGCACAAATCTTCACACCGGCGGGGGCCCCTGCAGCCGAACCGGGCCCGGGTGCTGAGGAGAGGACACCACAACGCAGCCGTGGCGGGCCCAGGCACAAACGGTGGGAATGCAGCGCTCTGGTCCGGTCCCAACGGCACAAAAGGCTCTGGGGCACAGCCAAGCAACGGCCCTGATCCGCTTCTGGAGAGCTGGGCCCATGATCATCATCGTTTCACGGCTGATGCCTCTACATACCAATGGGGAACCGTCGGGGGTGCGGTACGGGTCAGCACGAGGGAAAGTGAAGGGCGTCTGATTGGGACGTCGGGATGACTGAGGATTCGGTGTGTGGCGCGGTGCAGTGCAAGCAGGGCAGACCTTTGGCGGGTGCTTCATGGCGAAGCCAGCGGGTGAGAATTTTGGAGTAGTGCTTCAGCGTGATCGCGGTCAGTGCCGGCGACTGCTTCAGCAGCGCGCGCGCGACCCCCGCCTGGTCCGCCGTCTTGTGCGCGCGGCAGCTCTCGCAGGCGGACCGGCGGAGCTCGTTCATGTGGCCGCACGCGCCGCACGGCCAGTCCCAGTAGTGCGCGCCGCACTGCGCACACTCCACCAAATGGTTGGCGTTCATCGCGAGGCAGCGAATGTTCTCGCAGCGCCAGCCCTCGGCCGTCTGACGCTTGGGCAATGGAAGGTCCACGTCCTCCTCCGGCGGCAGCGGCCGCTTGGCGGAGGCCCGCGGCCGCAAGGGCTCAGGTTCGGCCTTGCGTCCCCGGGCCGATGTCGCTGAGGAGGCCGGCACCGCCTCGCGGGCTGTGGCTGCGACGTCCTCGAGGAGAAGTTCGGCCTCAAGAACCTCCAAAACACTGTCGATGAGATCCTCCGAGAACGGCAAATGCAGCCACTGCGCGCGCGACGCCCGGTCCATGGCCTGCAGGTACTCGGCCCGCACCTGCCGCAACTGCTCCAGACCCGCCCCGGCCTCCCGGGCACTCCAGCCGTCGAACCGCAGCGGCCCGGACTCCGCGACCTCCGCGGCGAACAGGACGACGAACTGGCTCTGCACCGCCGTGCACTGCGTCACCTGCCCGCCGCGCTCCGGCACGCCCCAGCAATGGACCACCCACCCGGCCGGCGGGGTCGGCGCGAGCACCGAGACCGGGGCCGGCGCGACGGCACGCCCGTGCGCGTCGCGCGCACCGCCGCTCGGCCCGGCGTACGCCGCGCGGGGGGCCAGGGCAGCGCACAGCGCCGCCTTCACGAGGACGAAGGCGTCCGTGCGGGGGTGCACGGCGATGGACAGCAGCTGCTCGTTCTCTTCGGCGTTATAAGCCAGGCCCAGCGCCTTCAAGCGCCCTACCACACGTGCCACGACGTTGCTGATGAGCACCATGGCCTCGGGGACGAGCCCATACTCTCGGCAGTACCCCACCTCCGTCTGCGCGGTTTTTGCAGCACGCCATTCCACGTACGCCTGCAGCATGTACACGTGGTCACTGTGCGTGGCCCCGCCAAGGAAAGCCTTTCGCGGCCCCACCACGTCCAGCTCCTAAGAAAGAGGCAGATACACAGCAAACTCCTCAGAACTCTGGACTCTCAAACTCTGAGGAGTCTCCTCAGAAACCCAGGAGAGTGTATCTCCAGGGGCTTGGAATACCAGACCACAATACAAGCCTGACCACCATGGCGGCCACAGAGGCACGCCTCAAGGCGACACCAATGGCGGGGCCCAGACCAGTGGGAGAAATACGCCACCGAGCTTATCCCCCCCCCGGGGGGTGCAGGGCACCGGCAGCAACACTCAATGGCCCTCCGCGTTACAGTTTGCTTGGTGCACCCGGACAGGGCAGGGACAGGCACAAGATGAAGTCCCAGGGCCAGGCAGTCCCCAAGTTAAACCATAGTTTATCATAAACTATAGTTTAGCACCCCTGATCCTTGCGTCAGGGTTGTTGATAAAGGGGCCAACTGCCCCCCCCCCCCCCCTAACCCCCCTCCCGAGTTATGGTTCCTGAGTGTGGTACGGAGTAATGCTTCAACAATAGGTATTGTGTTGAGCACAGAGTAAGGACACCCGCAACCAAAGACACCCATCCCAACAAGACAATTTGTAGATGCGGGAGAAGACATACATCAGGGTGACGGTGAATGTGCAAGTAATTGTGGCCATGCAAACAGTTTGACAGATGTGGAGTACAACTAACTAGAACTAGAACGAGAGCCTGAACTACAGCCGGAACTGGAGGCAGACATACTAGAGGCCACAGATGTTAAAGAGGAATCAGAATCTGTGTCTTTCTGCTGCAAAAAAGGTGAGCTGCATTTGAAAAAGAAGCATCTTCCGGAAGTGTGAGAACCTCCTTTTTCTGCTTGGGGGCATGTCCTTTACTCACAACATCCCTGTGACATCCCTGTTGACACACAAGCACCTCAATGAAACCTCTCACCAGGTTCCGAAACCCTAAACCATTACTCAGAACCATTACTGAGTAATGGTTCCCGACGCCCCCGTCTGCTACGGAGTAATGGTTCCCGACCCCCACTTCCGCCCTGGGAACCCACGGGAAAAAAAGACCCATTCTTATCTACAACCCTGCCTTACGTTCGGTTGCTTTGGCCCTGGGTTTATGCAACCAAAGGGGTTGTCACAGCTCACTATTTTGGTGATGCTACCCCACGTGCCATCCCACCTTCTTTTTATTTTTTGCCTTTTTGTTTTTTGTTATTGTTTTTTCTTGTGATTTTCTCAGCATGGTTAGCGCACTTGTCGGCTATGGTCAAGATTTGCAGGTTGCACTGCCCAAGGTTTTCTCTTATGGCAGGACCCTAGGTAGCAATGTTTTGGCCTAGAAACGGTTCTCCATCTCCCCATTTACATTGAGGCCAACTGCATATTATTGTAGCTCAAGAGGAGTTGCAACATGGTTGGGATCATCCGACAATCCGGTAATAGTGGGCATTGTGATACACTTTTCACTTCTTGCTGTTGGCCTTGGCTGCTAGTGGTGACAAAGAAGGTCAACAATGAGGGGAAATGACTGTGACGCATGCAACGTGGAAGAAAGGTGGGTGGAGTTGGTCCTTTTCCGTGTAGCCCATAGTAGTGGCATTGGGGCCACCAGCCTTTCTTTTGTTTTGCAACTGATACCAATGGCAGTTGAGGGGGCAGCTGCCCTTTTCCATCCACTCATACACGTGACATTTGAGGGGCCTTTTGTGTTCATGGACTGTTACCCAAAATATGACATTTTACCCAAAATATGGTAAAAATTACAAAAAAATATGAAAAATTCCACACACAGAAATCACATAAAATCACAATTGTAATACATACTTGTCCCGTAAACCAGTGCTCTTGGAGTCCACACATTTTCCTTCTTGTGTGGACAATCTTTTAACTCCACACAAACACTCTTGCCCGCTGGCAATCACAGATTTTGCACCATCTGTCCAAGCCCAAATTGCACAACACCATCCTCAACTGCCAATAAATACACAATTGTGTTCACTTTCTGGACGCTACAATCAACCATCTCTGTTATTTTGTTACCCAATCTGCTTTTGTTATGTTATGTTACTGTTATGCAATGTATTGTGTGCTCTTGGCGCCAGATTACATATATCGGACAGCTCCCCACCGAAACGGGCACCTACTGGCTGGTCCTGGGCTCCGGTCCTCCGTGGGCGCCCTCCGCACGTACCTGGCCGAGGGGCATTGCTGGGATGGTATCCACCACTTGCATGCCCACATCAGACCGTAGCTTACTGACCCTGGGGGGGGGAGTGGGGGATTTGGTGCCATGGGCAACCCCAGCCGACCCACCCACCCAGCCACCGACATCATTTGAAAAATTTTCCTCGGGGGAAAAACAAAAGTTGTTACAGGTGCAGGGGCTGGAAATCTGAGGCCAATTCTAGGTACACCAAAAATTTTTTGGCCCCTAGGGATAGAATATTTTGCCCACTAAGCTATGGCCCACCCCACATCTTTTGCGGCACCCGCCCGGCACTGTCGGCGGCTATTGACATCGTGTATGTGTGCGTGTGTGTGCGTGCGTGCGTGCGTGTGTGTGTGTGGGTGTGCGCGCGCGCACGTGTGTGTGTGGGTGTGTGTGTATGTGTGTGTGTCTGACTGCGGTGCTGCTGCCGTAGCCTGTGTGCGGGCCTCCCAAATCCTGAGTGGTGTGTATACCAAGAGATGGTGTTTTTGCATTGCTTGAACACCGCATCAGAGCATCTTTGACAGTGTCCCTGCCGATGCACACTCCACTTTAGAATGGTGCCCGTACCTTCTGTCCATGTTACTGTTCTGCTGCTCGTTTGAATCCCAGGATTTGACGAAAATCTACAGATGGGACTGAGGCTTTTCGTCCGTCTGGGTGCAAGTGTGCGCGTTTGTGTGCGACGCCCAAGACTTTTCAATCAATGCGCTAACTGCGAGGCTCAACTCCTACTGCATGTGTAGGGCGCACCCGTGGATGATAGACAGAACGGACACAGGAGGAGGGATCTCGAGGCACAGAGAACGAGTCGCTCCCTCCTGCATTGGGATGCTATGGGATGCGTGCGCGCGTGCGTGCGTGAGCGCGCACGCGCGTCTGTGCGTGCGTGTGCGTGCGTGCGTCCGTGCGTGCCCGTGCATGTGTGCCCGAATGCAGTGCGTGCCAGATCGATTGCAGTCAGCACGTGGCAAACGGCTCTGTTCACCCGGATCAGCCTTACCGGATGCTCCGTCTGCGTCGCTTTTCTCTCGTTTGACTCGTGTCTCTTGCAGCAGAGCCTGCATGTGTTCCCTGTTTTGTGCACGTGGAGGCACTCCCAGGACTGTACTTCAAAGGAGGGGAAGGGGGGCTACTCACCCTCCCCCTTCCCTCCGGGGACGATTGTCCATTCTGCCGCAGCTGCCCCGTGACCGCCCTGCTAACCGCGTTCGCATCCCCTGCAGAACCCCCTTCCCTAAAGCGATTCCCCGAGGGAGGGAGGGAGGGAGGGAGGGAGGGAGGGAGGGAGGGAGGGAGGGAGGGAGGGAGGGAGGGAGGGAGGGAGGGAGGGAGGGAGGGAGGGAGGGAGGGAGGGAGGGAGGGAGGGAGGGAGGGAGGGAGGGAGGGAGGGAGGGAGGGAGGGAGGGAGGGAGGGAGGGAGGGAGGGAGGGAGGGAGGGAGGGAGGGAGGGAGGGGGAGCGCGGCCCACCTGTGCGGGCCCGAGCAGCTCCTCGACCGTCAGCCAAGCTGCCAGCACCACCGCAGGCAGTAGGACCCGCAGTTGGAGGCCCATGAGCACCAGTCGCACCACCGCGGGACTCAGGGGGAAGAGCTCCGCCGCGAGGGCGCCCAGCGACGTCGGTCGGTCGTCAGGCCCCAGAAAGCCCGCCAACAGCGCCAGGGTGCGGTCCAGATGGGAGGCCGGCACGGCGTCATCTCCGTTGGACGCCAGCCACTGCCGCACTGAGGCCTGAGGCACACGTGCAATGGGAATGGGAACCCGAAAGGGAGCCTCGGCCTGACGTGATGGCGCTCGTGCACTGCTGTGTTCTGGGGAGAGGGGCCCCCTCTGTCTGCGGGGTGCTTATCAACATTTACTGGACTTCTGGGATCCCTTGCACACACGCTTGCAGATTAAGATACAGGGCGCAGAGGGTAAATGACGGCAACCAGGGCAGTCCCCAGGGGGGGGGGGGTGGTTTAGCCCAGGAGGCAGTGCTGTCAGAATCCACCTGCTAAGACGCAAGCCAACGACCACTGAGCTAACCCCATATCCAACGGCAGGTGACTTCAAGTTCGGACGCTACCTCCCCCCCCCCAAAAAAAACCCTGACCCATCGTGGCCTACCCCAGGGGAGGGTGGTTGGCGTGGGTGGCACCCACAATTCGCAGGCAGGCAGCCCCCCTCCCCCTCCCATTGGGTATCCAACCCACGGAAGAAATGGCTTGTTGCGAAGCATCCTGTACGTCTCCTTCCCACCTACACCACAATGTCCTGATGGACATCCGTCGTCCCTGCAGGCCTCTGCGACTCTCGGGCAAATTGTTTTTGCCGGCTTTTGTCAATGGCGCAATGCTGCGGCTACACCACCCGGCACTGACCTCCCCTGGGCGTACGGCTTCATCGCTGCGAGCACGCATTGGCAGAGCCGCACACGGGCGTCGGCGTTCTCCGACGGAACCCACTCCGGACGCCGCGTCGGGTGCAAAAAAAAAGGCCTGTGGCTGGGCTGGTTTTGCAAAGTGCTGAACACGTTCAGTTTACCTCACCACAACGTCGGGTAAAGCCAAACAGGGCCGGCAAACGCCACTTGAACTAGTGGTTTTCGAAGCATCCTCGGACCCAGACAGAGTGTGTGCATCTGGCTGTCGCATTTCAGTCATCGCACACTTGGGAAGCGGGATCGTGTTGGTCGAAACGTGACGTCACTCACCACAACCCAGCAGTCAAGCGATGTTGCTGCGGCAGACCGCACTATCACCCCCCCGCAAAAAAAACCGTGTGTGCTGAATGGGGGTTCAGTCTACCTGGCACCCAACCACCGCATCAGACCCTCACAATTTTCTTATGGTGCCTGACGTGCGGTTTGCGTGCACTGGAAACGAAGCGAGCGATGCGGTTCACTGCATCTGTCCTATCTCGCCAGTAATCCGCAGTATCTCGCCAATCCCAAAATATCCCATGGCATCGAGCCAGTATGCTGCAATATCCAGCCACTCCTGCAATATCTAGCCAGTATCCCGTGCTACCTAGCTCAAGGGCTGGGTCGTGGGTTGCGAGCAGAGATGAATTGGAAGGGGGGGAGGCACCCCCACCCCTCAAGGGCGCCCAGCCTATGCCCAGCTACTGTCTCCCTGACGGCAAGTACCAGCTTCGACGGCATTTGTAACTGACAGTAACCGCCCCCAACCGCTTTGGCAACCTCCTCCAACCGCCTATCTAAGCGCTTCTGGGGCCGCCTCGGAGGTGCCTTCCCTTTCAATGCATCCCGGGTTGCGAGCACGTGATCCGGTGAGGATGGACCCGGCCCACCTTTGTGGTTACCCTCAGAGTAGTGCCAGCGGACTGCCCAGGGCTGCCCTCCCGGCGAGCGACTCGCAGCTCAAGTACAACCTGCGCGGTCCTGCAGCGATGCATCGTCACACGGCGGGGCCTCTGGTCTAATGTGCAGCATCGAACCCCGACATTCAAACCTACTTCTCTATGGCATCCTCCCTGGCACGTGCTGGACCACAGCATGACATGAAGGGTGGTGCAGGCCCTCTGACTATCTATCTATCTCTGCCCCCTGTGCCAGGCACCGCGTAGCATGTGCCTTGGCATGCAGCGTCCCTATCAGACTTCTATCGTGTCGCCAGGCCCTGACCAATCGTCATTGGTATGACCTATCATTCGCACTCCCCCTTGTTTCCCCTCCTGCCTCCACTGCCCTATCCCCAAACTCTCCTGCAAACCAGAAACAAAAACATGGTCTGGCCATCGCCAGTACGCCATTGCTCACGACACCATCACTCAGCATCGCACTCCATTTGTTGGCCTCAAAGTGCCGTCGGTTGTCCTCCAGCAGCCGTCGGGCACCCGTTAAATCCCCCTCACTGCCGTCGCCCTTCGGCTGTGACCAACAAAATTGGATGCCTCTTGAACGAGGCCGTGGTCCCTGCCATAGACTACTCGATAAGATACAAGCACAGACCTGACATGATGCGGAGCGTGTAGCGCTCAACAGCAAAATGGGCACGTGCAGGCACCCGTGCGTCAACTCAGGGCTGGGCCTGGGCGCTAGGAGCTGCATTTTGTACTTTGGGAACATGTGCACGACGACGCCGCTCTGCAGCCGCCCAGCACGCGCCCTCCGCAGCTGCGCCGTGCTCTGCGAAACAGGCACCTGCTCCGTCCGCACCGCATCCGCGGCCGCGTCGTACACGGGCCTTTGCACATGGCCGCAGTCGATGACGAACAAGACGTCCTCCAGTGTGACCACGGCGTCACACAGGCCCGTGCATAGCACGACCTTCCGTAAGGGGCTGCCGCGGCCGTGCACGCACCGCAACTGCACGGGGGATACGAGTGGGTGCAGGGGGAACAGCAGCATCTCCGTCGCGAGCGGATGTAGGGACAGCGCATTGGACAGCTGCTCGATGTCCAGCACGTCCGGCAGAAAGACCAGCACCGATCCCTGAAACGGATGGCGTGTGGGCAGGCGCGAAGGAGAGGGGGTGAGGGAGAGCAAAGCTCTGTATTGCGTAATCACAGTGCCTTCGGCAAGCCCACCTCGCAGAGCATTGCACCACCAAGTGGCCCAAGAGTTGTGCCTGGCCGTGTATACATATGGGCTGGTCTTGCCTGCAAACAGCCCTCTCATGGGCCCATGGACACCCAGTAGCCTCATTGGTTAACATGTGCCCCCATTGTCACCAAATTATGGTCCAAGCTTGGCCTAAGACCACCCCGCGGTCATCGAAGAGCCAGAAATTGCGCTTTTTCAGCCAACCCATGCCCGCCTGAAAAGGGCCAAGTCCTCAGTGGGTCCCTTTAGTGGGGTTGATCGGGGTTAGTCGGAGACAGAACCTGGGATCCCCGGCATTGGTTAGGGGGACTGATCAAGCAACATAGCCCTGGGCAGACAATACCCCGCCCCCCCCACCCCTTGCAATATCCCCCCCTAGTGCGCGACGGTCTCCCGGGGGAGGGGGGGACGGTTACAAAGCGACAGTCCCCCCCTCCCCCGAATTCGAGTATAACCTAAAGAAAATTTTTCTTCGGCGCCTTTGGCGCCTAGTATTTCCTATACTTTTTGGGCCAAGTGACGGTCTCCCGGGTTGGATGGGGAGGGAGATTGCAGGGGGGGGGGGGGGGACTGCAAAGGGGGGGGGGGGGTTACAAAGCAAAAGTCCAGTTCGACTATCACACACTGTCGGGTGAGCATGAACAATTAACACACATGCCAATGTGCATGTTAACACCCAATGCACATGTTAACGCCCGCATCAACAGTTTATTGCTATGTTAAGATGTGCAGTGAACGTTAATGCATGCGTTAAATGCACAAACGCACCTGAACAAATTAACGCACATCTGACCAAGCCTGTACAACTGTCCCAGTCACAGGCTCGTGCCCTGGCTCCATGACCGGGAAATACCTGAAACTGCTGGCACAACCATCAATTCAGAACACGCAGTGTAATGAAAAGTGTGAGGCACTGTCCACTTGGGCACCCCCGCCCACTTGTCTAGGAAGCAGCCACGTGTGACGGTTCCTTCGCAGCCCGAGGGAACGTACCCCAAATGACGGTTCCCTCGCCCCCCCGATAACTAGACAAAGGACAGGCAACACAAAACAAGAGATGCAAACACGAGGGCATGTGAACCACAAAAAATGATCAGGAAACTGCCTGCAGGGATGCATGTTAAGGTCTACTGAGCAACAGGCTCGGTGTGCCACTTTTTCTCAGGCAATTATTTGACCTTGAAGAGCTGCACATGCTCAACAGGGGCCACAGGAATAGGCTCTCCAGCTGCAGGTTTGGCTGCCACCTGGGCAGCAGGTTTGGCTGCACGCTTGGAGGGTTTAGCACGACGTTTGGCAGCTTTGGGGGCAGGCTTGGCAGCAGGTTTGGCAGGGGGCTCCAGCCCCTGTGGCAAGCAGTTCGCCTCAGGAACCTTGGAAATTGACAACAGCACCAGGTGAGTGCATGTCAACATAATTGACATTCATGGCTGAAATGGGGAAAAGAAAAGTGTTCTGCATGATACAGGGTACGGTGTAGTGCCTTCCATGCAAGAAATTTGAAGTACACAGCAATGCACAACAACACCACCTCGTCCAATCAGCAAACACACAGGAGAACCTCAATATCCAACCTTCTAAGTAAATTTGGGAAATGGAAAGTCCCGGTTCCCTCGCCCCCCCCCTCCCTTGCGTACTAGACAAGGGGGCTTACTGGACAATGGGGGTGGGGGGAAGTGGGAGGGACGGCAGGGAATACCAGCGAGGACCCAGGGAGGTCTGGGTGAGGCAGGCAGGTCATTGACAGTTGCGAAAACGAGAAGGCAAGAAAGGCTTGGGCTGCTTTGCAAGGGGGTCGCATGAAGAGCTACTGGTGCATCAGGGTAACAGATGTTATCTCTGTGGCATGTGCCACAGCTTCTGTGTGCCCGGGTGGACATGTAATCGACCATCTTTTCTTTTGGGTCCATCGACCATCTTTGTGTATGCATTACAAGCGTTTGAATCCGATGGACTTCTCTTTGTGCAGTAAGCACAGCCTGACAGGCATGCCCTCTGAGACCTGCACATGACACCTGCGCCGGACAGCCGTGAAACAGCACAACCAGGTCTCGCAGCAGCTCTATCGGCAGCCTTTCCTGCTCGATCATCAGCACCGACCGCACCGTTTCCATGCCATACGCCCTGTCTCCGATGTTGAGCTGCTGCTGGGCCGCCTCGCACTCGGCCTCCCCAAGCACTGGGACAGCGCGGCCCTCAGACATCAGCATTTCTTCCATCTCGAAGCTGGTCCACTCCAGCGCATCCTCCAAGAAGAAGACCTTCGGCAGCAGCGGGGCCTGACGTCAAGGACGCGACAGAAAGTGCAGGGCCTCATAAACCAGGACATGCAGGCAGTGAAAAAAGGCGGACCCAGCGGGTAGGGAAGAGAGCAGCAGTCGTTGGAGGGCGAAGGTGGTTGAGAGGACGGAAGCGGTTGGGACAAAGGGTGCAAGGGACTGGGAATGCGGTTTGCAGAGGTGCAAGGCAGTTGAGACAGAGGACGCAAGCCGTTGGGACAGACAGCGATGCAGGGAAAAGGGTGCAAGCGGCAATAATTCGGGCTGGAATAGAAAGCGCTTACCGGGTGCAAGCTGCTGCTGGGACAAAGGGTGCTCAGGGGCAGTTCCTTGCACGCGGCGCGAAGGGAACATTCCGAACATTTCCCAGATCTCAGGACCAGATATTAAGAGTCGTTGCAAGGCAAAAGCAGTTGGGGCAGAGGGCGGTTCCGACCGAGAGCGAAATTAGTTGAGCGAAAGTAGTGACATAACAAATGGAAGCAGCGCATTTGTACGACCTGCGGCACCCCGACGACCGCGGGTTCCAGCGGAGGCCGATCCCCACAACCCGCAAGCCTCCAGGACTCCGCGGACACACTTCCATCGGTGCCCATGACCACAACCCGCCATGTCGCCTCTGGGGCACTGCGCAGGGCGTCCCGCACAGCAGCGAGCAGCAGGTCCGTGTACATCTCGCGCTCCTGCACCTCGTCGATGATCAGGCAACCCACGCCCGCCAGCGTCGGGTCCTGCCGCAGCCTCCGCAGCACCACCTCGGCGGTGCAGTACAGTACCTGCGCATCGTCAACGGCCGCGCTTGTGAAAGACGTCTCGGCTGCGACGTGTTTCGCAAGTTCCGATTCCCAACTGCTGCATACGAACTCAGCCATGCCAAGACATGGCAGATGATACGGTTGGCTGCACAGAACCAATCGTGAGGCTTCTGGGAGGATGCCCGACCCGGCCAACATCGGCGGCACTTGGGAAGTCTTGCCGGTCCCGCTGTCGCCATGGATCAGGGTCACTCGGTGGCTACTGACCGCGTCGAGGATCTTGGCACGGTGCTGCCATATGCGAAACGGCTCCAGGGGGCTGGAATCGGGGGGCGCCGGGTGCCAGTGCGGGACGCTGCGCTTGGCTCGGCCAACGAGGGGCTGCATCAGAAGTCATCTATAGATACGAGCGACAAAGTGAAGGCTACGTGGTCAATGGAGCAAGTGCAGCAGCATGGTGGGTGAGTGGGCGGGCACTCAACGTGCGGAGTGTACCCCAAACTTGGGGTGCACTACGCGCACAGATACAGCCGTAAACCCCCAAACCTAGGGCGCCGTAAAAAATACACACTTTTGAAAACATGCGTGTGAGAGGGCTCTAACCCCCTCAATCACCAATGGGGAAACAAAGCAAAATTTACGGCGCCGGTGCCGTAAACATTGACGAATCTCAGTCAAAATTTCCATTTTCTCTACACCAAAATTTATCTGAAAAACACAGTTCCAGCAACATGTTGTACCAATATGTCAAACCCTGGGCCTTGTTCAGATATGGTACCATGGTTCATTGGCAGCCCCAGAGGAATGTAGAAAAAGAAACGAAAAAGAGAAGGATAGGTGCAAGATCTAATTTGCGAACCAGAGGCAAGGCTTCTGTCTATTTGGACAACTGCAACCAAGAAAATATTAATCTCGGCAGTTCAAACAGCCTGTCAGAATATCACCTCTTTGTAATTTTTGGTGTAGAGATTCTGCTTCCATTGAAGTATCTCTGCGAAAACGTTTACGGCGCTGGCGCCGTAAAAAATGACGGCTGTCAAGAGCTTGGAAAACAGCAGAATGTGGTGCAAATATTGTTACTCACTACATGGGTGGGGCAGAGATGCCTAGATGGGGAGGAACCTGCATAGTCCACTGGTGCTTCCCATAGTCACCGTGTGATCCCCGTCATGACCTATGGCAGCTGGACACACCAGTGAACACCACTAATGGGTAGGGGGGGATCATTCTGTAGTGGGTACACATTTTACGGCGCTGGAACCGTAAAATGAGAGGGGGTAATTTCTGATGATTGTTGCGATAATGGGGTTTTTGTGGCAGTGCCCTTCACCAGCACCAGCCAAAAAAATTCCGGGTGCACCTAAACACGGTGACAATTGTTAAAACCGCAAACTGCACAAACTGCCATATGCAGGGGTCATGAAAGTATGGGGGTGATCTAAAAAGGTTTCCACACTAGCCTAATAGCATCCAACCCTTGAAACTGTTAGGTTGTCTTTTCGGGGGTGGTTTGAAACGGGCTATAAGAGCCAGAAATTCTTCCCAGTGGGGAGCCCCCCAGTCTCACTACAGTACACCACCTTCTTGAATCTGTTGGTTCCGACATGATTGTGAAAATGGGGGTTTTGTGGCACTGCCATTCATCAGCACCAATGACAAATGTGACCAGCATGTCCTTGGCCCATGTGTGCTGCCATCGCGTGTGTGCAGTCTAGCTGAAATTGGGGGAGCCGGCAGGGGAAATCCATAAAGACCATAAAAATGTTGCAAAAAGTGCAATACTTACATCAAAATGTGTCATTGCACGGGGGTGCAATTAAAATTCTGAGCTGCCAGCCCCCCCAATTTCAGCTAGACTGCACACACGCGATTGCAGCACACATGGGCCAGGGTGCACCCAAGGACATGCTGGTCACATTTGTCATTGGTGCTAATGAATGGCAGTGCCACAAAACCCCCATTTTCACAATCATCGTCGGAACCAACAGATTCAAGAAGGTGGTGCACTGCAGTGAGACTGGGGGGCTCCCCACTGGGAAGAATTTCTGGCTCTTTCAAACCACCCCCGAATCTCCACCCCTAACATGCACCTGGCTTGCCCCGCAAATCTTCCCCACTCTTGATGGAGATACTCCTTTCTGGAGTGCGGTCATCTTGGAAAAAGTATGTCCCCGAAAAGAAAAGGACTGCAAAAAGCCCACCGAAGGAGGTTTCTTGGCAATTCGAAGCACTTCCTTCCCTAACAACACTGGACATTTGAACTTCTGTTCAGCACAGGGCATCTGAAATCTTGTGCACACAAATGCGCACACGAAAAGTGCAGGCCCGTATCGGGGCGCAACACCCCACCCACACCTCCTGCCCCCCCCCCCTCTGCGTGCCCAGACACAAAATCCTCCCCCCCAACACAAACACACACACACACACACACACACACAATGTGTGTGTGGGTATCAATGGTCAGGTTGCAATGTCCGCATTGGGCTCTGGCCACGCCTGCTCCCAGCGAATTTCATTGCCTACGGTCCACTTTGTTCACATCCAGCGCATTCAGTTCCACCAATGTGTTCTGACCTTGACCCTCCCTGAATGGGTTGGGTTGCAATCATAAGGACTCTATCGGGTTGGGCATACATCCTGGTCAGTGGTCACCCCTTTGCTGGGTGCATTTCAGCTGGCCCCACTGGGCCCTCCCAGATGAGGCGGTTTTGTGGTCCTTAGGTTGAAAAACCCAGTGGGTACAGGGCGTTGGTTCGGGGGTCACTGACATTCAACATATAGGGGGATGGGGGCACAATCTGCTTGCCGGGAGGGTCCTCCGAGCGGCCGGGGTATAACTGATCAGAATCCTCCATTGCCAACAGCTGCAGTTCACGGTGTTACACACTGTGATCCTTCTGCCCTGCACATGACGGTGGTGGCCGTGGACACGTGTGACACATCAGATCGAGGGGAGCCCAGGTTCAATGACTGCTCCTCACCATCGTCCATGAGCACTAGGTTAGGTGACTCTAACAGTCATTGGACACCTTTGGCGACATCGGTGACCGTGTCTGCAGTGTCCTAAAGGTGTTACGCACTTGTCCCACAAAGTATGGAGTCACTGAAGGGGCTGGCGTGACTGGTGCGACTACCTCTCCTGCTGGTCGGGGCATTCCACAATGGCGATGGGGGGGGGTTGACCTGGCGTTGACACCGCCGGCTGGTTGTGCGCCGGCCTTTGCGGCGTCTGTCGCATCGGTGCGTCTGTTGGGGGGCACAACTGCTCAGGCTCTTGCTTGGTCCTCCGCCAGTTCCCATTCCTCCGCCCCACAATGGGGTCTTCCTCTTTCCTCCTCTTCTGGCTCTTCCTGTTGTCTGGGGTGAGCCGATATGTGACCACATAAAAGTTCAGTCAGCCCAAACCCCTCCCAAACCCGGTAATATGAATCAGACAGAAAGAACACCAATTCTCTACGCCCTGTCCCCACCTCTTCCGATGTTGGTATGGCAACTGCATCCTTTTGTACTTTGGAGGTGTTTCTGCACAGCGCACACACAGCGCCCAATTGTGAGAAAGCTTTCCCGTGACCACCCTGAAAACCACCCACCACTGGGGGAGCTACGTCCACAGGGCAAAAACAGCAGACTTAGACAGCAATCTGGCATTTTTAGTGGGAAGCTGAGTTTTTGGGCTGAGTAAGAATCTGGGTGGTCCTGTGTATGGGAACACAATAGTCACCGTGTCACCTTGGCCATCGGGGAAAATGGGTCGAAAATAGCCTACTTTTCGGACAGCGCGCACACAGTGCACGTTGCGCCCCCTTTGGCAGTCACTGAGGGCAGGACCAGACCGGGCTTGAACCCATGATCAAACCATTGTGGTCCCGTATACTAGCGTGCGACTATGGCCAGACAGGTGTGTGTTCGCTGACAACTAAATTCCTGAAGTGCTGTACCAGGGACCAATGGTGTCAGTATTACAGTTCAAAGACAGCCTTGTTTGTTCGTTTTGAATGCCCCACCCCATTGCTTCCTGGTTGGACACATGGCCTTACACACCTATTGCATCGCATGCATGGTGTGCAGAAATGGGAGCACCATGGAGAACATGCTGTCTGGTGGAAAAGAGCCTTTCTGTAGTGGCAGGATGTGTGGAGCTTCAACTCTGTTTGAGCTGATGTGGAGTGGTCCAGACAGATGGACCCACACACGCAGCCATGGTATGGCGTTCCCAACTACCCTCTTTCCTTGCCAAATGTTTGTGCCATGCCTTGTCTACACGTAGCTCGCAGCGTGGCAGAAGCCAATCCTATGAGACTTTTGGCATAAAGCACCTGTGAGCGTGTTTTGGCCTGGGACCAGTTTCCTTTATGGCGTTCCTTGGTAATGACAGGCGTGACTTTGCCGTTGAGGCTGTTTACTCTTTGCCGCAAGACATCTGCGCTGTTTGGCAGAATTCTTTACACAGAAGGGAATGTGGAAGCGTTGGGTGGTCCGGAAGCGTTGGGTGGTCCACAACGCAGCTCGCTTTATACTCGCTCCATTGTGTCCAACCCGACGCACTGCGACATGCTGTTGCTTCAACCAGAGAGAGCGAGAGAGAGAGAGAGTGTGTGTGTGTGTATGTGTCTGTTTGTGTGTGGGCGTGCATGTGCGCGCGCGCATGCGTGCGTGTGCGTGTGTGTGCTGTGTGCTGTGCTGCTCTAGTGCATTTGAGCTTCCATGCAAGACATCAATGTGCGGCATGAACCAAATAGTGTTGAATTTACACGGGAGGACAGGGCTAGCGGTGGGGATTCAGGATTCCACCCACAATGGAGCGAAGGAAGCATGAGCAATGTGCTTACCCTTATGAGACCATCTCGGTGTCGTTGTGTTGAGTCGTTGCCACCCGAATCTGAATCTGCAAGACGAAAGAACATACCTCTTTCCAGATTTCATTGCATTTAAGCGTGTGTCATAGGCCATAGACACAGCAGGTACCTTGGGAACATCAATTCGTGCCGGTGTACTTTTCAACTAGACCATCCCCGATACACTCTTATATCTGTCGCATGACGGTTGATGATGTGGTGGAGATGGCCTGCTGACGTTGAAATCTCAGCAATTTCTTTGTTTGTCGGTCCGCATAACTAGTATACAGGTACAACATCGGAGTGAGGGGGTGGGTCAACCGAGCAGGGATCCCAGTGTTCCTGTCTGAACAAGCCAGCAATAGGAATACCATCATGCTTCACTTTTTGGCGAAAAAGGCCGCAGCGTGTATGTTTGTGTGTGGATTGGCGTGCTCTGTGGGTGCAGTGTTAGGCAACACGGGAGTGTACCACTCACAGCATTGTGCCCCACAGGCATCCATCCACTTTTTTCGGGCCCAGCGCTCCTGCACTGCTGGTCGCTAGGCCTGTACACCCGGGCACACACCAGTATCCCTGTCCTCCTCGGTCTCCCGATAATCGTAAGAAGCAACAGAGGTCATGACCTGTGCGAATAGGCATTCCATTTGATATTGAATGCTCTGGCCAGTTTTGCCTTTATGCCCCGCCCCCCCCCACTGTCGCACCGGTGTGCCCCCCAAGCACAGGCACGCCTTCGTCCAAGCACAGCAACATGTGTTGATGAATACATTCTCAACGAGACCAACATGGGCGCCTGGCCTTCTACAAAAGGAGATTTCACGAAACTCCCTGTCAGAAAAATCCACTATTTCAAATTTGCGGCCACACCAAGTCTGACCCTCCACCAACTTGGGCCACTGCGTGTCCGTGCCAAGACAGAGCCTGCTGTAGAATCAAAGGCAGCCAATTGCTTCGCCACCTGCTCCACAATTTGTTCACAATGCACAAGAATGTAACCCCTGCTTGTGAACAACGGATCTGACCCCTGGGGAAGCATTACCAAACTCGCCCGCACCCCCACTTGTGCAAGCATACAAAGAGGTACACACTACGATGCCTCAGCAGGACCCGATTTGGCGCATGGAGGCCACAGACCAGAACTGGTCCCAATACGGGATGTCCCTCCTCGTGCCGTTGGATGAATGGTAGCACCTGTGGTCGGTATTACAATGCACGCCGCTGAAGCCTCTCTTGGAGGCTCGCTCAATGTCGTCGTACGCGCAAGCTTGGCCGTCAGCCGGACACGTAGTGGCCCTCCAGGCGGTAGTGGATGACGAAGGTTGGAAGGCCATCCAGCCAGGACTACGGTGTGGGGTGAAATGACATGCCATCTCATCAGGAAGCGGCGAGACTGACACCCACTGTTTCCCAGGAAGAACAGGGCATAGCTCCACAGCGCAAGCTCTCATGACCGTCTCAAGGAGCCTGATAACGCTCTGTGGGGGCAGGCCTGGTTGCGTGCATGCGTGGTGAAAAGTTGAGCCCAAAGCATGACTGCCGAAGATTTAGATCCTTGTGGCCCGCATCGTTCACGGCTGCCAAGAGCAACGCCCACCTCCAGGGTTTGCCACGGCTGCAATGAAGCGCATCCGCCTGTCTTGGCGCCTGCTCTCAGACGCCAAATAATACAACGCGGATCCTACCCACCTGATGACGCTTGTTCAGCATGTGGGCAATGCGGTCACCCGCGCCAGCCCCACGATCAGTGCTGATCATATTGCAGCCCTGGTGGAGGCTGTTGGCAGAATACAGCAGTCGCTGCATTCTGGCATGGTGGAGTCTGGTATGCTGCCCCATCCCAGCAATGGCCGCGGGGTAGTGGCAATAAGGTGTTGGGAGACGCCCAGAGGGCACACCGTGCGGGAGACGCAGAAGCAGCCTGCTTCAAGTACTGGGCACCTCTGATAAACAAGGATCCCGTGGTGCAGAGCGCCCAATGCTGCGACAAATTTCTGTCCAGGACGCGGCAGTGTGGAGCCCAAAAAGCACGAGACAGTCTGTGGTACCAGGCGGGCTGATGAGGGGCTTTTGGGAAAACTGGGCTCAACGAACAGGGCTCGTAATCAGGCACCATAGAATTCGGCACCAAAGAGAAACCCTCGTAACCGCCAATGACTGCAAAAGCGATGAGTGCGGTGTTCTTGTATGCAGTCGCATCCAAAGACAGTACCAACTCAAAATCACTTCAAGCCAATCTTTTGCGTGAAATATGGCCGCGCACCTTGTAAGATATCCCCTTACGTGACATGATTCGTATCAACGATACTTGCTATTGGCCGTTCAAGGCTGCACCCCCTTTGCCGCAGGATCAGCCCTGCGCAATGGTGTCCGTGCTCCACGCACTCATCCACAGATGCCCCCAACACGGCCTTGCTCAGGAACCCACCCACAAACGCATCTCCGCACCCGTTGGTGTCCACTATCTCCGACATCGGCACCTTCGGCACCGGCACTTTGTGGCCACCACTGCCACCGCGCTTGGCCACCAACGTCCCATCTGCACCGTCGGTGATGACAGCGGCACCACTGCTGAGATCTGCCAACTGTTGTGTCAGGTGCAGTACACAAACACCCTCCGTTGCCCACCCCTTCAGCAGCGCGAACGCGCGCAGCTCATCAGTGTTCCCGAACACAAAGTGACTTTGCGGCAGAAGCCGTGCCAACTCCTCCTGCACCTTTGCCAACAGCCCCACTGAGCTCAAGTTGAGCGCAAACTGCGCCCCATGGCTCCATGCCGCCGCAGCCAACTCAGCCGCGCATGCGGCGCGCGGGGGCGTCGTGAGGACGAAGGACGTGACGTACGTCATCGACGCCGAAGCCAAAGCCTCAGCTACCATTGCGCTCTGCAGGAACGTTGGCTGGATGGCCCCAGCAGCTCCGCGCAGCACCGCCAACGAGCGATGTTTCGTTTCGGCGTCCACAAGACATACACACACCCCAGTGGCCTCCTCGGAGACCTGCAGCAGCAATGGTGCCACCCCCACCTGTTGCATCGCCGCGGTTAGCAAACGGGCGTTGGCATCGTCCCCAACCGCGCCGATGAACGCTGCCCGCAGCGGCGCCGGCGCCGCCCACGCTGCAACACGGACTGCATTGAGAGCGGCACCGCCAGGGGTGGCGATGCACTGTGGCTTCGCTGCCACCGTCTTCACGACAGCCGCCTTGGTTTCCTGTGAAGCGCCACTGAGCTCCGAGTTGGACGCGAGCCCCAGAGCAGCAATCTCTGCTGCCGACACCTCCAATGTCAGGTCCACTGTGGGGTTGCCGAAGGCCAAAAGCAGCGGCGCAGAGGCAATTGTTGACATCCTAGAAAGAGAATGCACAAGAAAGCGGTGTTACTTGTGTTCGCTCGTGTTACACGGGGAAACTCGAGGTAAATTTCAGTAAATCGTCATCTTATGGGTCACTCAATGCAAAGCAATGAACACGAGCAAAGGCTGTGTGCTCTTGGGTGGTATTGGTGTCAATGACATCAACATGGTGCGAATTGGTGAACACTCACACGGTGCCCATGTACCATTTCGCCCCACTTTGTCCGTGCGAAGAGAGCAGTTTATTGTTGGGTTGTCTGTGTACAACTTGCTGGAAAACAATGACACGAGCAAAAGCTCAAAACAGTAAATGGTCAGCGAACGTAGCACAGTGCATGGGTACGCTATGGTATTTCCCGAGCTGGGTCCCGCAGTGGAGGTTTTACAACCCATCATACGCTGTGGGAGAGCAACGTATTTTAGTTGCAGCAACATGAGTAGCAAGCAGCAACAAGCAAGCAGCACCAGCCGCGGGCGCTTAAAAACTCTTTGTGGGGCACAGCCTTGGGAAGGAAGTGGGTGGGCACAAACTATTTTGCTCACTATGTTTGATTTGCTTGAAGTCCTAAAGTGGAGACGAAAAGCGGCATATCACATGTGCGTAAATGTACATCATAACACAAATTCTGTGCAATATTCCTTTGGCTACCATACGCGAATATTTTCACAACCGGTCCACCGGTCTTCGTTAACTCACCGTTTCGACTAGGCAAAATCACCAACTGTTCAGTTGAGACCGTTTCGCGCCACTTTAGCTTTCTGTAGCGAACCGGTTAGTTCGGGGAGACCGGTCGGACCGGTCCGACCGGTCTTTGCAAACTGAACGGACCGGACCATTTTAGCACACTTTAGCACACTTTGGAGCACTTGGTGATGCGTGTGTAGTGTGTGTGTCCGCATGTGTGTGTTGTGTGTGTGCGTGTGCTGTGTTGTGCGTGTTCACACCTTTGCACAGGCATTGCAATGCATGGGAGTCAATCCTCACAAGACATCTATTCATGGTTCATTCATGATGGTCCGCAAAGCATTCGACGTGTAGATAGCACCCACATGCTTTGTACTTGTATCGGGTGGTGCCCATCCCACAATGTACACAAAAGCCCCGCTTCCCAACCACTATTGGTACATGCTTGTCCACGTTCCCATCTTGCACCAAAGCACTTGTGGAAGTGAGCATCAAGAACGGACGCTCTTGTGCACTTAGCATCGCCGCCGCATCATGAGACCCAAAGAATGAATCCGCCACAAGCACCTTTCCGGGTGGAGTCACATCATTCCAAAGTTGCACAATCTCAAACGCATTGTAGTGGCCTGCAAACCGGCTCCGGGACTCTGGACCCACACGAGGGGCTGCACCACGGTACAAATACACATGCCAAATGTAATGGCTTTGTGCGTCGCACAACGCGTACAGTTTCACACCGGTGCTGTGAGGCTTGCGCGGTATGAACTGGCGGATCACGAACAACCCCTTGTGGGGGACCACGGTCTCATCCCCGCACACCACGTCACCTAGTTCCCATCCGCCTTGCCAGTGCATCGTGCACAACTCAATCAACGCATCCGCATCCGGGTCCGCAAGTCGCTGCAGCACATAAAACTGTCGCCTGCTAGGAAACAGTTCCGCCATGTATGCATTGTAGTGCATACTCTCTTTGTCCCACACATCATCTATTCTGCGCGGCTGCAGCATGCCCAAGCCAACTCGAAAGAGCACGTACCGCGGAAGAAGGTCCACCAGGTCTAACCGGTTGGCCTCTTCCAAACACAGCGTCATGGCCTCCAAAATTGGCCGGAACATAAAGTTCCAGACGGCAACGGGGGTCTTGCCATCCTCGGTGCCCTCCAAGAGGCTGCGCCCTTTGCGGAGTTCATCTCCAAAATCCCATTTGGCCTCTAGGGGGGCCAGGGGTCTTGGTTCCCATGGTGTAGCAGCAGGCATGCCTGAAAAAAAAACAGAATACAAGCTTTTGCTGGCCAGTCTTGGCAAACTACCCTAAACCGTTCAGACCGCTTCACTTTAGATCACTTTGTCCAGAGACCGGTTGGACCGGTCTTTGCAAACTACTCTAAACCGTTCGGACCGGTCCACTTTAGCTCACTTTGTCCAGAGACCGGTTGGACCGGTCTTTGCAAACTACTCTAAAACGTTCGGACCGCTTCACTTTAGCACACTTTAGTACACTTTAGACTTTCTTTGCTCCCAAACCGGCAAACTACCCTAAACCGTTCAGACCGCTTCACTTTAGATCACTTTGTCCAGAGACCGGTTGGACCGGTCTTTGCAAACTACTCTAAACCGTTCGGACCGGTCCACTTTAGCTCACTTTGTCCAGAGACCGGTCGGACCGGTCTTTGCAAACTACTCTAAAACGTTCGGACCGCTTCACTTTAGCACACTTTAGTACACTTTAGACTTTCTTTGCTCCCAAACCAAACACGCAGCAGAAATCATGGAATCATGCAATCCTGGAATCATGTCGCTGGTGTCCCATCAAGCACATGTCTGGCACACGTCTGGCACACGTCTGGCACACCGGCCACACAAGGACCGGTCCGACCGGTCTTCGTATGAAGTGTGCTAAAGTGGACCGGTCCGAACGGTTTACGACAGTTTGTACAGACCGGTCCGACCGGTCGTCGTGTGAAGTGTGCTAAAGTGAAGCGGTCCGAACGGTTTACGACAGTATGCACAAACCTGCGTATTCCTCGTATTGGGGACCACCGGATTGACGAAGGGGCTCGACACACTTGCGCTGCGCCACGATGTAATCCGACCGAATGCACAGAGGACCACGAAGAATGCTGTTCGGGCACTCGAACAGCAACTGCAGCGCTGCCGCCAAAAGTGTCTTGGTGCCGGGTTGGCCACGGAGACATTGCCGGACGTGTTGCCCAAGCCTTGGCAAGGTGGTGCCATACATCTCCAACGCGTTGCCCATGCGCACCTCTTCCGCCGACCTCTCTTCGTCCTCGGTGGAGGCCTTCGTGCCTTTCTTGCTTGTGCGGGGCGCCGAGGCGGACTCACTGCCCTCGGCTTTGATTTCCTTGAAAAATGGGACCGGCAACCGTCTTTTGGTGGTGTGCTTCTCCTTCGCCGGCTTCTTCTTCTTCCTCTCTTGCTCTTCCTCCTTTGCCTCTTCTTCCGGGATCTCCATCACGCTTTCTCGCTCCTCCTCCTCCTCGTCTTCTTCGTCCT
Organism: Eutreptiella sp. 'Long Island Sound 2002'; assembly: GCA_964036045.1. Taxonomy (NCBI): domain Eukaryota; phylum Euglenozoa; class Euglenophyceae; order Eutreptiales; family Eutreptiaceae; genus Eutreptiella; species Eutreptiella sp. 'Long Island Sound 2002'. Next base: position 33,785,737 of record OZ038395.1, read on the forward strand.
CTTCTTCCTCGTCCTCGTCTTCGTCTTCGGACTCCTCGTTCACTTTCCTTTTGCGGGACTGCGCTGCTCGGGCCGCAATCCTCTGGCCCGGAGTAGATGTCTTCGCCTCCGCGATCACCCAACATCCGAGCACGTCCTCGGTGACGAAGTCAAGCTCGCCCTTGCTGATGCTGCGCTTCAAGCCCCCGGTCTTCTGGTCCTCCGTGAAGTAGATTGTCCCGGATAGGGACATTTTACCGGACGCCTGCGACTCGCACGTGCCGGTGTAGCGGCCGCCGTGCGAGCCCTTCAGCAGCAGCACCACCCGGTCGCCGGCCCGGACCTTCTTGAAGGCCTTGGGCACGGGCGTCTCGGCGTCCTTCACGCCGGGGATCTTCGTGCCGGGGCCTGAAATCGGCATTAAAGAAGACTAAGCAACAAAGCGGGGAAGAGCGGTCTGACCGGTCCTGTGAAAAGGCAGCAGGAAGTAGGGGACCAGGAGCGAGGTTCGGAAGACCGGTCTGACCGGTCTGCATGAAACTGTTTGAACCGATCTATTTTCATGCTAATGGTGCATCCCACCCATCATGCATCGTTGAAACACCCAAGAGGACATGGGAAGCAAAGTCTGTGTATGTGTGTGTGGTTTGTGCATGGTGTGTGGTGGCGTGCATGCTGCAACGAGCGCGCAAAGGTACGTTTGGGAGGCAAGTGTAACAAAGTGCTCCAAAGTGTACCGAAGTGGTCCGGTCCGTTCGGTTTGCAAAGACCGGTCCCACCGGTCTCTGAAACTGGTCTTACTGTTTTTCTCTAAAATACTATTGAGTCTAAGAAAACCACCAAAACCATCATTTCCGCCACATTCAAAAACCCTTGACCCAATCCTTTGCCAGAAAGTGATAATTTTCCCCACAAGACCAGACCGGTCCTCCGTCCGGTCTGGTAGCCAAAGGAATATAGGGAGCCAATCATTTTGGTGACACAAGATTTGCAGCCCAAGAACTAAACTTGGTGGAAACCTCAACAAGACATATGGTACACAACATCGCAACATCGCCAACGTCACTAAGGACCACACCCATTCTTCTTGATGGGATAGTCACAATGGTAACATTGCAGTTCCTTTTTTCACCCGCACTTCCTTTTTCACCTTTTTGGGGGGTTGCTCTCCAAACATAGCCTGGGCAAAGGGTGATGAAGTGGCTGACAAATCTTGGCTAATTGGGCCTTGGTAGGTGTTGCCAAGGCTGCCCATGCACAAGAACAGTACATCTCACATTCATGCACAATGCTCTTCTTCTCATTGAGCCTCGTATGTCAACGGTTGCTTCTCACTCAATTTTGTCAACAGGCTGGTGGCATACTCCTCCTCCGCAATGAGATAGATGATCATCTTTGCAAAGGATGGAGAGGGTGCCACATCCTTCCGTTTCTTCTCTACTTTGACAGGCCTAAGGTTTAGCACACACTGAACAAGCACACTATTGAATTTTCGGGGAGTTGGCGTGGGATATCCACAGATATCCGTTGCATATGACTTGGGATATCAACGCTGCGATATCCCAGGTCATAAACCACGGAGGTCTGCGGCTATCCGTGGGCCGAAGTCACGGAAAAAAGCCGTTCAGTTTCACCAAACATTGCACCCACCACCACTTCTGGAAATGACCCTTGAACCCTAAATTAGGGTTGATAGATTTGCCCCCAATTTGCCCCAATTCTCCTTAATCCAATTCGTGCGCGTTGATTCCACCAGCTTTCATTGATTCATTCAATCATTGTCTAGCTGGTTAACCCCTGTCTGGGACTTGGCGCAGTAACACGCAAGTGTTGGCACACATGACTGTTGCCAAACCAACGCGCGCATGCTTGGGAAAATCGGCACATACGTGGTAGAGGAGTTTGAGGCCTCTTTGGGTTTGACTCCTACACAATACCTTGAGGACACACGGGCGGGCGTCTATCCTACATACATGGGATAGTGACGACAAATATATTCCATTGTTAAACGTGCCTTGGGCAAAGGTGGACATGTTCCTATCCACCATGGTACTCAAGGGAGTTGCCCTTTTGCAGCAGCCTTCCACTGTGTTGGTGCACAATGTGGACTAGATGGCCCCAAGTCATGAAGGTAAAATGATGCCATACAGCGACTTGGGCCATATTACTTAGGGTTGCGGTACACACAGTACCTTGGGGCAGGCACATGTGGCACATCTATCGATTGCTTTGTTTTCTAGTGGGTATTGCCTATTGCCCACCGAAAGTAAGGGATCTTGCCGTGCTTCTTTGACAAGAATTTTTCTCCCATTTTTTTGATTGCTCTAGCTCCAGCTCTCCCTCAAACTAATGAATGGACTTGTCAACAACACGATGATGATTGATGTGATGACACACCCATGCATCCCATCCATGCTTCACCAACCCCTAATCCAACTTGTCATCACGAATCAACTCCCTCCACCCCTTTTAGAAAACTTTGCCCACCACCTTGGTTAGTCTGCCACACCTTCGTTGTACACCGGGACATGCCATCGCTGGTTGCTAGAAGATTTGGAGCAAGCGGTGCAAGAAACAATCACCATACGTTGCACACATACACATGTGCACCCCATTGTGCATTGCACGGCACACTGGTGCGAACGGATTTCATGAAAAATACCAATGTTGCACGTGATGATGCTTCAACTTTGTACAGATGCATTGTGGAGGGAGATTGTGGTGGTTTTGGGAAGAAAACTATCCCATGTCTTGAGCGCCTAGGTAGGGTGGGAAACGGGCTTTTGGGGGGGGGCGTATGTCGCTAAAGCAACATTTGGGCGTTTCCAAAGAGGCCCGACCAGATGTTAGCTTGCTCTATCAATTGGGGTCACCCAACATGGAAAGGGCACAACTGTTTGGCATGACAACACCAGAAAACATGATTCATTTGAAAGTGGGTCCTTTCACCCCGATTTTAGCCCCATTTTACGGTTGTCCTTACATGCATATGAAATCTTTGTATAATCTGTTGTCTTGGGCCCAATCATGTGCACCGGCATAAAAAAAAGATGCACCATGGTGCACCTTTAAGTCTAGATGACCCAAGGTATGCAGTGCGCCACATCTTTGTGCATGTTGCAAAACTTAAATACCTTGGACCCAAACAAGCCACAAATGCAACATGGCATGTGCCACAACAAAGAGAAATACCAAAAAGGTCATTGCAATGCACTTTCCTCATATTCCTTGTGATCGTGATAGTGTGCTTTCCCATTCCCCACCCCAAAATGGTCGCATGGGTGTTTGTGTGACACCATGCGAAAGGCAACGAGCAAAAACTCCACGGTGTCCACAATGTCCACAGTGAATGTGTGATTGCTGCAAGACGCATGATGGTCCTTTTCGTTTTTGTTGATGCAACATATCCAAACTCTTTGGTGGCACAACTTGCTGTCAGATGCATTGACAAGGATCCCACCTTTTCATGATGACGGGCACATGCAATTTCTACTTCAGGTGCCGTGTTGGAGCATTGAAATGAGCCCAAGAGGATTTCCTTTTACATGTTCATTTTTGCCCAATCCGTAGTGTGGCATGCTGGACATGAATGTACCCCAATAAGGCCCTTATGTGGGGCCATGGCATTTGTATGCTGTAAACAAGACACGCATGATATGCTTCTTCTTTGTGGGCAATGACCTCAATGTCAACAAGTGCTGTCCATTTGGATCGCAATGCATTGAACCATGTACGATGGTGTTCATGCCATCATGAAACGGGGAACAACTTATAGGAAAATGTCCGATAATGTCCCAGAAAAAAGTCTCAGTAATGCCTCAAATGGCCCTCACAATGTCCAAGCGCATTTCATTAAGGATACTAAAAATTAGATGGTGTGAACAGTGGTGGGACAAGTGTTTCCTGATGATCCAGGTCATCCTGAGATTTACCCGGGCTGTGCTGTCCTCAGGCTCATCGAGGTCCAGGGAAGTGATCTCGGGCAACTTGGCACGACCCCAAGTCTTCAGATTCTCACGTCTTGGGACAAGTCAACTAGTGTCTCAAAGGAAATAGTCAAAACGGAGGGGGGAAGGAGAGGAAAACTGGGCACGAAGCGGCGGCAAAAAAAATTTCCCCCTGAAAAAACAGCACCCAGGTCAACAACTCTGGGGGGGGGCCAAGCGCAATAAGTTTTTCCATCTTCGACGATAAAGTTCATTAATGTCCCAGAAAGAAGTCTCATACTGCCCCAACTGGTTCCAACAGGATAGTCTTGTACAGTGTCCCAAGCGGGTGACCGAGAAGTCTTGTTGTCTCATTTGGCTTGATTTCGGCTGGAACATCATTGGACATTTACTGCACTGAGTTGAATGTGGGTCTGAATGTGCACATTATGTGGATGCGGAGGGGGGGAGAATGAGCGACAATCTGAGAACTTTGGGGGGGGGGGGGGTCCCGGCGATTCCCATTCTCAAGTCCGTCATCGGGACTGCCGCAACCCAAAAACGACCCTCTGTGGCTAGAACCCTGCTCTTTTCTGCTGCGTATTTGCCTATTTGTAAGACGCCGAATCAATAGATCAGCACAATTTTGATTGAATCGACTCGTCGACAGTGTCTGTCGGTCATCCCTGCAACATTTATGAAATTCGCACTTCTGTTTGTCGCTAAGTTCATTGTTGTTGTATTGCCTTGCTTTTACGACCTGTTTCGGCAAGTTGACAGTGTTGGCCGTTCACGGTGGAAGACCCCGCGAAGTGGCAATCTATTCTTCTTCTTGCGCAAAGAATCCAATCCTCTCACAGATGCTTGGGATATTGCAAAATGCTTCAAAGGCTCCAAAAAACCTGTCGGAGTTGTGGTAGTGGACAACTGTGTGGGTCCCTCTTGAATGAGTAAGCAATTGTGGTCTTTATCTGGTGCTTGCGTCTTTTGCTAGGGGGGTACACGGGTGCAGGAGGGAGTGTGGGGCCACCGACCTGTGTTGGAGGGAGGGAGGGAGGGTGGGGGGGGGGGGGTCCGGCCATTCCCATTCTCAACCGAAAATTCTCACATTGTCGCATATTCTCCCCCCGAGTGGGACAGGCGATTGCTGCGACCAATTGCATCCGCGACCTCTGCAGTTCACCTGCATTATCCAAATGTTGAGCACTCTTTTGCTCCTGTCTGTCAAAATACACCGTCGTGATTTTGATTTAATGTTTGTAATTGATGTACGATCAAACGATTATCCACCTGAGCTCCCAAGCAATAGTTCACAGGAGTTTGCAAATGACCCCAGACCATCGATGGAAACCCAGCTCCCCGTAAATTGAAGGCGACAACCCAAACTAAAGTTCTCCTGAAATACAGATCGATGAGCATTTGGGAACCGAAGTTGTTCGTGAGCAATATTCCTCACAATGTCAACGAGGATATTCTTCGAGATCTGTTCCAGCCCTACGGCGAAATCCGGGAACTCAGTTTGTATCCCAAGAAGGGTTCACACATAACTGCCACCATCCGGTATCTTCCCTGTCCCTCGGGAATCGTTGTGGGTGTTTGCAACTTATGCCCCGTTCTTGGCCCTGTGCTCACAGTTACTTGCGGTTGCAATAGCTAGGTGGTCGAGCCATAGCTGTTGCAGATATGCACTTATAAAGGACGTGGACCATGTGTACAGAAGGCACATACTGCGGGAGCACTGCAACACGCGAATTCGAAAAAAGCGCAACCGTCGAAACAATTCCTTTTCAATTGGAAATGAAAACTTTCCTCTCAGGTTTTCAAACAAGGAACAATGTGATGCAGCAATTCAGGCGTTGAATGGGCAAAAGAATACTCGTGGTGCCGAACCGTTACAAGTGAAGTACGCTGGTGGAAAGGACAAGGTTTGCCGCTCCCTGCCTAAGTGTTGGCAGTCGCTTTGCTCAAGGTCGTTATATCTATATTTCTTGTGCGACGCTGTCGATGTTCTCATATTTGAGCAAAAATGGACCCTGCCAAAACGTTGGGGGATAACAGTATCCGAAGGATGACGTTGCCTGCAAACTGCGTCCGGGGTCTGAAAACAAGAGGCTTACGTGTTTCGTCGCATGTGATGTGTCATGATTCGCTGATGGGCAGTGGCACGTGCCACCTACCGATTTGATGTACCTGCAGGACGCGGTTCCGTTGCCCTTTGATCCTCGAAACCCCGACTCCTTTCCTATGGGACGGGGCAAAGGAAACAGTTCAAGAGAGCAACAAGCAGCATTGCGAGGACACGGCAACCGACAGCAGCAGCAGCAGCAGCAGCAGCAGGTGCTACCGGGGCAGATGAACCCGAATGCGCCACCGCAACCAGCGAAACAAAACAAACACAACAACCAGCAGCCACCGCCACCTCCACACCAACATCAGCATCAGCTCAACGAACAACACCTGCAACATTCTCACAAACTCCCGCACCAGCACCAGCACCAACATCAACATCCTCACCAACACCTCGCTCACCACCAGCACCAGCACCAGGGCCAACCACCAGCTCCCTTACTTTCAGAGCATCATCATCACCAACATACTCACCATGCCCATCATCACGGCCATCAACATCACCATATGGAACACCACCAACACCATCACCGCAATCAACCTCGTCATCAACAGCAGCATCAACCACAACCACAACCACACCAGCACCAACACCAGCACCACCACCACCACCACCACCACCACCACCACCACCAGCAGCCACCACCACCACCACCACCACCACCACCACCACAGCCTGACGCTCACCACCACCACCAACATCACCACCACCATCACCACCACCAGCACCACCACCATCACCAAGGGAAGGGACAGCATGAAATGTTCGCCGAAATGAGGTATGTTTTTCTTACCCTTTAGCATTCTTTCATCCCTTAAGGAAACTCAGTGTGCTCGTGTTGTGCATGTACTGAAGCTGCCTCCGCCTGACAACGCTTGTTGGATGTGTGATGCCACGAACAAAACTCCTCCAGAGGTTGTTCAGAGCGGGAGTTCATTTTTAGGAACGCGGCCGAATACTGGGGTTGTATGTTCAAACAAATCGTCCTCTCGCGATTTCACAGGAGTGGTGCTCCCAATCAAATGTTGCCGACGCAAGACCTCATTTCTCTTTTGGCGAAGGCTACAAATGCAAGCATCAAACTCAATACAGCAGCAGGGACATTCAATGCTACACCTCAGTCGCAGATGTCATCCCCAGGTATGGTCGTCGTGCTGGCTACCGGGTTGTCGCTGTGGTGTTTGGGGATGGAATGCCAAAGGTTTCTGACAAGCCACCACATTCGTACCCATTCGTTCCATACCCATTTCTTCTAAAGTGAGGAGCTGTGGGTGATGATACGTGAAGTTTGGTCGTGACAATTACCGCTGTTGACAGAGACTGCACTGGGGTTGGTGACCCTGTGTAGTTTTTGGTTTTCTGCTTGTATCCCCCACATGCATGGAAACACGTCTCAACACATTGTGGTGTGCAGCACCCTTCATCTCAGCGGGTCCGTGTTTTGAATGAGTGATTCAATGGAGAGGGAGTTTTCTGTATCATTGCCACGGGTCACTGTTGAGGGTCCCTCGCTGTCGTGGGTCGCTGTTCCAGGTTATCCCTGCCAAGAGTCGAGCACGGACACATTAGTGCCATAACGGTGGTCAAGCTCGAACACGTGTGGGGCTTATGTTGTCCGTAGATGCATTTTTCGATAAATGTTGCAGACTCTGCAGTGTCACATCTTCCATTCCTCAAGTATTAGCTCCATTGAGCACTCCCAACGAAGAAAGAAGAGGGAATGATCACATCGTTTTGCATCCACATCTAAAAACCGGCCTGTGGTTTGCCGGGCGCTACCGTTACTCTGGGTTTTTTTTCCACCATGGCAAGCCCGCGGAGATGACATGGCTGTGGTTCCCCATTCCTTGCCTTCCGTGCGTTTCGCAGAAAATCCCGAACACCTGCGGCAACAGCTCGACGATGCCCAGAAGACATTGCAAGTGCATTCCGAGGCAGAGCGGGAAAAGGATGGCTTGCTTGCTCAATTGGGGAAAAGAGCAAGAGAGTTGGAGAGCGAGGTGCGTCAACGTGTTGTGCGAGTCTCCGCGCTCAACAGTGGTGTTTCCCCAACGTTGTGTGCCCTCCGATGAGGCCTGAACAGGTCATTGCAGTGCCATGCCAAGCTCCGTTTTGCCATTATTGATGCAGATTGAGAGTTTGAGAGCTGCGAACACCAAATTGCAACATGATTTCGATGCCTCGAAGGAGAAGCAAGCTCGTGCTCAGCAAGAAAGGGCGCAGTCAGAAAGGTGTGTTCTGCAACGAAGAAATCTGAACACGGCCATTCGCACCCCAGGTGTATCTCGGAGGGAACCTCTTATTCGAAATATGCGCGAGGAGCTTTCGACCAATTGACATGTTGATATTTTTGGGTGGCCACAATATCAAAAACGAATCGGTTTCGAAAATGGATTTTTGAGCTGTTGGGGCTAAAACGCTTCGGTTGTGCAACAGTCCCTTAGGACCCACCCACTCCGCTGCCGCCTTCTTCAAGCACCCAATGACACCAATAGGGCTCACCAAATCAAAAAGGAATCAGCAGCAGGCTAGTTAAACACGTCGTGAGGATGAGGTAAGCCTGATAAGTATGTACATGTCGGAATGAAAAGGTCATCTATGTGGTTTTACAGCATCAAGAGAAAGTGCTGTGTTTTGACTGTTTGGTGAGCTCGTGGGAAAAAAAGGTGGGGGAGCTGTGGAGGCTGAATAAAAACTGCTCCAAGCAGTTTGTGCACCAGCCCCCCTGCAACCAACAGACACGTAGGGTGAAACACAATTCAATTTTAGAGGGCCCAAAAGATGATTTAAAAATCCCTTTTGATTAGTCTGGGTGGTCACATGAAAAAATACACAGAACAGCTTTGGAAATTTCGATTTTGAGCTGATGAGGCTGTTAAGCAGTTTGACCCTGTTTTTAGTGATTTCCTGCCATTCATGGCCACGTCCCGGAAGAAAACGCAGTGGACGCCTGCCTTACCAACACTGGCCAAAAACTCCATCCCATACGGCGTTGGCCCACACACTTGGGACCCGAGCCATATTGCCCCCTCATTTTGAAGTATTCGCGAAGCATACCCCAAGGCATGAAATTGGATTTTAACTGATTTATGTAAAATCATTCTGGTACCCAAAAATGCCCCCCTGGGATTTTTCGATTTTGACACTCTCAGACCCGGCGGGGTGCCACTTTCGTGGGAGGGGGTGTTACTCCCCCTTTGTTGACCTCGACATCACCAACTTCCAAAAAATTCCGGTTTTGGCCGTTGTACCTTCCGTTGTACCTGCCGTTGTAGCGGCCGTTGTAGGTGCCATTGTACCTGTTGATATACCTCCCATTTTACCTGCCATTGTGCCTGCCGTTGTACCAGTCATTGTACCGGCCGTTGTACCCGTCGTTGTACCCGTCGTTGCACCCACCGTTGTACCTGCCGTTGCACCTACCGTTGCAGTTGCCGTTGTACCTGCTGTTGTAGCCCGCCATTGTTTGTACCTACCGTTGTACTTGCGGTTGGACCTGCCGTTGTCAGCCGAAAAATTTTTTCATGATTGATGACCACGGCCAGGGAGCAGAGAAAGAATGCATATGTCGACATGCATATGTCAACATGCACCGCTTGTTTCCATATTCGCCCATGCACCATCAGCATGTGCAGCCAGAAGCGCGATTGAGCACTCGTTCTCTTCGTGCAGCACTCCACACTGCTGCAGGGAGCACCAGCGCGTGCAAGGGGATTTGCGGAAGATGGAAGAGGCTTATTGGCAGCAGAAGAGGGAGTATGATAATCTTATGCAGGAGGTCCAGCAGCTGCAAAAGGCATTACATGAGAGGACGCAGGAGGTGGAGAGCCTCAACAAGGCATTGAATAACACGAACGCGAAAGTATGTTATGGCCACCACGTTGGATGGAACTCTTTGCTCAGACCAAGGGGGGCGGCCTGTTCGAATTCCAGACCCCAACCCCCCCCCTCCTCCAGACCCCAAAGTTTTCGAACCCGTCCTTCTCCAATTTAAGATTTTGGGGGAAAGGGTTGGCGCCAAAGGCGCCGAAAATTTTTTTTGCCCTTCTTGAGGGGGTATATTTTTTTTTCACCCTATGTGTCTACTCAAAATACTCAGAATTTTGTGGAGAATTCAAAAATGTTTGAAAAACACAGAAAATTTTTTGACCCCTAACCTGACCTCCGGGTCTGACCTTGGCTGATAGGAGCCCGAGCCAATGGGCAAATTTTTTCTGAAAAAAATTTTACCCCATTTGTCTACGGTCAAAATGATCAGCGCGTCATGGGGATCATTTTGAGGTTTGTATGTTGGGGTACCCACTGACCCCCCTCTAGGGACCCCAGCGGCTGACTGGCCGACCCACCTACCCCCCCCTTCCCCCGCCGCCTCCAGACCCCCAAAATTTTTTGCACCCGGTTGGGGTCAGAATTTGAACAGGCCGCCCCCCTCAGATGTCCAGCTGAATGGAGGTGCCGTCAAATTGCCAGGCTGCCCACGAAAAATTCTCCGCATCCATGTTCCTCGAATGAATAACCAGAATGCCCAGTTGGTAGGATCAAGAGTGCACCTGAGCACATTGACTGCACAGATTTGCAGGTTGCGCTGCAGAGGTCCCAAGACCGTTCAATTTCTGGAGATAAAATGATGCCCCGGACAGTTGCCTGGAAAGGTTTAGGCCAGGCTTAGTTTTGGTGGGATTGTAGCTGGTTGGTCACCAACTGGCAGAGCAGGAGAAACAAAGTGGAAGTGCTCATTTGCTCAAAGCGCTACATTCTTTCAGCTTCCTCCTGAGCATGTGCATTGGCAGCAGGTTTGGCAGCTTCATCACATTGAGTCCATGGGCAGCAGGGATAAGCGAGGGTTGGTGGGCCCGAGAGGAGGGGATGGGAATGCAAGTGGCAGTACCTGCAGCTCTCATTTAGACATCAGCAGCAGGCAGGAACACAACCACAACATCTTTCATCCCAACAACCTGCTTGCCAGGGGCTACCAGGGTAATCCACCCACCCCAAGTTTTGTGTGTGACATCATTTTGACGCATGATGTTATTTTGTGCGTGACATTGTTTTTTGACGATGCTTCTGAGGCAGCAACGGACCATGAAAATACTCACGATGCTCTGGCTACTACACAGGAAGCGTGACATGATAATATTTCTTGGCTAAGAAATGTGGGGGGCCCTACCCTACCCCTCACATTTCTTCACCAAGAAATGTTATCATGTCACGTTTCTCTATATCTGTTATGGAAGTCTCAAAATTTCTCACCGAAGAAATGTTATCACCGACCCTGCATAGCAAAACCCACATTCCCAAGACATCAACATCAAGAGGGATCAACAATTCAATTTAGCTGCGAAACGTCATTGTTTGATGTGGCACCCCGCACAACTGGAGGTGGAATGGCTACCACGTGGCAACTACACTTAGCCATTAATAAGGAAGGACTACAGGTTCATGGTGCAGCTTTCGCAAATCCATGAGCCATGCCGAGGAACTGGAGTCAACACACTTGGCACACTGAAGGTGGTAGGTTGCACAGCATGCTTCACATGACACCGGCTTAAGCCCAATGGTGTGGCGTTTTCGGGGGATCACCTCATCACATGTGTAGCATACACTTGGTTCCACCCTTGGTCTACATGGGGCCTTCTTAGGCTTCTTTGCACCTGTGAAGGGGTGAGGCATATCTTCAAACACTCGATTGTTTGCTGCACCCTCCTCACTTGGTGGGGCTGCAAAAGCTGCTTCGCGATATGAACTTGTGCAAGTGAGGAAAAGACATCCCCCTTTTTAGACAATTGGGCTAGGGGGAACTCTTCATATTCATTTGCGTCATCTACCAATGAGGAAACCATAGAAGTATTCAACAAATCGCAAGAATGTGAGCTTAACAAATCATCATCCGAGATAGTATATGTACTTAGTTGACAATTGTCCATCTTGGGTGGTGACTCGGGTTCCACTTTAATGGGTGAATCTTGCTTTTGTGGTTTTGAGCAAGGTTCCGCTTTGACTTCAGGTTTGGGGCATGGTTCTGCTTTGGTGCTTGGCATTTTTGTTGGACGTTATTGAGGTATTCTAAAAGATTGGGAGAAGTAAACCAGTGATAACATGTCTTCGCCAAGAAACGTTATCTACTCACAATTCTTCGCCAAGAAATGTTATCTACTCACAGTTCTTCGCCAAGAAACGTTATCACCCAGCGGGGTCGGTGATCACATTTCTTTGTCGAGAAATTGTGAGAACGATAGCGGATATAAATAGGGAACCTGCTGCTAGTGCTACTGCTGCAGGTTCACTCGATGATGATGGTGTTGATGCAACAAAGCAGATCAGTGCTAGGAAATTTGTGCCCGTTTGCCACCTCCCTCAGCGGAGGTGCAAGAAGGGGCATCTATTGCAGTGGCGTGCCCTTCCCCCGTCCCCTAGCGTTGTGCCACATGCTCAGCCTGTGTGTGTGTGGTTTTTTTCTTTGTGGGTTCACGCAATGTTGCTTCAACCTTCAAAACCCCTAGATTCATATAAGTGGAGGAAACAGCGTACAACAGTCACATTTTGGGCATCACATGTCTCTGATGGAGCGTGAGTCAAGTTGTGCATCTTCTGGTTGTTTTCTGAGCAGGGGGCCGAATCTTGCCGCATGGTCTGCAAATTCACATCGTTTCACCTCCAAACACTTAGGGAGAGATGGCAAAGAAGAGGGAGAGGGACCTGGGGCCGAGGACTTTGTTTGTAGAGGTCATCTGGAACCTCCATTCAATGCTGGGAAAATTGGGTATACATAAGCCTGGCAAAAGACAGCTCAAATTGAAATGATGGAACTCGCTGACGGCCGTTTTTGCTCTGCACGACTGATAGATGAATGGATGGATGCTGAGTCACTGTTTTCTGTGCCCCGTGGCATTGCTTATGGCGTCTGTGGCCTGCATGTTTCGATTTGTTCGACATGAAGAAACCCCCTCCTCCAGTTGTCCAAGCTACGCCATCATGAGGCCATTTTTTTGTGGTATTTCCCACTTGGCTGAATTCATACTGTCAAATGGAATCCCAATGTCGTTGTACGCCTTGTTTCCGTCCGTTCCAAGCCATGTTATCACAAAGATCAAGCATCACGACCAGTAAAGATCTCCCATTCAAGAGGTGTTGATGTTTTGGTGGGTTGCACATACGCTGTGCTTTGTGTCAGTGCACCGCCCCTTCCCCCCCAACCTTGTTGAACGTCGCTTCTGGGATCTGCTAGCTTGGACAGGGCTGTGTTCAATGTGTGCGCCCCACATAATGTCATCCCTGCACATTGACTAGTTTTGATTTGTTTGTTCCATTCAGCTTCGTGATTCCAGCAAGGAAGCCTCCAAAAAGGATGAACATATCCATCAGTTGCAAGCTAAGGCTGATAGTACGGACACTGTTCTTCAGCAGCAGGTCCAGCACATCTCTCTGCTTTCTAGCAGAGTGCAGGAGCTGGAAAATACCACCCGAGGAGGCATGTTCTTCGGCATGGGTGACGCCCCGCTGCCACAAGTGCCGGTCGGAGCACCGTACAACAACACCGGGCAGTACGCCAACGCATTTCAACTCCCGCCCATGGACCCGCAGAACAACACTTTCGGGCTTCAGATGCCCAACGCATTTGATCAGCTTGAAAATCCGCAGTATACTGGGCTTGCAGATGAAGAGTCCTACAGCAACACGGGCAATATGCAGGGCCCCCCCACGCCAAACCCTTCTGCACCAGCGTTGCACCCGATGCCAGGAACCTTGATGCAAGCCAATGCGCTGCCTGTTGGCAATAACATGCAGGGTAACATGCAAAACAACGCCATGCAAAACAACGCCATGCAGGGCAACGCCATGCAGGGCAACGCCATGCAGGGCAACGCCATGCAGGGCACCGCCATGCAGGGTAACACCATGCAGGGTAGCACCATGCAAGGCAATGCTATGCAGGGCAGCACAATCCCAATGCAAGGCAACACACTGCAAGCCAACACCATGACGGCCAATGCAATGCAAATGCAAGCTGCAATGCCGAGTACTTCTATGCCAAGCAGTTCTATGCAGGGCGGTTCAATGCAAGCAAATCCCATGCAAGCAAGCCCAATTCAGGGCATGCAAATTCCAAATGCCAAAGCCTATGGCCAAGCATATGCCACATCGCAGGGACTGGATCAGCAGGTATCACCCGCTCATTGCATGAGGAAGAGCAGCCTGCTGCCGAAGAGAATGAGAGTTGGGCTGTGGTTTTTTTTCTATCACTTCGGCAGAAAAGTGCACCATCTTTTCGAAACTCTTCGTCATTCCATAGAATGCGGATTCAGCTTCCAGGAAACACCTTTGTTCATTTTTACATTTTGTTCAAAGAGCCTCTCTGACCAAACATATCAATTCAGAAACATTCCTTCATAAGAAGTGTCTGTAAAAAACGCCTGAGCGTCAAATCCACATGATGGTCTTTTCAAGGTTCCAAAGAGACAAATCTTCCCACAAGGTGGGTCAAGAGGCGTTCTGGGCCCAACAGGGGTCATATATCTTCCCTGAAGAGCAATCCGTGACCAAGGGCATGGTGTTGTTTGGCAAGACTGTCATGGCATTGTGCTCCATAGATTCATGACCAGCTGAATCAAAACGATACTGTGCCAATAGAACGATATGACTAAGGGAGCGAAATCAGAAACAACATCCTTGGCAGCAGGTTTACAGGATGCGTTGCGCACGTCGCGAGTGTTCAAGGATGAATAGGTGTGCAATTACCATTTTTGAGGCTAGCATCTGGCCCAAATTTTCTTTGCATGTGGCAGCGGCTGGTGGAGGGCTGGGCTGGCATCCGGCAAGGCGATGGGCTTGCATCCAGCAACATCTGGCAGATAATCAGTGCGGCATTCTGTTTGTGCCTTGTGTGGCAGTCTGAATACATGGATAGTGTCATTTTTGGTATCCGTTTTAAAATCCAATCTACCCACCCCAGCAGAACACAACATACCATTGCGAATGTATTTTGATTTCAGCTCCCAAAGAAGCTGACAAGAATATGCCACGGACGTAGGATGATTTAAGTGCCTATTCTTCCACGCAGCCACACCACACACACTTTGTAGAAGTCTTTGTGTCGACAAAGCTTCAAATCTTCAAATACCCTGCCCAAGACATTGGGTTGGGGGTGGTGCAAACATTAGTGTACTGCACTTGAGACACATCACCTTTTCGGAGTTGCCCGGCATTTCTCCCCAACAGCAAAGGGGGTTGGTTCGCTGGATGCTAGCCTCACCCCTGACAGTTCCTGTTCTTTCTTTTTTTTTGAGGTGAATTTTGTTGAATGTATAATGATTCGAAAATTCATCATGTGAGGCTGGGGCAGTCTGTGGGATCCTGGGGTGTTGCCGCTTTGTGGCCTCGCCGCCGGCTTCTGGGGATAGCTTGGTCAGGACTGAGGGCATGGCCGCCGCCAGGACATTGCCCCCCCCCCCCCCACCCCCCACCCCCCTTTGATGAGGCAGGCAGGATCGTCTGGGCCCTGCCCACCTGGCACTGCGTGTTTGGGGAGTCTGGGGAGGGGGACAGGGATTGGGCAGGGGACTTTGGGGGGGGGGTCACCCTACAGATTGGCGGTGGCGTGCAAGGGGGGCAGGGGATGTTGTGGTGCTCTTGTAGCTTGTATCTTCTTTCCTTGCCAGTGGGGCTGGTGGTGGCAGTTAGGAGGCTGGGGAAAGACGGCATCCGCCGGGATCTCGAGAAGGCGGGTCCCAAGGCCCGTGATATCGGCGTTGGTGGTAGGCATTGCTTTGGAGGGAGAATGATGGGCGGGGGAGTTGCGGGGGGAGTGCTGGGCGGTGCTGGGGGGCATATCTCTTGAGCGAGCGAAGCAAGCAAGGAAGGGTTTGGGGGCGGTATAGCGGGGGCAGTGGGCTCAATAGTTATTGGTGTTCCCTCAACATGTATTGCCCAAAAGGGGGCATTTTTGGCTATTTTTGACAGCTTTTGAAACCTAGGTCCGCCATTTGCGATGCCCATTCCCAGCCCCCACTGTTGGGTTTCTTGCTTGTGTGATTGTATTTCACACCCATAGGTATCCTCCACCAAAGTGTAGAGCAATGATGTGGCAAAAGGCAGCCATGAGCCAAATTTGGAAGGTTTTGTTCAGCCTAAACAACGTGGCTGGTGTGACCAAACCAACTAGCTGCAAAGGTTAGGGTGAGATGGTTTTGGTTGGGGTGCACAGATCATGGTTAGAGGGAGGGCAAGGGGAGGTTAACGGCTGCCTGTGATTAACCAAGACTTGGGCATGTAAACCACCCCCCCCCCCCCCCATCCAGGTGGATGCCCGCAGCATTGCGGATGCCCGCAGTAGTGCCGATGCCTGCTTGTCATAGCAGAAGGTTCAAGGGCGAGAAGCCAATAGGCGCCGCCACAGGCTAACAGAGCCAACCACCAAGGCCTTGTGCCCAACCCCCCCCCCCCCAAAATCCCCCCCCTTCTGGACCCCCCCCCTCCCATCGCCCCCCCCACCCTCCCAGGGACCCTCAGCCAGCAGTTACTGGGGGGGAGTCTGCATCCAAAACCAAGGGTTCCCCCCCGCCCCTGTGGTTTGGCCTGTCAGGCTTAATTCGGCCGTTTGAAATTTCAGGAGCTGAGTCAGAGAGCACTCGCAGACAAGCTGCATTTAAAACTGAACTGCTATGCAGACTGCGTGGACGTCTGCAAAGGCTCCTAATTCAGAGAGAAAAGGAACAATTTTCCCCGGGCAACTCTTTCTCATATTTCTTCAGCAGCAGCAGCAGTACTGCTGACGACAGAGCTATATCTTGCCCATGGGTGCCACTACTCTCCTTGGTGGTGTTGTGCAGGATTGCCCACCCAGTGACAGTTATTCCTCGGCCCTGTGGCCTAACATCTCCCCTTCCCGATGTGCAGCAAATGATGGACTACAGTGAACAGCCGCCATTGCCCGGATATCCGACGGGGCCTCTCGACCAGTTCAAGGACTACTCTCCTAATTGGGATTTGCGTGATTACGGTAATTCCATGATCGACCAATCCCTTGGTGGTGGCCAAGGGACATATGGGCACAACCAAGTGAACATGGTGGATCGAAGTCCAACCCTGAGCCGTGCCATGAGCATGCTGACAACTTCAGTTGCGCAGGCTGGCAATGCACCCGTTGCTGACCAGATGGTCAACTCCAACACAAATTCAGGCTACTCATTGGAACACTCTTTGGGCTTGGACCAGTTGACCGCTGCGCTGCTGAAGGATGCTCTCCACTGACCGCAGCTGTGCACACTCGAACACCAAGGAAATAGCTGAACGCACTTGTTGCCGATATATCATCCCCCCATGTGTTGATTGTGTGGTAATTTGGTTTGCACAAGTCATTGCACTGTGCGATCTTAAGGAGATCGACAGGATGACGTTCCAAGCAGCCAGGTTTTGAGCATTTGACCCCGGCATATCCACATCTCCACCCTGCCTCTTCCCCCGCGTTTGCTTTCCTGTGGTGGGGCAAATCTGTTATTCCGATGCGATCAGATGGAGCCGGTCCTACGTGGGACGCAGCTGGTTTCCACTAAGTTCCAGGGCGACAGGAACGGATCTTACTGAGTGGCGTATGGTACGGGGCTGGTTCCCGATGAAGCTCAGTTCCCCTGCTGAACACCAGTGGTATGTCTGGGACCAACGACATTGTGATTACTGCAGCGAGGATCCAGGACAGGTGAGGTGGGCACAGCAGTAGATGGACACTGGGGCCCTGTGAATGAGGTGCACACATACATGGTATTCCCACCCTCCCCATTGCCAAGTTGGGCAAGGTGCGTTTGGTAATTGTACGCCCAGTGAGGGTGCCTCAGCGCACCGCGCGCGCGCACCGCGCGCACCGCGCGCACCGCGCGCTGAGGCAGACGCGTCACTTACCGGTGAAATGCACACCTTTTTCAGACAGGTACCGCCGTTCTAAGTCAACCGGGCTACAGTCGCACCGCGCGCGCGCACCGCGCGCACCGCGCGCGAGGCACCCTCAGTATAATTTATTTGGTAATTTCTCCGGGAGGGGACACCCTTGGGGCCTGTGTTAGATGAATCCCCCTAAGGGCAGCAACAACGAAGCCGAAAAGCAAAATCAATGGACAGGGCCATACAGTTTTTGGCATGTATGGCAACATTGCCATGCAATGCAGCAATGCACACAGGTGGATGCCTAACCCAGCGCCTGAAGTTTTGCACTCGACAAACCCTCCCCCCCCCCCTTCCGAAATGGATGAAACAAGGGCTTTGGGCTTTGGGCTTGTCTTCCTGATCTGAAGAGGGTCTTAGGGACCCACGGAGTGCCTCTCATTGGGGAAGTCAGGCTTAGGTGCGCCGCACTCACTCCCGCGCCACGCGGTCTGGGAGCGGGGCATACACCTCCTAGTGCGGTCGTGCATGTGCTGTGCGACGGTGCACCGTTGTTTTGATCCTGCCGGGGAACTCAGGTGGCTGGAAGAAGGCTGGCACAGCAAGGGCAGGAGAAGGCCGTGGGAGACACATACTGATGGATGAAACAAGGGGAGGGGGGGCTGAGTGGCTCTCACAGTCTCATCTTGGGGGGTGGGTCTCATTTTGGGTGAGAGGGTCACAAGCTCCAGACGCTGGCTGGCTGGCTGGTGTTCACCGTTTTGGGCAGCTAGAAAAGGGATGGCGAGAGCGGAGGGGCACCGACGACCTCACCACACAAACCCCGGAGGAAGGGAAACCTACCCCCCGCTCCTCCGCCCGAGGGGGGGAGAGGGTGCCTCCTGGGCAGTGCCTGTTGAACCAAGGCAGTCATGCAACAAATCATGTGGTGCACCACCACAAGGTGTGGTGATGGTTTTTTTGTGTATTGATCAATAGAAGGCTCCTTTCTGCGCACCACGCGTGCACAGCACCGCACACGTGGTGCGAATTCCAGCACTTTCTGGGATATAATGTGCCTGGGTTTGAGGTGCATTGCTTCTGTCACCCCACCCCTGTAGTGAGCAGCAGTAATAGAGGTGGTGGAAGAGATGCACCATTGGGGGGCCAAGGGCGCAACGACATGTCGGGTGCACGTGTCTGCATGCTGCCACAGGCCAACACAGGGCTTGCCGAACGATTTCAGCCGGAATAGCCTGGAACAGCAGGAGGCGGGAGAGGGAGCCATTGGCATGAAGCATTTGCTGGTCGATGTGTCATGCAGGGTGGGCACTCAGTGCAAAATGGCAAGGGCACCCTGCATTGTCTTCCGGTTTGGTGGAGCAAAAATGGCGGAATTTGCGCACAGTGCAGGTGCACTCCCATACAAAGTGGCGTTCCACCACGAACCACTCTGGGGCGACTGCCAACAGCTGGAGACTGCCTTCAATGAATCAACAACCATCATCGATTGCCTGTCCCCGCTGGTGGAGGGCGGTGGTGGGCAGCTAACCGCCGGTGGTGCAGCGCAAGCTGCGAGTCTCGCGTGACAGACCTTGACAACAATCATCCCTTTTTGGGAACCCCCCCTGCTCCAATAGGGCTAGAAGCTCTCTAGTCCCTTCTTCAGGTGATACTCTGTGCACATTTTGGGCCTTGCGTTCTTCGTTGTGCCAGTCAGCAGCCTGCAGGTCAGTTTTTTTGTTTTTTTTTTTCACTGTTCCGCCCAGGGTGGGTCAGACAGTTGTCATACGCCCTGTACAAAAGTTCGAAAATGGTGATAACCACCTCAGAACCAGTCATCGGTTTTGTTGATTGATTTTTTTTTCTCGACCCTGCTCTGGCTCGTGCTCACACACATGTAGACATGTGCTTCCACACATGACAAGCCCTGAACGTGCAGCATTTCGGTGAGAACGTGAGAACGTGAGAACGTGAGAAAGTAAGCCCATGAGATGTTTAGATGGAATGTGAAGAGCTGACACTGAAGGCAAAGACCACAAAACTACCATTGAGAGCCGTTAGAATCAAGGTGCTGGCAAAGGCCACCAATTCCACACGTATGAGGGGCATCGGTGTGCTTTCTGTGAAATTGTCTGACCTTGAATGGGTGGGCTCCTGCGACGTTCTGATGAAGCCTGCCATGAGCACAACTTTCTTTCTTCTCGTTGGATGCCCAATAGTTGCACCATCCCAGGAAATTAGTTGTCCAAGGAGGCTTTCTTTGGGTGGTTGGGGGGTGCCATGAAGGCTGAGTGAGTATGCCAGTTGGTATTTCCGGGTGTACGTGTTTGTTCGCCTTTTGAGGAGGGAATCCTCCACATGTGAAGAGTGAGGTGGGTTGTCCACCCATTGGGTTGGGGGTGAAGGGGGCGGGTTCAAAAATTGTGAGAGGTGGGGAGCCCGCTCATGATGCCATCGCGACGATGTCCCCATTTTGGAACTGCCCCACCTGCTGGCATCATGACTTTGGGGGCTGGCGCCTGGCATTTTGCCTCCCTTGGGGTGGTGGGGTGTTGCACATGCTGTGCACGTTTCATACAGCGCCGCACCAGAGACCCATACCTGCCCCCCCCTCTTTGCTCCTACCCTGTGGAGCACCCCGTTGGTTAAAGACTGCCGCATTCATCCTCAGCAGCAGAAGTCGATGAGCACGTACACATGGGTTGCTGCATCAGTCGGTGCAGGGTTTGGAGGGGCCTTGGCCCTCCGTGGTGGGCCTCCTTTCACCCCACTGCCTCCTCCTCTTCCACTTGTCGAATTGGGAAACTTCTCTGGGGTTTTTGGGAGGGAATACGCATTTCATGAGGGTTTGTTCATCTTCTTCCGGGCCTTCAAGCTGTTGACCACAGAGGATCGGGGGCTCCGGTCAACCCACCCCCACTCGACCAAGCCCCTCTTCCCTCTCCCTCTTCACTTCTGAAGAACCCTGTTCACAGAACACACACTCACCGTAACACGCTCTGATGAAGGCCGCCCAGGTCAGCAGTTTTTAAGAAGGCATTGTCCATCGTGATGATGGAAGTGCACGTGGTTGTTGCCTCATGTGCCGGGGTTTGTGGGCACAGCACACTGCCAAAAAGCCTGGTGCCTCTCTGGTGCGGTCAGTGAGCCATTATTGTGCCGTTATAATAGGGCTGGTCACTGTGCCGCCCCTGCAGGGGTGCAGAGCACAGCCCCCGCTCTGCTTCAGTGCTTTTGACCCCTGAATTAGACATCAACTGAAGCACCCATAACCCATGGACTCCTTTTACGGTCTTTGCCGACAGGCTTGCTGCGACGAGTGGGGTAAGATTTGGCGCCCCAAACAGCAATCTTCCCACCAGTGGCCCATTCACGCATTTTTGTTGTCCCATACATGACACACAGGTTCCTCTCCCCAATTTTCTCAACAGCTTATATGTTGAGCCAGCATAACAGCAAGAATCTCGTGCGGAGTGGGTGGGTACAGGGCAGGCACTGGGTGGGTACTGATCAGGTAGTCGGCAGCTCAAGATCCACCACACCAGAGTATTCTGCAGAGGAACTGTCTTTGGATTTCATAACTACCAAACACATGACACCAATTTGTATGCCCCGTGTGTCCAGATATATATCATAGAATGACTATGCTGAATTCCACAGTGGGGAACCCACTCACCCAACAGAGAACGCAGAATGGGGTGCGCTTTGACAGTGGCCAGTGGAACAGCCAAAAACACCCAAATTCAGCACACAGGTAGATCTCATGCAAGGCGATTAACCCCCCCCCCCCTCCATCCAACTCTTTCTTAGGGGGCACACGGTGCGCTGTGCCTGCACTGTGCGCGCACTGTGCAAAAACTGGGCATTTTTGGACCCGTGTTCCCTGATGGCCAGGGTGACCGTGGTAACCACTGTGTTCCCGGACTGCCCAGACTCTTACTCAGTCCAAAAACTCAGATAATGAAACACTTTCACACTGAAAATGCCAGATTGCTGTCAGTTTTCTAAATGTGCTGTTTTTTGCCCTGTGGACGTATGCTTCCCGGATGATGCCTGGTTTTCAGGGTGGTCACGGGGAGGCTAACCCCCCTCCCCCTTGCGCAAGCACGGCCTTGTCTAAGCACCCCCCCCCCCCTCACCTGTTGCCGGGCATGGGTGTCTCGCACAATGTGTTCCTTCGTGGGGGAACGGGTCTCACGTATGTGTGTCCTAAGTTGGTGCGGGCCGGGGTGCTACGGTGGAGGGACCTGATGATGGGGGGCATTGTGCGCATGGAACACTTGGAGCAAATTGCATACACTTGGAACATGACATACGGCATGGGTGTTCAGGATGTGTACATTTCAGTGATGTCACCCCCCAACACATTTTCCAGCCCGGCATTGCACCAGTAGGGGGCGCACTGGGGGCGACAGCGAACTCTTTTGTTTATGCAAACACGATCCGCGGAGGACCCGCAAAAAGAGGCGCCAGTTTGGCGCCAGTTCAGGCGGTTGTTTCTACCGCAGTGCAACAAGGACTTCATTAGGCGAGCACCGTGGAAAACATTGCCGATCGGGAGCAGGATGGGACACAGGGTGGGTAGCACTCTGTCCCTTGTGTCACAAGCATGAGGATCATGAGCATGTGCTGCGTTTTCCTTTGACACGGTATGAAAAGCCTTTGGCATGGTACAACGGGAGGGGGGTAGTGTTGAGCCTAGTTGGTTACTTTTGGAAGAGCCCCTGTTATCTTTGAGCAGCAGTCAGGGCCTAGTCCTTTGGGCTGCTTCCAAGGCCTAGTGGGCGTTGCGTTGTGAATCGTGCTACCAGGGCGCTACACTGTCCTTGGATGATTTTGTGGCTAGGTGGGTTGGAATCTTGGAGGTGTGGAGGGCGAAAAGGGATCTCTCACTGTCCAAGGCAGACCTGCAGCACCTGCTGACCCAGCTCCTGTCATGGTTTGAGGGTGGAATGTTCCAGCAGCGACAACCGGCGCCGGGTGTGTTCCCGGCACGCAAAGCATCAGCGACAGGGAATGCCAAGGAATAGCAATACGTACAGAGACTCCGTCCTGAAAAACTGGTTGTCTTCGAGGGGGAGGGTTGGACGGTCGATACACTGACGGTTCAGCCAAGCAGGTGGGGGGTTGGTGGCAGGCGGGGTATGGGGTGTGGTTTGGGCAACATTCCGGTCGGAATCATGCAGTGCCCACGCCGACACCGGAGTGGCAGAGTGTGAGCCGAGCGGAGCTCAGGGGGGTGCTGCACGCATTGCGTGGAAGGAGGGCGGGCGAACACCTGGTTATAGTTTTGGATTCAGAGTATGTGTTTAAGGGAATAACAAAGTGGTCGGTTAACTGGAGCGGCATGGATGGCGCTCAAGGGGTAAAGAGATATGGCATCGGGACTTGTGGCAGGAAATTTGGCGGCTGAGGCAAGCTGCCGGATCACATGTGGTCGTTCTTTGGACGCCATCTCATCTGAATGTCAAGGGTAACGATGAAGCGGACGCGTTAGCGGAAGCCGACCGCTTACAGCACCCGCACAACAAATGTAGGCGCCAGGAGGAACAAGCGTGGTGGACATTGGGGCTAAGCCCCATGCGCTCAGATGTGTCATCGTCTTCCGGTGGAGAGTCATAAGAAGTATCCAATGCTCGTAGTAGCGTCCACAGCACCACCTCTTCCGAGGGGGAGGGATTCACGTCGTCAAGTGCAGAGTAATCATCTGGGGGGTCCTCAGGGGAATCGGAATTTAGTATGGACGCGAGTGACGGGTAGAGGATGAGGCGCTGGCAGCGGCGAGCATAATCAAGACCCTTGAACGCCTCAAGGTGCTGTGACCCTACCCAATAGGGCGGAAGGGCAGATGCATGGGATGTGCACGCACACGTGGTGGCGGCTCTGCCGCCTTGCCGGACATGTGGGCGCGGCTCTGCCGTGTTTAGGCAATTGGTGGCCGCGGCTCTGCCGCATTTACTGGATCTGTGAACCTGTGAACCCTGATTTCCTACTGGTGGGATACTGGGGGTGACGGCCATCGTCGAATTATGGCTAAGCACGTGGTGGGCGTGGGACAACTGTTTTTTGGAATTTTGGGGACCGCTTTTTTTGGGGTCCCAGATGTAACATGGGGTTTAAAAACAGTTTACCACATTGCCACCCGATGATGTTTGGTTTGATGTGATTCTCAGCCATTCTTGATATTCCCCTTCCACAGCCTATCACCATCTGCATCTGAGGGCTCTCCTGGATGTGGGCGGTCATATGTGTTTGCCATCATGTGTGCCACATGCAGGCATGGTCTTGTCTAAGCACGGGGTGGGCGTTGAACCGCTGTTTTGCCTGGTTTTTTTGGGACCGTGGCCGTGCTTGCGCAAGGGGGGGGCGGGGTAATTTACTATTGGGTGCTGTGCGCGCGCTGTGCAAAAACGCCCCCTTACACAAGCACAAACTTGCTTAAGCACAACCATCTTGTGATACCGTTGGTGTTCCTTCTCTTTTAGGATTGCCGTTTTTGTGATCCTGATTTCAGGTCAACAGCATTTTGAGGTGATGGCAGTGGTAAAGAGGGGCTGTTTGATGGTTGTGAGGGTTGTGTAAGGGCCTAGCAACATCGTCCTGGAGAGTTACAGCATATTTCACCTCTGAAGGCTCACTCTTGTGATAACTCTGGGGAGGGTGGGTTGGTATGGTGAGGGTCATATTTCTGAGATTTTACATGGGATATTGTTGATGATGATTTAGTTCCCAAGAACAAGAAGGAGCATGAAGCCCAACCAAGCCTCAGAGGAGACACAACGTTGCAACGTTGGAAAGGGCTTCTTTTCCACAATTCTGGATGCATTATCATCTATTACCAACAATGGGAACACACCGAAACCATGGGCTTTTTTTGAACCTGGCGCGCTTGTGCAGGGGGGGGGGGGTGCATGTGGACACGCACGAGCAAAACCATTGGTGTTCAGTGTTCGCGCGAAAAGCAACGTGGCATGCAAAAGAATGTATGGCTGAATCCCCTATCTTCTTTTTGCCAATCTGATGTTGCATGTCCACCTGGTCTTCTGGAATCTATGTGGCTTTTTACCTGTTGCCTAGAAGGATGTCTGTAATGAGGTCTACATACTGCATGGTTTTCACGCAGCCCCCCGTACGCATGCGCCCTTATGCCCTGCTTGGCTTTTACCACGAAGCAATGGACACGTGCGTCCATCTATAATGAGTCCTTCAGGCGAAATGCTGATGCACAGCCCGGGATACTCTTCCGGAGTGCCCACTGAAACAGCCCCTGGGTTGTGCACAGGGCGGAAACAGAAAAAATGCATGCACCCTCATGCCCTGCTGCAGACAGGAGGCATCCGTATCTGCTTCCTCTTTGTACCCAGCTTTCGCCCTGGTACCACCTGTGCCACACCAGCCCCAGGAGTGGTGCGGGCGGCAGCCCCAGGCCACCTTGCCCCTTGGTGGGCAATCCCGCCAGCTGCATGTTGTGAGTCTCCTGCACAGACCATGCATCAGGAAAGCTATTTGACCTTGAACAACGGGGGCCAT
The DNA here is from genome assembly GCA_964036045.1 of Eutreptiella sp. 'Long Island Sound 2002'. NCBI lineage: Eukaryota > Euglenozoa > Euglenophyceae > Eutreptiales > Eutreptiaceae > Eutreptiella > Eutreptiella sp. 'Long Island Sound 2002'. The sequence goes on from OZ038395.1 coordinate 33,811,153, forward strand.
GGATGTCTGGGGATTCCATACCACCACTTTCTTCAGTTGCTCTTTGCAAACATTTACAGATATTTACAAAGACTTACATATTGTCAATGTTCCATCGCTGGAAACAAGCACTTTGCTCTCTTTGCCTATGGCCTTTCCGCTGCTTTGATGTAGGACATCCCCGCCTCCTTTTTGTCACCCTGGGGATCGGCGTCTCCTTGACCTCCAAAAAGTCACACTAGTGGCGAGTTCGGTCTGTTGGTGCGGTTTTGTTATTGGCGCACTTTGTTGATCTGCTTTCACTGATATGGAATCTGCCAGCACACCCAGGTTCCCTGCTGGTGCGTTCATCAATGTCACCTGCTCAATGGGGGATGGGGGCTTGGTATGGCGAACATTATGGTCCTGCAGGACGTGGTGATGCAACCTGATGTATCGCACACCAGCGATCAGGCGAGACGGTGCACCACCACTGTACGCTAATCACGCTAATCAAGAGCCTTGGACTGATCGGTGGGATAGATGAAAAAGTTCCTGCAAATTAGACAATTTTCTCGGTACACACCGCGTTACCCGGGGGGGGGGGGGGTACATCACTTGGCAACTGTCCCCTGGCAGGGGGGAGGGATGGGGTGTGGTCTGTGCCCACCCAAACCCAAAGCATAGTGCTCACCGGTGAGCAGTGAGCCACCTCGATGGGGTGCCGGGGATTCATGGCGAGATTTGGTGGAAGTGCACACAATAGATGCAGGAAGCATGGGGCCCACAATTTCCCATGAACATCATGGCCCCTGATGGCACATGGATGTTTGAAAAACACAGAGGAGCATTTGATGTGCAGTGCGGAAAGAGTGGAAGAGGACAACACTGCAGGGCCACATGGCAAGGTGCAACCCTCTGGTTCTGTTTGTGGTGCAAGGACAACCACTGCCTCTTCAAATTTCATGTGTTACTGTCTTGGCAGAACTTTTTGTGCAGGCACCACGTGGCACATCGTAAGAGGGAGTTACACACAAGTTGCGTCCATGTCAATTTTTAATTTCAACGCTTACTGGGGGTGCACTTGTTCCACAGCTCCACCTGGTGTTTTGCAATTATTGGAGGTAGGGGTTAGCGTGCGTGCGTTTGTGTGTGTGTTCGGGGAGACATGCTTGTCATCCATTTTCTTCCAAAATACTCCATTGCCAGGAGTGCCGCTGTGCTTCGAGCACACTGCGCCATTAGAGGTTGCAAATCACCTTGAAGAGGGGTCAGACTGTCCAGATATTTTCCCCTGCACGCCCTGTACGCCAATATGCCCTCTTGTCTTGGTACATATGATGATCCCTCCCCATCATTATGGTGGATAGCATCTCTTAAGACTGTGCCTCTGCTGTGACCCATCATACGGCATCAGTACGTTAGTGCACCGGGTGCGCCAGGCAAAGTTTTCCCATGCTCCTCGAGTTGGGGGTAAGGACTCCCACTCTTCGGTGTGGCCACTTGAGTGTTTCGTCACGCACAAGAGGGGGATTCTTTGATTTTGAGGCGGGTGGCCGTGATGGGGCCTACAAGGGTAGGGTGTATGTAATTGTCCCATTTGTTGGGCGAAAAAATGCCAACTTAGTTGAGAGGAAGGGATGATGTTTGGGGTAAAGCATTGTGATAGATGGCCGGAACATTAATTTGGATGCCGGGCGCGCCGGGTGCGCACCGGGCAAACGTACCCTCTCAGAGCCCACCTTTGAGAAACGTTCCTATCTGTTGGCTTTGCATTTAGCCTCTGAGCTGTGGCTGGTCCCCTTTCATGCCCCAGCCTGCCTTACCCGCAGCCAGTCATTGGATACTGTGTGCTGTGAACACATGATTCTCCAGGCGCTGATGCCCATGTACAAACAAGCCAGTTGGCTATCAAGGCGTTGGAACAACAAAAAAGACACAACTCAGATGGTGTGTGTGTGTGTGTGTGTGTGTGTGTGTGTGTGTGTGTGTGTGTGTGTGTGTGTTTCACAAACACAATGAACCAAACCCACATATGCAAACTATCCCACATTTTTATGGAATAGGTGCCTATGCCACCCATGACTTAAACAGAAGGGGGACGCGGACCACTTTGTAGACAGTGTTTGGCGCATTGGTGGCAGATTGTTGCTTTCGGCTCTTCTGACCAGCCCCAGAACAGCAATGGATACACATCTGGTATTGCCAGGTACAATTCATTGTTTGTTTTGAAGCAGTTGCATGCTTTGCAGTTTGGTTTTGTTCGCTAGAACTGCTGAAAGCAGGCCCGACTGTTGCAGATGGAATATTGCTGCATGACAGTCACTGGTACTTCAGAGCATGAGAAAGATTCATTAGGGCCAGAGCAACAGTGGATGGATATGGTTCTCTTCAGCATAGGCCCAGTGGGTGCACCACTGTGTGCTCCACTGCAAAATGAAAGGTGCCCATTTGAAGCCCTGATGAGTGTTTCGTTTAATATGGTATTATTGCCAGCTGTCTACGTGAGGCAGCCTTTTCTCCCATTGCACTGCACGTCCCTCAAGCCCTGCATTGTGTGATATGGTATTATTGCCAGCTGTCGAATTGACTCTCTGGAAGACAGCCTTTTCTCCCACTACACTGCAGGTCCTTCAAGCCCTGCAGGTGCCATTCCCCAATGGTCACCAGCCAACGTGAGAAGGTCTTTTATTCTGATCCTCTGATACCAGGAAGTGCAGTGGGAACTGCCATGCCCAAAGGCATCCCAGTGTGCTACCGGAGCACACGACAAACTGGAAGGCTGAGCAAATAACAGCAGTGTGCTATGCACAGAAAAAGATACAGCTTATCCTTACTACGTGTGATGTCCGCTACCACACCGTCTTGTGGGACAATCGTAGCACTGGACAGCTCTGATCCTTGATTCTTCGAGATTTTTCTCGAGCGCCTTCTGATGAGCAAGCTCCGGCAGCTTGTCATGGTTTGACACCTCCACCAAAAAAAAAGGTCTTTTCTTCTGATCCTCATGTCCACCAGGGATCAAACATACCCACAGTTGTATTATCTGCCTTCACTATTTGTTGAGTGCCACACCTGTGGCATCACGTGACACATAACCTTACCCATATTGTGCCCATGCTGTTGCACAAGTCAGACACAACAGAGTCATGTTTTCCTTTGACTCACACCAAGGATTGGACTGCAACTTTGGAAAACGGACCCTCCCCATCTCTAAGGGGCACTGTTGCGACCGTAGGGGGGGGCCTTGCCTCCGCTTTTAAGCCCCGCCTTAGGCTGCGGCAAGGCCCCCCCTCCGGAGTGGTGCTCCTGATGGTGGCAAATGTCCACCAGCTCCCACAAGTCACTCATGACGTGCGTTTGTATGCTGCACATCCTTTTTTCCGGCCTGCATTTCTGTAGAACAACATTGCAGGCTGAAAAAGTGCTCTCGCAGTTGGTTTGCACATCTGGGATGAAATTGAATTTGCTGTCACTATTGCACCAATAAACGAATGGCAAAGTGTCCAGTTTTGACAGAATGTGTGCAGGGTGCCAGGTTAGGTGTGCAGGGCTGAATCTGCATGCATGCATGCATTTCTGCTACCACAAAATTCAACACTCCTGTGATTGGGTTCTCTTTGCAGGAATTTTCAGAAATTTCTGCCATATTGTGAGACATTTTTGCTCCCGATTTGCAATCTTCTGAGGGGTTGAGAGGCTTTATTTGACAATTAGATGCCAGCAGTACAAGGGAAAAAAACAGAGTGACACCGTACAAACTTGAAATTTATTATTACATAATTAATCATTTTTTCAAATGCGGTGAAAAGGTGGTGCATCCAAAAAGAAATCAAATTACCAATATTACTCAATTGGCTGGGCGGTGCCTCACAAAACTGGTGTGCAACAAATAATTATTTCCAAAATGTAATTAATTCTGCTCAGCTATGTAGGCAAGCAAAGGCAAGTGATGTGTTTCTGTGTGCGCTTGCGACCGGCAGTGTGAATGCACAACATGTGGGTGAGATGTGGTGCCAACGGCAAGAGAAGCGTTCCATAATGGCAAGTTGAAGATTCATCACATCTTTGATGAGGATGATCTAGGGGGAGCGTTAGCGCGCCGGGCATCTTTTTTTACCCGTGCCCCACCGCTGGCTTTTTAGCTGGTGCAGCTTGTGCAATGCAGCTATTTGGGTGTCTGCCCGTACTAGAGACCCATAATTTGAGATACTAGGGGCATCATTGTGACCCCTAGCGTAGGTGTTGATTTCTGATTTTGTCTTTTTTGTTGGGGACCCATGAGAATGCAAGGGTGACGTAGCATTTCCGCCCTCTTTTGGGCCCCCGAGAAGGCAGGGGTGAGGCAGCCAATTCTGATTTTGTTCCATTTTGTTTGGGTTGTGGCATTGGGTTTTGGTTAGGAACATTTGGCGTGGTGGCCCCAATGAGTTGCACTAATCGGTCCGTATTTTGTTGCAGTTTACACAATTTTGAATTCGGAGGCAAGTTCGTCACCCCCCGTACGGACCATGGGAGCATGTCCCGCCTCATGTTTGGACTAACCAAAGCAACTCGGCCGCCACACAAGATGAGGTAGAGAATGAGTATGTTGGTTTTTGTTTGAATTGCAGCATTGCTAGTGCTGTACAGTTTTGCGATTTCCTGTTCGGGTCTGGATGAGTTGTGTATTGTGCACAATACCAGTTGTCTCTCCACTGTACACAACAACAATTTTGCACCACTTCGCATGTCACCCTTGCTGTAGCGGCGGCTTGCTCTGCAACCGAAGACACTGTGGGATATGCTTGTCCAAGTCTCACCTTCACCCGTCTTTCGTTCCGTGACAGTTATCTTGTTTTTTTCCGGGTTTCTTTTGTTCGGTGCCGCTCTCTGCCAAATCGACAGGTACAAGTTCTAGGCTTCTTCGTGCAACACACGCACCCACCGCTTTGGTTCCTCCACTTTCGAGTTTTCTAGACTATACCGTGTCTTTTCGTTCATTCTTAGCCCCTACAAAAACGTGAAAATCAACTCAGCCGCAAGGTTTTTTCTTTTTACGCAGCACCACAGTTCCTCCTTCGTTTGATATGGCAGATCAGCAGTGCAAGCTTCTCTGAGGGTCGTTGCACCTCTGCTCACATCCGCCAACATTCGTTCTGATGCGGATTTACGAGCACCTAAAGGCATTTTGCACAATGTCTAACAGAAAGAAACCATTATTTTGCTTATCATACAATATGGACCCTTGTGTACTGTGACAATCGTTGCATTTTGATTGCGCCGATTGGGCGCACGGATGTTTCATACTTTTGTCGCCCGCACGCGGTACTTTATGATGTAACCGCCCGTGTTTACCAATAGACGGTGTTTTGTATTTTTGCATTTCGTACTTACTTTTTCCTTCCGTTACCTATTGACCAAGATGGGCGGCGGAGAGTAAGGTATGGTAACCTAGACTCACTGTGCTCTCGGTGGCAACAAGTAGTGTGGCACACCGTGCATTGGCGCATTGGTAAACCGTCCTACACTCTTGCCGGGCTGTGATCCATGCCGGTGAAGAGGGGAGCGTGCATGCCGTACGTAATGCAGTCATCCATCCTAGTCGCTTTTTTCCTTCGTTCTATTTGTTATTTCACTTGTGCACCAGTGCGTGAGACCTCGCGCGCTCAATAGTCGCATTAAATACTTTTAACAACATCCTAAACACCTTTTTTTGGTCGTTGCACCGCGTGCATGCACATTACGCATGTTTAGCCTTTCCATGTTCCGCTCTGCACAATCTTCGTCATCCTGAAACACTTTCTTCTTCCTTACGCCCTATGTTATCCGCCCACGTGCTCCACTTATCCATCCTCTTGATACTCCTTTAAGCAGTATAACGCAAAAGAACTTCTGTGGTCCCTTGTGGTTATCGCCTTGAAGGTTGAATAGTTATGTGGATCATTAAATTCGTAGAACACAATCGATCCATCCTTTCAACCGTTTTTAGGTAACTGTATGAATACTATTTCTCACACGTTGTGTGCGTGAGGCCTCGCGCCTTGCTTCAACCAAAAAACACGTTTCTCTTACTTGCGCGTGTCAGCGACTCTGCGAAATGAGAGAAAAATTCTTGTTTTTCATATGCTAAAAAACGATCTTCGCAGTTTTGCCAAATAAATAATTTTTCGTGTTACCCGTGTTCCCTTCCTTCGATGTCCGTCTCCTGTTCAAAATAGTATGCACTTTAGGCGGCCTAAGTCTTACGATAAGGAGACGTTGAGCGACTTTCAACATCAAGAGAAGGTGGCGGCCGAGAGTAGCTGTGTGCAAAGGGCATCATGTACAAATTAGCTGCGTGTGGAGCATCATCGTTGGGTCTCGGAAATCCATTTGGCTGCCTTGACCTACAGTGGAGGCTCGGCGGTGGCCTTTGCCATCAGACAGGCCCAATCCTATCCGGGCTAGGATTGACCGCTTGAGGTTTGTAGCATGGACTTTCATTGGCTTGCTTCTACAAACTTGTGCCGGTCCTATGTCAACAGGCCAATCCGCTCCTCTTTCGCTGTCTCGTTTAAAAAGTGTCAACCGCCTCATATATTCAGGTGTTAATCTTCATCTATTCATTGGTGTCGTGTATAGCGCTTTCATTCTTGAGCAGTTGCAACGAAGCATATTGGTCACAATCTTGCCACTGGCGTGATGTCGCGAATACACAATGTACCAATCGAAACCCAACGAGCTCTTATTGGTTAGTTGCCATGCTTTGAAACAGGTGACGGGAGTCAAAATTTTCCGGATCCTCATGCTATTCAGTCTTCCCATGACAAAGAGCTTGCACCATTCGGATCCAAATAAATAAATGGTACAGTACCATTTTTGCACGCATTCATAAATTGCAGACCTAGGCAACTTATATGGTTAAAACAAATCTTCACTACAATTGCGACCGAAGACGTCTTTTTTCTGCCCCTGCCTCAAGCGCAAGCAGGCCGAAAGCTCATCATGGGCCCGAAGCAATCTGGCAATATCTCGTGGTTTGCCCTAGGACACACAGCAGGGCTTACCGTTGCTCTTAAGAAAAAAAATTTTCCGGGGAGCGCATTGTCGTAGGAGGACCAAAGCGCTTGACTACACGACAAAGCGGTTATGCACTCCACCCCCTTTGCCGTAAGAATTGCAGCAATAAAAGTATGTGCTATTGAACTAGGTCCTTACGGTGGATCTTCCGAGCTAACATTAAACCCACGGAGGCAAGAATGGACCGTACCGATTCGGAAACAAGGGCGAATGTGGGGTTGCCTATTTTCTCATTGTAAAGCTTGCACCGCCAGTAGGGCTACGGCGCTGTATACTAAATTTGTGAGATCTGTTTGTGCGCGTGTGGCGGGCGCACACTGATGTCTACTGGCTGACGTGGGTGTGACTAGGGCATCCGGCGACTTGGCTGTTCTAATTGCTTTTTCTGCCCTTTAGCACCCTTGCTTTGCTTGTGCTTGCACAGGTAGTTGACCTGCAGTGCTTTGTTCCTGCAGTGCGCTGGCTCAACCCACTGCACGCCCAACAGAGGGATGATGTGGACCAAAACAACCAAACAGACCAAAATGACCAAACTGAACAAAAAAACAAAAATGACCAAAAAAAAACTGAAACTATCCAAAACAATGAAACTCACCAAAATGACCAAACTGACCAAAACAACCAAACTGACTGAAACAACCGAATGGAGCAGAACAACTATATGGACCAACAACAAATCTGAGCAAAAAGACCAAAATGACCAGAAAAAATAATTGAGCCTGACCCAAAACAACCACACTGATTTAAAAAACCAAACTGACCGAGACAACCAGATGGGGCAGAACAACCAAATGAACCAAAACGACAAAACTGACCAAAACACCCAAACTGACCAGAGCGACCAGCCTGTCCAAAACAACCGCTTACAGTTCTGCAAAAAGCACAACACCAAATTCCTCTCTACTGGAAATGGTTGATGGTCCTGCTGATGAAATAGAGATTAGTGGGGCACATGCCCCAGTTGAATACTCTAATATAAAAAAAGCAGCAGATGAACTAATGCTATACCCAGCAACCAAGCATAGGGCTGGGCCTCCTTGTTAAAATGGCTGCATGGCTGCAACGACACCGTACCAAAGCTTATCATACATGGCATTGTCCGGCTGTAGCGACAACTGTACCAAAGCAGAAATGCTGTACTAGACATAAACACAGAATGCAGCGTATTTTGCATATAGCCACACCCAACCAGTGCCAACATGCAGAATGGATGAATCTGCAATTGCCAACCTCAGTGAAATCAAGGTGTAAAAGTGCTTTGCCATATCTACATGCCCACTCACCGAAAAATTTTTGTGTCAACACCTATCAAAATCCCTTTGTCTTACGGTTCATTTGTGCAAAGACATTTTGCCTTAGGGCAGCTTTAATGTCCCATGATTGCACACACTATGAACTGGGACACTGCAACTAACTTGAAATACCAGAACAGAAAGAACACAGAAAAAACCAGAGGGTGACATGATCAAGGAGATCACTACTGAGCTGAGCGCAGTAGATTGTGACCAAACATTGCTGTGATTTGGCTCTGGCAAGCTTGTTGGCCAAACTGTTCCTCTCAACCGGTATGGGTGCATGCTGTTGCATTTGCATGCAACAGCATGCAAATTGTACTGTGTTTCGACACCAATGCTGTCATGGTTTGGTCTGACTGCAGCACATGCACGTGTGTTGCCAGGGCCCTGGACTGAGCCAAAACAGACAGGCTCAGTGCTGGGTGCAGGGGAGGCATCGGCATACTGAAGCTGCCCCTCTGTCGTTAATTTACATCAGTTGCCAGCAACAGATCTTGTTTGAAGAGTTCTTGCTTGGCATATCAAGCTATCGAGACGTTCACCTATGAGATAACCTAGGACACACACACAAGCACAAGCACCGATCCGGAGCATGCACCTCAGAAAGGCAGAAAGAAGCTTCACCAGGAACAGCAAGGGCATTTGTTTTAGGTTGTGTGGAATGATGGCAGATCTGGAGAACCAAGGCACATGCAGAAAGGGAACAAATGGTCTGCGAGCGAAAATTGCGACTTGGTGTCAGAATGATCCCGTGAACCAGGACAATTTCCGAATTTCTTCTTGCTCTTCATTTTGCACAGGATGCTTCATAAACTGCAACTCACTCTTACTGGCAGGCACTCTGGCTTCCTCAAATCCCCCAGGGACTTGCTGGGGCATCATCTTCGTGTAATACTCCTTCCAACACGGAAACTGCCTCCTTGTGCTGATCAACTGCAACAAAGTGCCAGCAATATCCACCAGTGAGAAATATGGATGGGATGGGATGGGACGGGATGGATAAGCACGTATATGAAATGAGTAAAGCACTGCAAGATGTGTGTCTCACAATTGAGTCCAAAGCCTTTTCCTCAGGCTGGTTGCGTGCAGCAATTGGTCAATACTCCAATAAATGTTCACATCTCTGTATTCCATCCAATCTTTCCAGAACAGCAGTTTGCCGCACCATAGTTTGCCTCCCCAACCCCCTGGCTCCACGTGTCACTGAGATCCGGGGGAGCGACTGGGCATTGAACTGGGGCCGTCGATCTCAAAGGGTGTCAGAGGTTTTGTGACGGGCAACACGAGCATTGTGGTGCCATAGATTGCGCAGGAATCCACAGGGAAAGGGGAAGCCGGGGAAGAGGTGCAAGAGAGGCATGGCAAGGACAAGCGAAGCTGGATGATAGTCAATTGAATGGCTCAGACCAGTCACACTGATGCAACCACTTGTCTGTATTCCCTCCTGTCTTGGCCTTCGTGATGACAATCCTTGAACGCTTGACACGGGCGAAAGCGAAAACCACCGAGCCCCAAATACCAAGCACCAAGAACATCAACATGTTCTCTTTTCAAATAAAAAAAAAAACCTTGAACATTGCCTCTACAGCGCATTTTGCACGATTTGGCTTGTTGCATCATATTAAACTTTGACTTCACAACAAAATGGCGTTGAAAAATTTGTCATTTATTCGTGACAATTCTCCAAGCCCTGGATGGTAGCACACATCGTCATGCGCATGTTTGATCAACCCGCCATCAACTTGCATGTCAACGTGTGCATGAACAGGACTACAGGTGCTCACCATTTGACGCATTGTTAGCGCCGGCCACTTCTTTTCAATGCACAAACAATACATACCATGAATATACTATGTCTGCTTGCATAGCCCCCCCCCCTTGCCTGGACCCCCCCTGCCCCCCTGTCCCCCATGCCCCCCTGTACCCCCTCCCCATACCATATCATACCATACCATGGACCCCCCTCCCCAGCCCAATCAGAGGTATGGGAGAGGGAGGCGGTGCGCAAAAGAGGTAAAGCAGTGGACCACAAGCCATGGGTCTCCTGAGGGTCCCTTGGCAGGGCACCAAGAAGCAAGAATTGCTGGCGGTGGGAGGGGAATCAATGGCGTCGCAAGAGAAATGGATGGTGGTAGAAGGGCAATCGATGTGCGTAGGATCCTTACTGGGGGGCGAAATTGACGGAGGGCCATCGATGGCGGTCTGTGATACCCTACTTTTACCCCTTCCGAGCCATTCGTGAGGGCTGATACCCAATCAAAACCATCTCAAATGCTTCCGCAACATGTTTTTCTTCGAGTTCTCCACGGGGGAGGGGGTCCCCGACAGCCCACCGTAAGCCCACACTCAGCAAAAAAACCACGTACACCACCTCATCCCCCAAAAAAACCCCAAAATTCTCGCCCAACATTGGTCAATGTGACATATATGTGTTGGGCATAAATGATGCAGGACAGATCCACCAGGGTGCAGAGGAGAATGCCCCCAGAGACATTTCCCACCCCTTTTTCTGAGTGGCCCCATACCCAGGGCGAACAACTATCACAGTAGGATGAAGGCGATATTGATGTGCGCTGGGGAACCCCTCCTATGAGTAAAAGGTAGCGGTGGGGCAGGGGGGAGAGGCGTGACCCCCACACTACATGTTTATGCACAACAAGGGCTCACATTTGGCGAAGTGTGCACCACGAGCCCACCACGTGGGCACGCACATTGCGCGTGCCAAAATGGAAAACTGTGCACAGTGACGTGCCCTGCGCCCTTTGTGGGATGGGGTCCCAAGAGGGAAGCAAAAATAGTGTGGATTCTTGCCTGTATCCGCCCTCAATACCTGGCTCAGGCCGGGAGAGTGGGGTCAGGGGTGTGTGTGTGTGTGTGTGTGTGTGTGTGTGTGTGTAGTTCAGTGGGTGGGTGGGGGGAGGAAGAACAATATTAAAGAGGGAGACCCGTATGGGTCCAGGGCCCCGTGGTCACCTGGGGCGCCACCCTGTCCGTACAGTGCGTGCGCCACCCTGTCCGGCGCCCGCTGGGGTCGCAGCTGGGGGCCTCGCCTGGGTCAGAACCTCTGGTGGGGTGGGGTTATGTGACCTCCGTCCCGGCGCGTCCATGCTTGGCCGCGTCATGCTGTGCCACTCGCGCCCGCTTCGCGGAGGGGGGGGGGGTCGGGGTGCCCCCGTCCTCTCTTGAAGGCCTGGCCTCCTCTCACCGACGCATGCTGGCGCCGCTTGGGCCGCTTAGCTGAGGCCCCACCCCCCCCCTGGGGTGTGTAGCCCCGCCGCCCTTGCTCTGCCCGGCGCCCCGGGCGGTGTCGGTAAGGGGGGGTGCCCCGCATGTCGCCTGGCGCAGCAGTGCCGCACCCCCCTGCCCACCACCGCGCACGTGGCGCATTGTCTGTGATTGTGTGCAGCGCAAAGCCACAGCCGCGGGAGTCGCGGTCGAGTTTCCGGGCGCCTAGCCACGGCGCACCGCTGTGGTGGTGTGAAAAGCACGGCCCCTCCCCCTGGCGCTGGTGTCGCCGCTTCTCCGCTGGGCTCTTCCACTCTGTATTGTACGCCTCTGCGTGCCCCTTCCGGTAGAACCGGTCCTGCGTAGAAGTCGCCGGCCCTGGCTGCTTTCTTTGCCCCTCCTTTGCCCGGGCATCGTTCCCACGGCTGCGTGCTGTCGTTCTGCCCATTGGCCGAATGTCCCTGGGCGCGTCTCCGTTTCTGGCGCTGCTTTGCCACTCGTGACTACTGCTGCTGCGCCCACCTCTCGGCATTGTATTTCTGCAGGCGCTTCAGATGATGCCGTACCGCCATAGGCCTCGTGAAAAGGGGTCGTCCCTTCACTCCTACCACTGGGCCTGCCCCCAACGGCACCAAAGAGCGGCAGTGGTTGGTGATCCGGGTTGGTAGGATGGACTCCTTCCCTGCCGCCTTGCCCATTAGGGTTACCGCCAGGCGAATTACTCTGCCCTTTTCCTGCAGTGACATCTCAGTGACATGCCCGTGTCCCTGCGGCAGGGTGTCATCCGCGGGGAGCCATTCTAGGTCTTGCAGCCACGCGACCATAGCCGGTAGAAAATCGGTACCCCACTTCCAGTCTCTGGACAGCGCCCCCATGGCCGGGAGGGAGGTTCTCTGAGCCTTGGGTCTGGGGGGCTGCAGTTGGTACCAAGGATACTCCTCCCACGGCACCTTGCGCGTCTCAATCGGAAAGAGGAGGTTCTGTTCTTCCTCCCGCCGCATTCGGGCCTGCAGCACCGTTCTGAACATGCCGTGGAGCTTGTGGACGAACTGCTCCAGCGGGTTGTTGCCTTCCTCCGCCCACTGCTGCCCCGCTAGGGCGAGCTCATCCCTCTGTCGCCCCGACTCCAAGTCCTCGTCCTCCGAGTCCGGTATCTGGTGCTGTGATATTCTGTTCAGCTCCTTGCACCTCTTCTTCCACCCTGGGCCTTGCGCCAGTCCACTGCGGGCGACCACGGACTCCGGCAACAACCCACACAGCCACGGCGGCCATTCGGATAGCGGCCCTAGTTTGAGGGCCCGTGCCAAAAGCATGATTTCCGGTAGGAGGGGGTCCCGCACTATTTTCCACGCGGCGCACCTCCACGGTAGGTGATCCTCATCGTCCCGCACTTCTCGGGGGCAGTACGGGCAGTCGCCGTCTGGGCGCAGCCCTCGTCGATGGGCTCTATCGGCTGTCCAGATAGCCCCTGCCATCACTCCTCTGAGCAGGGACTTGTCCAACTCTGTGTCGCAGGCGGCGATGTCGCTCAGTGTCAGCGTTCTATCTAGTCGGGCTCCCATGCCCCCGAAGGTGCGCGGCCGCCGTTTCTCCAACGCCGTTAGCTGGTTCTCTCGTAGGGCCTCGCGAAAGAGGTGCTCCACATATTCTTTGGGCGCGTGCACCAGGTGCACCACCGTTGCGCTGTGTGGCAGCGACCACTGCCACCACCCCCGCATGCTGTGCCATCCCAGCCGTCTGAACTCCTGCAATGCTCGGCCGAGCGGGCCTGTTGGCTTCGGAGACTACGTGCCCTCCCATATGGCCTGGGCCACTGTCAGCGCCGTTCCCGGATTGCGTGCCAGGTGGGCCAGCCAGCACATCCTCCTGTAGGGTATCACCATCGACGGTACGACTCTGCCCCGGCAATAGTAGAGTGAATACAACTTCTTTCGCCTTGCAAGGCCTGCTTGGTCCCCAAATGGCTCCCATGATGGCTGACTCCAGGCTGCTCGCGTCCCTCCGGGATATGTCCGCCAACTCCACCCCAAACAGTGCCGCCACTACTATCATGACCGCTGCCACCGTGGCTTTGCGATCAAAGCCCCCTGGGATGGTCCGGGTTTTCTTCCATGCCTTTTTCGCTTCCCCGATGCGGCGCTGGAGCAAGTGGGCCGGTGCCCCTTCGTGGCATCGTGCGAACTCCGACTCCCAACTGCCGAAATTCTAGCTGTACTGGCATCTGTACTGGCATCTGTACTCCATCCAGGGTCGCCTCCAGGGTTCCGGTTTCCTTCGCACCTTGTTTGTCGCCGAAAAGGCCAGCGACTTCTTGGCGTTGACCTCTTGTCCCGTGAGCTTCAGCCACTTGCTGGTCGCCACCAGCATGGTAAGGAGCGAGAGGAGATGGATGGCTAGCATGTATGTGTCGTCTGCATAGCCTTCGGCTGAAATTTCCACTTCTGCGCCCGGGGCGGCATCGGTGCTGTTTTGCCCACTGTCTGTGGAGCCGGTGTCGTCGCTGGCGGCATCCTCGTCGTCCGCTCCAAATAAGCTCCGCGGCTGTATCGGCGAGTGCGGTTCGTCCTCGTCCAACTCTGACCCCCCCCCCCCCAAGGGGAGGGGGCATCCCGCAGCGACATCCTGGAATGTTCCGTACTGGCCGGGGTGGGCATTTCCTGCAGCCCGAGTCGTCCCCATACCTTTTCCGCCGGCGTCGGACCCTCTGCGTGGCAGCCTGTCGGTTTGCGCGGGGGGTGCAGTGCCCCCCCCGTGATCCGGGTCTGGCGGGGGTCGGCGTTCCCCGTCCACGATCCACCCTTGCTCCCAGCAGCAGCAGGGTTGCACGCATCTCCAGATCCAAATTTGGTCCAGGCCGGCTCCATAACTGACCCAGTAGCACGAGGGGAGCTCCTCCACTTGCGGGGCTGGCGGTAGTTCTCTTGTGTTGACGGTCACCGGCTGCTTCACATCGTCAATTATACGTTTCCACGTGGTCGTTAGGGCATTGATGACAATCACGCTCAGTGGGCAGCCTTGCAGCACACCATTGGTGGCTGCCCATCAGGCGCCCAGACATCCTTTAATCTTGAACATACGTTTGAGTTGGTCGTACATACCGCGGAAGGCACGCAACACTCCCTCATCCATTCCCTGAATTTCCACCAAAGCCATTGATATGGCCTGCGGTATTAAGTCGAAACATTTGGTATAATCTGTTCCCGTCCCCACCAGCGGGGCGTCCAGCACCTGCGCCAACTCCACCAGCAGCGTTAGCACCGTGGCCGCATCCATGGCTCCTTTGTGCGGCCTGAAGCCGTACGACTCCCGGTGGATCCACTGCTCTTGGCATCCTCCATCCGTAGCCCTGCCCAGATCCTGTATATCTGCGACAACACTGTTAGCGGCCTGAGCTTCATGGGGTCGCCTTCTCCTTCCCCTTTGGGCACAAGTGACGTGAAGCCCTCCGCCACTCGTTCGGGCCACCGCCCTGTGCGTTCCACCACCCGCAGCAGTTCCGCCAGCACATCCCAAAAGGGAGCCGGGAGCCGATTCAGTAGCTTTATGGACCACAGGTCGAGCCCATTGGCAGTTTTCACGCCCATCTTCCGTGCACGCTGCAGCAGCACGTCCCCGGTGAGCACCCGGGCCTTCATTGGGCTGTGCTTCACGTGATGCCGGTACTCGTCCATCAACTTGTCCACCGATGGCTCCGGTATCAATTCATACCGCCTGTTTATCGGCTTCCACGCTGCTCGTATGGCTTCATCCATCTCTGAGATGTTTGCTGTGTAGTCGCCGTTCGGTTTCTTCACCATCTGTAGCGCTGCGTCCCCGGATCCCCGAATCCAGCGGTACACCATGCCTGGCGTTGCGTCCCAGGCTTCATTGATCCATTGCTTCCATGCCCGCGCCCGCGCCCGCTCTTCCGCTCGTGCTCGGGTCTAGGCAGCTGCCTCCAGTGCCTCTGTTAGTCGTTGCAGTTCAGCACTCGTACACAGCGCATCTACTGGTGGCACGGCCACCCCTTCCGGCAGGCTGTGTGTGTAGTTCAGTGTCTCTGTTTTCACGTGCAATCGAATTCTCAGGGTACGTTTGTCCAGTGCGCACCCGGCGTGCTGGGCATCCAAATCAATGTTCCGGCCATCTATCCCAATGGTTTACCCCCAAACACTCCCTCCAGCCCAGGCTACCTAACCCCTGTCGTCTCGGGGGCCCACGTGTGGGCAGAATTGCTACATCACCCCTGTCTGCTCGGGGGTCCTCAACCGGGGACAAAAAATGCGAAAAAGGGGGGACAACTGGGGGAAAATAGGGGAAAACTTTGCGCGAAGCGCCCGGCGCGCTAACTCTCTCTCTCTCTCTCTCTCTCTCTCTCGTCCAAAGTGACCCTTTTGAGTAGACATGGAAGGCATGAAGATTTGTTTCAGAAATTTCGGATGGAAAAGGTTCTCTGGCGCTTTGGGCTGAAATATGAGCAAAACAGTCCCCACTCCCGGGGGGGCTGGGGTCGGTGTGCAAGACCGGGACCGGGGGCACCCGCCTGTATGCCCTCTTCACAGTTGGGGGGATATCTCGAGCCTTTCGGCATCAAAACCAGTTTCATCAGCGACCGCCCCGGGCACAAGTGCGTGCACATGCCTTGGCGAAGGGATACCTTGACAGCGGAGGGCCGTCTCCAGCCGGTGCACGCGCTGCTCCAACGCCCGTTTCTCCCGCTCTGCACGACAAACACAAACATTCGGGGGCGATGCCAGGCTCAGGGCTGTAGAATAGCACAGGGGGGTGGGGTCCAGAGGCCGTCGCCGTCTAGGGCTGCTGTGCCTCCCCTGTTCCTTCTGCATGCCGCGCTTCGTGTGGCCACCATGTTCTGGGGTGAGGGCTTTACCGAGCAGGTCCCCACAAGTCTTTAGTGCAGCATTTGTACCGCTGGGCAGATCATCATGCCTCCAAGGGACATGCACCGCACTGCCCCTCTGCTTCCTGTTACCTACGCTGGGGCGCCCCAGATGGTCATGCATTTGGCTGCTTGTGCTTATTGCTCCCACACCTCCTGCGACACGCCCCGCTCCTCCCCCACTTCCTCCCGTTCGTGGGCCGTTGAACTTGGCCTTGCCTCGGGTGGTTTCGGACACGGGTTCAGGCCTTCCTCGTCAGTGGCACGAAGGCCCGAGCCCCCTGGGCCACATCGCTCCTTCTCTCCACTTTGCAGTGTTTGCCAACGCTGCCGCCAGCCCCCCAGCCCCGCCCTTCAGAACACGGTGCTCACACTGCCCCCCGACCACCATCCTCCCATGACACGGCACTCACACTTGCGCCACCCACAACCGGAACATGGTGCCCCCCCCCACACCCTTTCGGCCTTCTCCTTCAGCCTCTATGACGCACCCCCCACCCCTCTGCTCACGCTGGCCTCCCCCACTGCCTGCGGTACACAACCAAGCGCCTACAGTCCCCCCAGAACGTCCGGGCCGCTGCGGCATGCTGCACCATGCTGGGGCATGCTTCCAGCCGCAGTTGGGGGGTACACTCAACTTCCAAAAGCTGCAAAACCACCATGTGCGACACTACACCCTCCCAAATGCCTCCCTGAGACCCTGAGAACACACAGAACAGTGAAACTATGTGGACCACCCTGTCCTTGCTCCGTTTCGTCAATTGCACGCTTCCTGTCCATTTTGTTGACATACATTATTGCCATTTGGGCACAGTGTCATTCCCTGTGTTGAGACGATCGTGGGTCAAAGCGCCTCCCATCAAACTGAAGGCACTCTTGATATGCTATGCAGAGCGGGGCCGCCGAACAAAGAAGTTGGCAATGGACGATAATTCAGGGAAATCCGCAGGATGGCACCCTTTGTTGTTCGCCATGCAGCACAAAGAGTACAATACAATGTGCCCCTTTGGGACACAATTTGCCTGTCCGTGAGGCTCAGGTGCTCACCACATGTTTCCCAACAGCCCACTGTAAACAATCCGCAGGAGTGGTCGTGGTCGCATCCAGTCCCGGTTGTCTCTTTGTTCCTGACACGGAACTCAGACCCGTCATTAGCAGATGTTGCAGTAGGAGTTAACATCAAACAACAGTGCAAAGACACAAAAAGACCAAATTCCGTGGGACAACAGTAGACATGTACAGCTGTGCACGGAGCATTCAATAGGTTCAGGCCGCTGTGGTAAGCGGCCGCATGCTGCAAACCCCACCACCCACAACGGCTGCAGGTGCTTGTAACACAACCGGCACCCACGGGAACATGGGCGAACATCAACCTCCTGGAAAAGCATAAATCACAGCCCCGCATGTTTGTGTTTCCCAAACGACTCCACCATTCCACTAAGAATTCGCAGCCATCGTCTTGTTGTATGCCCGCCTCTGAGCACGAGCTGCATCATTCCCTGTCCCAAAACCAACGCTCATGCCAGCTCCAAAGCAGTACTGCCTTTGAGCAATACTCACCTCTTGGGACCGGTTTGCCTTCTTTGTCAGGGATATGGGCAGGTCATTTTGAACTGCGACGGTCGCGAGAGCAGTGTTCGGGGACGGAAAGTGCACACCTTTGATTTGCAGTTCATGCTGAAGTGCCTGCACTTGCTCTTGAAGGTGTAGAACCTTGCCGCCATAAACTGGCTCTCGTGCACTTGGACTTTGTGGGCTTTGCGGAGTCAGACTGCCCGCGGAGTCGAAGGCTGAAGCAGCGGCTGCAGAGAGAACAGTCAGCACCCAAAGACTGCAAGGCGACATACTGGGCGCCGGCCATGCACGCAATTGCCAGTGCTAGACCTCGCACGGACTCACAACGACCAAGAGAGGACAACCATGCTACCCCTCGGCACGGAGGGCCTGCCCGTAGACGGAGGCTGTAGGTCTCCAGGGGGTGGGGTGGAGGTTGCAAGGGCACCGAACGTGAGGCGGCACTGGCCCACTGGCGTTTGTTGCCCCGTGGCTGCTGCCGCCTGGGCTTCCTGTTGCTGGTGGCCTCTGTTGCCTGGGGCTGCCGCTGCTGGTGCCACCGGCGCCTGGGAGATCGGCGGCTGTTGGCTGCCGCAGGAGGCTACTGCTGCCCGGGGCTACCACCGATGGTTGCTACCCGTGGGGTAGCAGCAGCAGCTCCAAGGCAGCAGCCCAGGCAGCGGGTCCATGCAAACAATGGCCACCACGTGCAGCGACCCCACACAGCAGCAGTGCAATGCAGCAGCAGCCACCAACGGCGGCGGCTCTGGGCAACAACAGCCACGGTCCACAACAACATCAAAACAAACGGCAAAGGCAACTGATTACACACAGCCCCCACGGATGTAATGAGAGTTGATTGGTGTGCTCCCGTAAAGCCATGAGCTTTTCTATACTTCTGGTTAGGAAAAAAAAGCATCCCGCTCAACGATTCTATCCCACTACCACCGCTACCTGCCGTTCATTGCCTGGTCAGCAAGGTTCCGCACACTGGCCGTATCAACAACACAAACCGGCAATTCCAGGGCTGCCCACCGGCAAACGGTCTTCTCGTGTCTGAAATCGGACCCGCATTCTTGCAGCGACGAGATCCAGGCCTCTACCGCTCGATTACAATGGCGGACGTTTATACGGCGGGGGGCAGAGGTCACCGATGCGTGGGATAAAATTTGCCGACTGCCATCGTTCTGACCGCCAGAGGATTAACAATCGAATTCTGACCGACTGAATATCCCTGACATATGCACTTTCAGCCATTAGTCCATAAGTGTTCCAGGTGATGGGAATGGTAAAATGGATTAGTGTTGGCAGCACAAGGTTGCATTGGAGGGGCACGGGCATCTTAAGGTCCAAAGTGCTGCTGTGTTGGGTTGAGTGGTTAAGTGCAAAGTTAGGGGGCGGGTTGCCAAGCCAGTATGCTACATGGCATGGCAGAGAGACACAGTTTGGAGGGCACAGTTCGCGTTGAACATGTGTTGGGCGGCAAGGCAACTGGTTTGGGAAGCCCCCAAAACCACAAAAGGTCAGACATGAACCGTTGCACTTTGGGTAGTCACGGGTACACACCTTGGGAAATCGTCAAAGTTGCCATGATGAAAGAAAGAAGCAAGAAGAAGAAAAAGAGCAGAAGATTCTGTGACAAACAGACACAATGGCGACTGGTGCTTTCGTGCGACTCTGTCACCCTTGACTCTAGACGTTGCAGCCGCTGCAGTAACCTTGAGCTTGCAAGACTAGAGCATCAGGCGGGCCTGGAAGGCTGCTGACGGTCAGCATCACCCGTCTCCAACACCAAGATGGCCGCACAACGGAAGACTTTAATGCCCGAATACTTGTACTCTGCCTCTTTATGTACCAATCAATGCAGCCAGACAACGAAACGAAACAGCATTTGATAACAACACAAAGCAATACAAACTCTAATCCAATTTAGGGCCTACAGCCGTATGGCAACTTCCAGAAGGCCCTGACAATACCCCTTGGGGGACGCTTCCTGTGCGCTGCAGAGGAAGACATGCAGTTTCCCCCAACCTTTCCAAAATTCACTATCGCAGATCGAAATGGGCCAATGTAGCATTCCTTTCAACCTTTCTGCTAGAGATGATGCATGTCGATCTGTTGACACCACAAAGGAGAGACTACGGCCCTGGTGTAGAAAGAGAGGGCCAAAAAAAGTGACAACACACAAATATGGAACCATTGCATAAAGGGACCAATTGTAGTAGGTGTAGCCTCGCCCCCCATTGTCCATGCCCCCGAGCGATGACAAAGGGGCGGGATGGACACCACGGCAGACCAAAGGCTTATCGGCCCATACTGTGCACAGTTTATGGCCAGTCACTTTCTTGCCGTTGGTGGCGTTTGGATACATGCTGACATGCATAAATGCTGATGGTGTGAGGCACAAGATGCAAGTAAGCAGAATTCTCAATGCACTGCAGCCCTCCATCAGTTTTTCGGCTGCCCCTACTGCTGAACAGGGACAGTGTAAAACTTGCTCTTGCGGTCTCGCAGAGTCTTGAACTGCTGCACATGTTCCCCATCAGCGACGGGAATGGACAAGCTGGCTGCATGCCCCCTACTTGCCCGCTCAGGCGGAGGGGGGGGGGTGACCCGCCGTTGCATGGTGCCCCACTCTGGCGCGGGTTGATATGCTGGCTGCCGCTATGGGCTGGTCCATCCCCCCCTTTGGTTGCACAGTGCTCTCCGCGAGTCGGGCCACCAGTCTGGTTGCGGCGGGGTGCATGGGGGTGGCGCCTCGGCGGCTATCGCATCCCTGATAGCCTGCTCAGCGGCCGCCGGCGGCAGAAGGGGCTGCAAGTGACCTGGCGAACTGCTATTGGTTCATACAACTGCTGGAGGCACTGACCGAGGCGGTACGAGTAGCAACAAGTGACGGCTCGTTTGCATTCATTCGTGTACTATTCGGATGGCACCAAGCGCCTGGACTCATCCTCCACCTTATTGCGCACTTATTGCAAAAGGCCTTGTACCCCCCTGATGTTGTCCTCGTCTAATAGCCCCCCCCCCCCTTGCGCAAGCACAGGAAAGTCGGGAAAACAACGGTCACACTGGGTCCTGGTGCTTGGACAAGGCGGTGCTTCCATGCGACGCGCGGTACCAGAAGAGCGACAGCCAAGTCAGAAATAACGACATTAGTATTGGCTGAAAATCACATCAAAACAACTAGCAGTGGTTTGCATTACCAAGCATAATGTTGTTCTGAGCAGGAGGATTCATCCCAAACATGACACAGCCTCTACTTCCCTGTACAATCGGAACAAAATCACGCTCCGCTAAGTTTCTAAGGCCCCCCCCTGCACTAGCGCCAACTGCGCGCTACTTTTGAGACCAGATTCCCCTTGAAGAGTCCCCAACCACACCCCTTCCAAATGCCCCCCCTTTTCACCCGTGCCTCAGGAGCATGTCCCACTGTAGACCCTGGGAGACCTCCTTCAGTGGGGACAGGAGGTGGTCCATCTTCCACGAATGGGGGTGGGACGATGGACCCGGGGTTGCTGGGTATGGCCGTCCGGCACAGCCCCGATGCCGACCGTCTTGGGATGACGGCATGGTACATCTTGGCTAGCACGAAGGATCCTTGGCGTTGATCAAGCCCGTTAGGTCACCTTCCATTCTAGTACTTGGACGTGATACAGCATTTGGAGAGGATGCTGCATTGTCCCTCGGCCTTGATCATGATCCTGAGGTCCAACATCAGCCGCGCCTGCTCAAGGTACCCATGATGGGGTGAAATTAACCTAGGAAAGAGTGGATGTGGTGGAAATGAGCAAAAAAGTGTGAAAAAAGGTGGAAATGGGTGAAACTAGGTGAAAATCCAAAAAGGCCATATCCCCAATGTGGAAGAAGTATCAAAACCTGCTCTCAAACAACAATGATGCCCCCCTAGTATCAAATAGTTGCACTGCGGTTGCACTGCGCTAAGTGTGCCCCCTAACCATAAAAACCGAGGTCAGACCAATGACGGTCACACCCAGGTGCTTAGACAAGGCAGTGCTTCCGCAAGGTGTGTGTGTGGGGGGGTACCTGTACAACGTACTGATTGTTGGGTGTGTCCAAGATTGGAGCGGCCACGGCGGCAGCGGCAGACTGCCTCCGCAGTGTGGGCTTCGTGGTGGGGGCCAAGTCACAACTTCAGCCGGGAAAATATGTCCGGTGGATTGGGAAGACGGTAGACCTCATGCGAGCCCGAATAACACACAAGTTGGCGGCCCTAGCGGACATAGTCATGTGCTGGGTCCGCAAGGGCGTGAACAGCGGCATGCCGCTGAGGAGGGTCATTGGTGAAGTGGGTTGGCTCACCAGGCTTGGATTCAACCTAGGGTGCTTTCTTTCAGGAGCGTGTGCATGGCTCCTCTGGGTCCGCCCAAATCCCGCACATGCCCGTTGTCCGTGCTCGGTGGCGTGCTAGAAACCTCATACTCTCCACCCATCACATCTCGAGCACGATGTGTGCCCTAGGCTTCTGGCCCCCGACTTGCGGACCGCATGTGTTGCCGCTGCCTGGATGTGGTCACGGACGCTTGTGCCGCACACAGCGCACGTTTGCAGAGGACTCAACGGCAACTATGTGCGCCTGTGGACCTGGGCAGACCTGGCCCTGGGGGCCGTTTTGGCGCCAGCCAAGGCGGGCATGCCTGGGGCGGACACGAACGCATATGTGCCGCTCCGCTCCCCTGGCCGCCGCCTTTACCAGGAGGTGCAGGTTGTCGGGCTCTAGCAAAGCCCCCCTTAGGCCAAAGCTGACATGAAACCAGCGGGGCTGCTGCCTGGTCTGGGCCAGGGTGCTGGGCCTGGGAGGGCGAACTCCCAGTCCAGCCCCAGGATGGCGTAGTCCCAGGCCTGTTTGGGGAACGTCCATGTGATTGTTGCTTTTCCGCACTTCACCAAAGACCACCCAAACACCAACACAACACCCTAACCTACACACACCCCTGCATACACACATCAGGTCCACTCACCACTTCAGCTGTTTCCACACTTCCACTCTTTGTATAATCTTCATTCTTTTGTTGCACTCTGATTGAACTGAAGGAGAGCCTCCACGTACGAACGTTGCTCTTCCATGTCCCTCCGTGTGCAAAATGCCGAAACAGCAGGTACACAATTGTCAAATGGTGCTCTCTGAAACGGAGTAACTTGTGCAATGTGCAATAACATAAGTAATATGGCCATTTTTGGTCAGAGGTGTTGGAGACTCTTCAAATCCTGCCCCTGAGCCCTCTTCAAAAGAGAAAGAGAGAGTGCAGAATCACTGAAAGGGCAGAATCTATGGAATGGCCGCAATTAGGAGGCCAATACCTCAGCCCCCCTCACCAAGATCATCAGATCAGGGGGCGAATGCAACAACTGCGAGCTGTGGTACCGCTGTTCCACTTTCACCCACCAAACACCAGCGGTTATCCTACTTGGGTCCGTCCTAAACCACCGCTTACCTGACTTGTGTCCGGTCAGTGACTATGTCCCTCTGCTGTGAGTACTTCCGCCACAGGGTATCTTTACCGTGCTGACTGCATGATTGCAACGCAGATGGCACGTCTGGCTTTGGGCGTGGGGGCGTGACGCTTTGAGAGAATTATGCCGTTGACAAGCGTTCCCTTTCATCCTTTGCATGGGGGAACTCCTCAGCTTCGTGATAGAGATGGAGTGTGCCCTCCGCGGGGCGACATGAGTAATGATAAAACACGTGAAGCACAAAGCCAATGGGCCCCGCAGAGTACGTTCCTTATTTCAGATTCGTCAATCGCAAAACCAATCGCCCAACTCTGACACGGACAACTCTGTCACTTGTGCACACAGACACATCCTCAGAGCATGTGACTGCCAGCTTTGCATGTGTGTCCAGGGACCTCACGCAATTCGCTTGGGGACTGACGACGGCGGTCGTGGATTAAGTGACGGCGCTGGAGGGCTGACCAACGGCCGTTCGGGGCCCATCGACGGCGTCGGGACTCAACAACAAAGAGGCAAACAATACGCGGGTATGCGCTGAACAACGCCGTTGCCCCAACAGGTTTTGTGGGATCTGGAGGGGCCACCACGTGGCTGTGATGGCCCTGCCATCGTACCTCCTACAGAAATTACGGTAGCCCCATTCTCACGCGCCCCTACCCTTCCCAGCAAATGATCTACTTGCGCACTAAAGAAAGAGGGATTGGCTCGCAGCGCGGCAAGTACTCATGCACACAGGCATGCGGGACATTGTGCCCCTGGTAGGCAATCGCCACACCTTGTGGTGGTGTACCACAGGATTTACTGCATAACTGCATGCATTGGGGACTCTCCCACTGATTGCACCAAGCAAGACAATGACGCGGCCAACGGGGGATAAAGGAGCCGTGGGTCTGAGAAACTTCGTCGAATATCAATAAGAGGACCCAACATTTGGGGCATTGTTCAGCACAATCAGGCAGGCACAGCAAGGCACAATCAGGCATTGTGCATTTCCTCCGATGATATGCGCAGGGCTATTATACATCGCACTGTCACCCCCCACAAAAATCTCAGGCGTAGCAGTCTGGGCAGTGTCCACCATAACGTGCACTGCTACACGCAGCATTGCGAAGGAGGATGTGTGTGAGAGATCGGCAGAGCGTGGCCCTGCGAAGAGCAGCGGAGGTCTAAACCGCTGCGCGAAAAACAGTTCATGCAATTGAGAACGACGTGAGGTCACCGGCAGCCCCGTACCGATTTGCTGGAAAATGACGAGAAATTGGGCATTGAATGTGGAAAGTGGGATTCCCATGGGGAGCAGCTGTGCCTTTTTCCCCCTTTTTGAAAACTCTGGCATGACATCCATCAGGGCCACCTACCCGAAGGGGGGGCAGAGCTTTCCGCCTAGCGAAGGCCACACAACCCCACGGGGGAGGGCCGAGTTGTCCCCACTGGTCAGCCGAATCTTTGCAAATCCAGTTCCCACCACCGAGCGCGTACACATCGTGCGTGGCGAGTAGGTGTTGTGTTGTCTCGGTACCCACAGGGCGTCGGACTTGACTTAGTGTGTGTTTGGGGGGGGGTTTGGCACAAGGCCTCGGTATCTGTTTGGGTGTTTGGGGGGGGGGTTTGGCACAAGGCCTTGGTGGTTGGCTCTGTTAGCCTGTGGCGGCGCCTATTGGCCTCTCGCCCTTGAACCTTCTGCTATGACAAGCAGGCATCCGTACTACTGCGGGCATCCGCACTGCTGCGGGCATCCACCTTCCTGAGTGTTTGGGGGGGGGGGGTTGCCAGCTCGACTGGGCCTAGTGAATGCATGCGCTTGAAGAGTGACAGTCTGTCCGCCCCAGCCGCCTCTGTCTGCCCCCAAAGGCCTACCAACGGATTGTGTGACCGCCAGGCCTTGGTCCACCCGGTCGCTATTCCCACAAAACAGTAACCGCCCTCGGCAACCGCCTCTGGAATCTCGGCACCCCGGCCTTGTCATTGATGGCCGCGCAGAGCCTCGACCCTCCCCTGAACCTGACAGCCCTCAACATCCGACATCCTTCGATACATAATAATACGGGTACGTCGGGGCGCACGGTCAGAACGCGGCAACGAAGGTCGTCGGATGAGTCATCTGCTTACCAACGGGGGCAGGGGGGGTAAATGGCCTCCCTTTGACCCACCCACACTAGAACAGGCCTGAATTCGAAGGGGGTGTTTGGGGGGGGGGTCTGGGACCCAAAAATTTGTGCATCCAAACTGGCCCGACAAGATTTTCCCTATTGCACCTTTTGTTTTTTCCCACGAGTCACTTTGGTCTGGGGGGGGGGGGGGGCAACCATTGCCAAAAAAAATATTCTAATTCAGGCCTGCCCTAGAACCCAAACAAAATTTTCGTCCCGGGAAAAATGAAATTTTGAATAGAGAGCCAAAAGTGAGAGGCCCATTTTAGGAACGCAAACTATTTTTCGCCCTCATCCCCCCCCCCGCACATGGGGTACAACCCACCCCAAGCAAAAAAATGACTGCGTCGGATCCGGTCGAGGTGAGCCCGCGTGCAGCGGTCTGGCCCAAAGCGGCACGAGAAGCTGCGGGAGCCGCCGAAGTGGGCCTGGCTGGGTAGCAAGACGTTCACCCAACAACGACCCCCCCACCCCACCCCAACAATCCTCTACACCCCCTTGGCACCGCCCCCCCAAAACAACAACCTTCTGCCGTGCAATTGCTCCCCAGGGACGGTGAATGACTGCAGGCACTTTCCAGCGAGGCCAACATCTACATGAAGCGCACCGAATGAAACTTACACCTTCCTGCAGCCCTGACCGCCGCAAATTGGCCGGCGGCAGCTCGGGTGGTCACCCTCGTTGTCGGATAGTCAGGGAGCCCGGAACACAGCGCTGGGGGTACCATCGGTTGAGTGCCAACCGCCGGTACCTAATCGCTGTCGATTGTCTGCAAACCATTGCCGGAAGAAGCGGGGGGTAAACGGGTTTGAACACCGTGGGATCGGATTTCCTGAGCCGCTCCCTGTGAGACATTTACAACTTCGGTCCGACGAGGGTCACTTTTCGGGTCAGCGGGGGTTCGAATTGGTGTCGGAGGCGGGTCCAGAGCTCGTCCGTGGCTGCGGTGGCCGTGTGGAGGCTACCAGACTTGAACCTGGTCCTCAGGCGCCCGGTACAGCTTGTTCCCCGGCTTGACCCCGAACGCCGCGTAGAACTCAGGCATGTTGGATAAGGGGACGTTGATGCGGATGGGGTCCGGAGAGTGCGGGTCCGTTGTCATCTGCGTGATGGCCGATTCCTTGCGCTGAGTGTTACGCCAGGCCTGAGGGCGATACGCAGGGAGAGGGCTGGCTTGGGGCTGGTGCGTAGTACCCGGGCTGGGGGTGGGGGGGGGGTCGTTTGGGCATTGGTCAACCCCAGCCGACCGACCGACCCACCCACCCGCCCACATCAGAAAACTGTTCCTAATGAAAGAAATAAAATCTATTGGGCCTGAAATTGGAGGCCGATTTTAGGCACACTTTTTTTTGGCCTGTGACCCCCAGGGGAGGGGGGAAGGGTGCCATGCTTAGCACACGCCTGGCTGGCACGCCCCATGAGCGGTACTAGCGCTCACGGCTCGTCCATACGCGTCTGTGGCAGTCACCAGATGAAAGAGCAGTGGCATGCGGAGCATACTGCTGCCTCCCAATCACATTGCCTCTGCGTATGCACCGCCGCTGCCTCTGGGTCCCCACCCCAGATGCCTCACCATGTCCACCTGCTTGCCTTTGTATCCCCAAGCCCCATTCCCATGCAACTGCCTTTGGAGCCCAACCCGTTGCCTCTGCATCGCACCTACACCACATCCCATGCCACTACTCCCGCTACGGGCCCAAGCCCACTGCCTCCTCATCCCAAATTACGTCGGGAACCAATACCACACGTAAACTTCGCTCGTGGAAGATTGCTGCTGCAACCGACCTGTCACTTCGCGCCCATACAGGTGATGCGTGGCATGCAGAATCCGCACTATGACAACTGCTGCCTCCCAGGTCAGCATCCATCCGACTGCTTCTGCATCTGCACCCCCACACTCCTGCCGCATCCCGGGAGCTCCGTGCTCTGGGATGACCTGGGATGGTGGTGGAACCAGCTGGTCCTGGTGGCAACCTCGTCTGGCATTGTGCATGCCGCTGTGTGGCCAAGGAGCCGCTGAGTGGGCAAGCAAGCCAAGTGGCTGATGTGCCAATGGATCAGGTCCGCTGTGGCATTGCCCACTGCACTTCCGCCATCCCACGGATACTCCGGATACTCCCACCCGCCTCCGAATCCATCCCCTGCCGCCTCCCTTGAGAACACACCTTCGCCCAACTGAAAAAGAAATCCTGGTCGGGGCTGTACTTGCCGCTTGTCGCAGCAGATTGCGGCGCTGTGGCCACGACGTTCTGCAGCGCTTCGTAGGCGATTCTCAGCCCTGAACCCGAGACCAAAACGCAGAAAGTCAAAGGCACGGCAGTGGCATCCGCATGCCACTTGTGATCGACGCCAGGCATGCGAAATGCTTTGTACCCACTGACATCCCACTGCAGGATACACTCAGCTTCATGTTGATGCATCTGCAAAATGGTGCCCTGAAGATCTGCATTGGTATTCCGGCAAGCGCAAAGCTTTGCTGTGCGTTGATGACAGCGACATAGCGTAAATCTACAAGACTCCCAGCGTCAAATAGGTAGTAATGCTGCTTCATTTCAGAATGACATTGGCTAGGGCGTCGCTTGAATTGTGAATTGCCATTCCAAGGAATCCCCGGGTAGTCACCAGGTGTAAGAAAGGGCAACAAGGGGTCAATGATTACCAGACCCCTGCGAGGCACAACATGGGGACTGGGTGATGGTGTCACGGACCCACGTACGGAACGGCATGGCAGCTACGCACTGCGGTCCCAATCGCGTTGCTGTAGGGTACGAACGAGGCACACCTCCGTTGTCCGCAATGTTCTCGCCTTGAGTGAGCTCTCCGTTCACATGTACACCGTAGTACACCTCCCTGTCACAAAACACGCATGTTCCCGCCCATCGTAAGGCCTGTTGTGCTCAACACTATACAGTGCACGCGTGTGCCTGTGCGTTGTCTGCAGGGCCTCAGGCAGAATTGCGGCCGGCTGGCCACCAACAAACGCCATTTGACCCTCAGGACACTGTCATGACCCCCCCACACACAGTCAGTGCTGCCTGGGGTCCTGAGCCTTTTGAGCTTGCTCTGCGTTGATCTTTGGCAGAGGCAGGGGCAGGGGCAGGGGGTGGGCTCGTGATCTGCTGTGGATCAGATTGCCCTCTGCCTTCACCCTCACAAATTTCGGCAAATTCTCAGACATTTACACAATGCCAAGAAGAAGAAACACTACAGACCATCGTTTGCTGGTCTTGGCACTGCAGGTGGGCTTGGGGTTTTGTCCCCGGCGCACACTTCAGGCTGTTTTGCCGACCCCAGAAAATTGTGCGGGGGGATCCCCACGGGCAGCATAGCTATGTGGGGGCTGAAATTTGGCCCAACTGGTGGGTTTTGGATTTGGATGTGAAGGCCAGTCTTAAGGCTTGACGACGCTGCATATTGGCCGGCCATGCCATATGCGATGCACTCCCTGGGCCCTCGACGGACCTCTTCCCATGCGCGCCCTCTGTCGACCCTGGGCTCCCAGGCGGCGCAGAGCCATGCCCTGCACCGCTTGCTGTCCGGCCCATGGGGCGCTCTTTATCCTGGGCTGTGGATCCTGCCGTGGATCCCGAGCTTGCCCCAGGAGCGCTGGGCCTCCCATGCCCCGCTGGTGTGGAGAGGGGACACAAAGCATGACTGGGTCCACAGTAGTGCCGTGTCTTATCCGAACATCTCTCTGGGGTGGCTGTTCCCCTCCGCGGCCTGTGGTTGGTCTGTTTCTTGGGCCTTTGCTCGGCGCTCGCCAGAATATGGTTTCAGAAGACAGGTGGTGGGGAAGGTACAGGGACTGAGGGGTGAGGATGGGGGTTTCAAAGGGAGGGAGATAATTGAGGTGAGCCAAGCGAAGATGTAGGTGGAACCTTTGATAGACTAGCCTTGTTCAACAGTGGCAACCACCAAGAGCTACCAGATTGCAACCACTCAAAGGCACATAGGTTCGACAAGGAGTGGGAATGAAAGATGATGCAAATTCGCGTGAGAAACGAAATGCACCATCAGAGCGAGGATTGGGGCGGGGGTCTTGGGAAACCAGCAGGGGGCAGCCCTGCAATCAGATTGAACCCGGACGCATAGACAGTGGGGCACCAGATCTGTGTGATTTGGTTGGCGCTGTGGCCAGGTTCAAACAGCAGTGCAATCAAGCATAGGATAGCATAATTCTGTGCTTGACTGATCATACAATTGACGGCCCAATCGTTGTTGGAAATCCTAACAAAAGACATTTTGGGGTCACCCCCAACAAGCTGATAGGAGCCCAAGTGCTGTGAGGAAATGCGGTGGTGTCTGTGAAGTGCCCCCAACCGACATACCACCAGCATCCACTAGGGAAACTTTGGATGAGGAGTGCAACAACAGTATCCCATGCACCTGTCATCCATTGCCACGGACCCCACAGACATCACCAGGGTTCTGATTGTGCAATGGATATGCACATGACCTTTCTACAGCTGTATTGAGGGCTGGTTTGTCAGTGGATATGGACCACCACGGACGGATTATGAGTACGGCAGCAATGCCGGAAGCGGCATCAGCAGCAGCAGTGGCGGCAGTCATGGTAGCGTACAGCATCGGCAGCATACAATTTTCGATCAATGCGGAACATGTCCCTGTTTGGCCGTGCATCACGGCGTCATACATGACCACCACACAGTACTGTGGCCTCACCCCCTTATGATTGTTGTGGCTGCCAACCATGAAACACAGACACGCGCTCTCACACGCCCTCCTGCCTCAGCGCACACATCGTGAGGGCACAGTCCGCAACAAACTTGTTGTACTGCTGAACAATCCTTTTGGCGATCTTTTCAAAGGCTGCAGCGTCCGCCGGCGTCCACCAATCAGTCAGATTACCTTTGCCGTCAAACTTTCGCCCCTGCAGCACAGCATGCCAACTTCACAGGAGAAACGCCCCTCCCCTCCCGCTGTGGCTCCCAGATGTGCCAATGTGTATGTGTGTATGTAGTGTGGCGGCGGCGGCGGCAGTAGCGGCGGTGGCGGCGGCTGGTGGCGGCGGTGTGTGTGTGTGTGTGTGTGTGTGTGTGAGGGTACCATTGACGACGGCAGGCACCTTTTGACATGCTCTTGTGCAAGAGTTAGAAGGGTTAAGGGAGAGGGTTACCCTCCACCCTTGCCCCCCCAATGCCCCCTGCCCCCTTTGAATACCATTAACAACGGACACCCATGTGCAGCGATGGGGCCAAGACTTCATACTACCCCCCGCATGAGAGTGGGGCTGGATGTCTGCTTCGTACTCTGTCCCTTTCCGTCATAACCTCTATTCATTTGAGACGTCAAATCTTCACTGCCGAAGCACTTCTGTGTCCCTGGGAGAGGGAGCGTGCTACCTCCGGCTCACCACCCCCCAGCATGACCTGCAGCAGGGGTGCTGGGGAAGGAGGGTCTGGGGCGCGGTCGTGGGGGCGCCGGAGGTGTTGGTGGAATGTGCGGGGGCCTCTGTGGGCCTGTGGTGCTGTACAGGAGCTCATGTGTGGTGCGTGGGAGACTGTGTGTTCCGGCCGGCTGGGCATTTGCACCGGAATGTGCGTACTTCGCAGGCGTGATCGTTGGTGATGCCCTAGGCCACAGCAGTGCAGGACACCTTGATGCATCAGTGAGCATCCGGCACAGGCGGTGTGTGGAACATGTGCGCGCGTGTGTGTGTGCAGTGGGTATCCTGTGAGCAGCCAGCGGCGCGCCAGGATCAGCATCTGGCCTGACAGCTGTCGCCGATGCCCTCAGAGCTCATAGGGCATCGCCCGCCACTCCTCGCAGTCCAGCCGGCGCCCATGCATGGCCCCTGCCTCCAAGCGTTGGAGGTAGGCTTCAGTATGACCCGGCACCTGTTGCATGCTCGGTAGAGGACCCTCCCCAGGCGCCTACTCGGCGGCCCTTAGGGGGGAGGGGCAGTGACCCAACTGGACCAACCCCCCCCCTCCCCGCCCCCGTGGAGGAGCGTTGCGTGGCACGCTTAATGAAGAAGTAACGTTGCAGCCCGTGGAGCCCCTGGGCTCAACGTTCCCTCTCAAATTGTGGGGGGCCTCCAAGCCCCCGACCCCCCCGCCCCCCACCCCCACCCTTTTCAATTTACCACCAGCCTAGCGACTGGTAAGTATTCGTACCATCTTCGGTGTCACCTACAGACAGCTGGTGGCTGGGTCATTGTGCTTATTCTGCCACAACATGCTACCCTCTCTCTGTCGTAGCCACGGGTCCCCTTCCCCGAAGGTGTGTGATCAAGAGCCCCCCCCCCCCCCCCCAAGCCATGTGCCAGTGCATTGGGGCCCCTCCCTCGGCGTGCGTTGACATCGGCGTGTCGGCAGGCGCATACTGAGTCGTCGAAAGCATGCGTCATTTCATGCCCAATGACGGCCCCAATCCCGCCGTAGTTTGAGGCAGGGTGCGCTTTGGCATCGAAGAACGGGGCCTGCAGTATCCCGGCGGGAAACACGATCTCGTTTCGGTCCGGCGCATAATACGCGTTGACGGTCTGCAGCAGAGGCGAGAATGAGCACCGTTTGCGAAGCAAGGCCCGGCCAGACCACCAACGGAGGTCCCGTGCACGTTCAAGGGCTGATTGTAGGTCGGTTAACGATGCCCAAGTACGTTGTCTCAAAAACCAGCAAGCCCCACCCACCACCAGGAAAAAAAACCACAATGGGCTGGCCAAAGATTTGGGGTGCTGTAGATGTGAGGGGGTGGCTCATCGTAGCGTTTCCTGACGTAACTTGGACCCCAAAGAGCAAGGAAAAACTACGGTAGGGCGCCTCACATCTACCCCGACCACCCGGCCACCCCGTCGCTGGTGCTGCTGCTGCTGGGGGTTTTGGGGGGACGACTCACAGACAACTGCCGTGCTCTGCCCGGCATTTGCCAATCTCCTCCCACTTTGTTTTGGGGAGGGGGTTTGGGGTGTTGTTGGGTGACATCTCCTCCTCCATTCATTTTCCGTCATCAATAACAAGGGCATGGGTGACACACGGCGTAAAGGGTCAATACAGAGGCTGCTACTGTTCAGGGCCCCGTGTTTCGCCGACACGCGCACTTCGACACGGGTCGTCTCTGGGCGGATGAACAGTAATGATCGGAGGCCCCAGAAATGCCCCACTGCAAATCCGACGCCTCCCCCTCAAAGGCCAACAACTTGACCCCCACGCGGGTGACGGCAGCTGCGGGCTGACCGGACGACGGACTAAGCGACGGCATTCAGTAGCTGGTCAACCTCCGGCACGGTCCCATAAAGGCGGGTCAGGCTGGTGGAGGGGGGGGGGGTACCGCGCAGTACCGCGGAGGACCGCTGTCCGTTGCTTTGTCTTTTGTTTGACCTGCTTTTGTTGCCGCAGGTCATGCGAAGTCGTTGTCCCAGGGGCCGCGGGATCAATCAAAAGTAAAAGGAATGCGACGAGGGAAGCGGAAATCGCTCTCTTTTTGTGCATTTTCCCGCAGTTTCGCACTGCGCTCTGACTCTTTCCGGGTGTTTGTCCAAAACAACAAATTTCCGGCCGTTCATAACCCATTCTCACTTTTGTGGCTCATGGCGCTGCTGCGGCGCAGCAAATCGACAAGAAATGCGGGACAACTGCGGACAATGCGAATCTTGTTTACGTTCCTCCCTCCCCCCTCCTTCCTACGAGCCATATGCCCCATTCCCCTGCCCAATACTCAATGCAGCAGCCCTAACCGGCGTAGAAATATGCCTTCGGGAGTGGAGGCAGGGCACAAGCACGTGCCAACAGGGGCATGTGTGTTCGGGGGCTTGTGATGCGGCGGTACCAACAGACAATGCTCGTGGACCTGCGGGGACATCAGCCACTCATCCGGATTGCGGGCCTTGCCGATCTGCGAGATCTGGTAGTCCGCCTCGAAAGCGTTGAGGTTCAACTGGTGCTGCACAAAGCTGTGGTCGCGGTCGATGCGCAGTTTGCTGAAGTCGCGGCACCACCGATCGGGGTACCCAATCTTGACGCCCATCATGTCCGCCTGCAATGAGACGCCAAGACCAGCGCGTGCAGCGCATATATAAACCCACGGACCCCCCCTCAACAGGCCCTCAACAGTGCCCCACGACCCTCAGACCCTCAAGGCATTGCAAGTACCGACGTGCCGGCGGCACCGGGAGGGGGCAGCATTGAGCCAATCAGCGCTGCGGCGCTGTCTGGGCGAATCGTGGGGCAGTGACGGGCGTTCGGCTGACGCTGGACCATTTGCACAGCAGAGCGTTCGTGCCTTGGCTCACCACCACCGCTCTGCTGCCGGCGTCGGCAGAGCCTCCGTGTGCAGCCATTTGCATGACCGTCAGTTTCGGCGGAAATGATGTGGGAAAAGCGACACATGCCCCTGGACCTGCAGAGGAGTGCGCCATGTGGGCCAAGAAAGGTCTGCGCTTTGGTTCTGCGCCGTCTCTGCGCAAAATGACGCAAACCGTTTCTCAACTGGAGGACCATCAAGGCCGACGGAGCATGACCACAATATCCCTCATGTCCAACACTCTATGAGACAATGCGAGGGCCTGCCCCCGCACAGTCGCACAGATGCTCTGCAACGGCTAAAGGGAATGGCCTTCGACGTCAACTCCGTTTTCAAACAAAGCCAGAAGACCCAGAAGGTCCCATGTCCTCTGTACCATGTGACACGACGGTACCCCGAAACCCGTCATTCCCCTCATTGTGGCCCAAGTGCCCTCGGTAGGCCCCGACGACAATGGCAAAAGAGGTAGCTGTCCGGAGCCCTTTGGCGATCTTCTGCAGCCACTGGTACTGCATCTGCCTCACTACCCATTCCTTTGGCCCGATTCAACGACTTTGACGGATGCGCCAGACTTGTCGCGATCTGCAATGTCCCCTGCGGCATTACCCAGGGTATTAGCCGCAGGTGCATGCAATCCGTCCGGTGAGGTGACGGCAGCAGCTACAGCAACAGTTGAAAGCTTTAAAGAAGTTTGGCCTCTGGCGAGGTTTGGCTGGGGGGAGGGGGCAGCATATCCCCTTTCCGCGTCCCCTACCACCACAGCTCCACTTCAGACCTTACCCTCGCTGCCTAGTGCTCATGCACCTTGCAAAGCTGTACTTGCTTCTTAACTAGTGTAGCTGCAAGCGCCCCTAAGGCCCCCCTCCTAAAGCCCCTTAAAGCCACGGTGGGGTGGCCCAGAGATGTGGGGACGTTACGGTGTGGCTTACTGGAGTGCTGTCTCTTTAAGAGGGAGGAAACGTCCTGGTGGGTCATCTCCGCACTTAGCCCCCACATTGTTGTTGTTGTTATTGTTGTTGTTGTGGTGTGGGGGTGGTGTGTGGGGGGGGGGGGGTTGGAGCTTTTGTGGACGCTGACGGCGAGGCAACGTCCGGTGCCTACCCCACATCTGTGCTCCGACTCCTTTAGTCTCTTCCAACGTGTGCGAAAGCAAACGCTTCTGCGGAGTGCGCGCGGTGCATGGGCACCCCCAAGGTCGCCAACCCAACGTTGAATACCTTCTCCAATGCCTTCGCTTTTGTTGCCTCAGTCATCCACTGCAGTCCTTTGATGCGGTGCTTCAACGCAATGAGCAGCTGATTGACCAGCTCTTTGGCTTGGGTCTTGGCTTCCGCTGGGAAATGCTGCAGAGGCAAGGCAATGCACTGGCGCTGGGGTACACAGCATTGCCTCGTCGCTCCTTGGGGACTGCCTGACGTACCCCCGCCCAATGCGAAACGTGTTTGTGGCAGAGCATTGGGCGTCGGTGGTCGCTACATCTGGTCTACACGCCCCCCTCTGTGCTCTGTGGAGCTTGGGGGCTCGGGTCGCAACCAAACAGAAACGTTTCCCGATCGCCATGTCATTGTAATCGTCATGTCGCACCGGTCATTCGGAGTCAAATATGGGGGATTTCGCGCGCGCCCCCCGGGGGTGTGTGTGTGTGTGTGTGTTTGTGTGTGTGTGTGGAACCCCCCCCCCGCCCACAAGCAGTCCACGGGTGGAGTTTGAGGAGTCACAGGGTGAGGCGACCCCCCCTCCCCATATTTTGAGGGTAGAGAATCCATAATTGAAGGTTTTGGACACTGTCCCAACGTCCTCACAGAATTTTCGATTTTGTGCCATTTTTTGCCATGGCGTCTCCAACATCTGGCAAGGCCGCATAGGCAGGGTCTCAACCTTGCCGGTCCTATTCCTCTGACATGTTGTCCGTTGGAGGTCAAATAATTCGGGTGGATTTGTTGCAGAAGCCATGTGAAAAGTGGCAGCCCTCAACTCAACAATATGTTGGCTAATTTGACGGCTAACCACCCTGGTGCTGCAACTTTGCATCACGCTGCACAGGGTGTGTGTGGAGTGGTTGGCAGTCAAATTAGCCAACATTTCGTCGAGTTAAGGGGAGCCACTTTGCACATGACTTCTACGCATCAAATGCAACTATTCCAGCCTGAGTCATTTGACTCCGACTGAGAGGCACAGCACACGAACAGAGGAATTGGAGACCCCAACCGCACGGCTATGTCACAAGGGCCCCGTGTCCGGACGACCCCTGCCCTGCAAATGGGTTTTCCAATTCCCCTTGGTCCGCAAGGTCAATGCCTGAATACAGACAGGGCCCAGCCCCACCAAGTTGGGTGGCCGTCCTGTGCACCGGCCACGGGTGTGCTCCCCCCCTCGTCGTCCCCCACCCGCAATCGCACAAAGAATTTCATCTTCAGTCCATCTCCCCCCGCGGTCTCATCTTCGGGCCATCTCCCCCGTGGCATCCCCCGATGGATGTCCCAGTGTTGCCCGGCCATACGCTGGAACCCTTGGACTTCTCGGGACTTTTGTGAGGCCATGTCCGGCGGTTGGCTCGCTGCTTGGTCCCTCGTGGGCCTGGCTGCTGCTGCTGCTGCTTCATGCCCTCCACGCGTTGCTGTGTTCGGCTGTGGGTCGGTGTCTGTGTCGTCCCTCGGGGGCTGGCTGTGTTTGCGGCTGGTTCCAGTTCTGGGGAATCGGGATGTCCTCATCAGTGGCCTTCAAAAGCAATCAACTGCCGACATTGAGACCTTACCATTGGTGGAAACATCTCAAACAACTGGTGACTTCGAATTCCAAATGAAGGGTTTTTCGCTCTGAAGTTTGGCCTCTCCCGGCACACCAGACACTGCACACAACATCGTGCGCAGCGCATAACACAAACCACACACACACACACACACACACACACACACACACACACACACACACACACACACACACACACACACACACACACACACACACACACACACACACACACACACACACACACACACACACACACACACGGGCTTTGGTTGTTGAGCCTCGCAATCTGAGCATGCTTGGAAACTGTCTTGGGCGTCACAGACACGCGAAAAAATTCGAAAGCTGAATTCCGAAGCTGCTGATGCCGAGCACGGGCCATGTGGCCCAACTGTGCAGGTGTCAAAGAGGTTTATCGGGAAGGGGCCGCAGCCACAGGGCATACCTTTTGGCAATATAGTTTGCCGACCGGTTCCCACATCGCGTCGTCGACGACCCGAAGAGCCCGCTTCCAACGGGGCAATTGCTCCTTTGCTCCGCTAAGGAGCTTGATCATCTCAAACTTCTCGTCCTGGAACTGCATTGCGTGG